>BSWB01000003.1:136937819-137425319 GCA_033239125.1 Fagopyrum homotropicum | reverse complement strand
TCTAGTGCAGATGTTTGAGAAGGAAATGAAGAGATGGTGAAACGGGTGGAAGGTTGATGATGTTCGAGCCCAAGGAGGCTTTCCGGGGCTAGTTGTGGTCGAGCAGAGGGGTGCTTGAGGAGAATCCGGTTGCTTCCGGTGGGTGAAGTCGGGAGAAAAGGAAGATAGCAGCTGTGAATGTAACACCCCAATTTCTCAGAACTCGGGGCATTACTGGTTAGGACCTCACAATGGGTCCCGACCTCAGTTTGACAACAATATTACTAGGATATTGCAACAAGACACAAATAGAAAAACCGAAATCCATAAAAATGTATTTTTAAAGGAGGAATGCAACAAGGTCTAACAGCCTACAGTACTTAAACAACGGAAACAAACTAACTGGTTAACAAAAGGAAAGAACACCAAAGCAACAACCCAAACCCCACTCTAAGGAGTACGGAGACCCGGCTGACCACTACTTTCGGATCACTCAGCTGCTGTTCTAACCTGCAGTAAATCTAAAAACACAAAAAAACAACCATTAGCTAGTTATCTAAACATTAGGAGAATAATAATAGCACACACACACATAAAATAGTAAACACTCATCATGCTTTCAAACAATCCATTTATTATCTTCATTTAAGTTATTCACTCTAATGATACTTATTTTGTGACACGAGGGATTCCCAAACCTCGCCTCCGCCCCCGTGTACCCATCAGGAGTGGATCCGATGCATCTCACCGTGTACCTGTATGGTCTGGGGATCCGATGCATCTCACCGTGTACCTGTATGGTCTGGATATAGAGAACCTCCCAGTCTCCTGGCAGAGCTGGGTAGTGATGTCATGGCCCGTTATACATACATTTGGGCCTTAACACATAATAACCACGGTCGTCCTAACAAGTTGTTATTTATTATAACACACATTGTACACACACAACCATCATCACCCAACTAATATCCAGAAACCGGCTAAGTAAGTCGCAAGGACTTACCTGAATCACACCACAACTCTCAAAATCTCAACTCGGTTTGCAATCGTAGCAACTCAAACGCCTGTCATACAAGGCACGTGGATCAAAATCATATCTAGATGTCCAACCTCATGCGAAGGAATTACGGAAAAAATCTCTCTTACGGTAAAAGACCATTTTACCCTTAATGTCGGAAATTCTCAAAGTTTATTCTTGCATTCTACTAATTTCTTTCTTATCTTGTTTTCCATAGATTATGTCTCTCGGGTAGCTACTTAGGTTATAAGGTCAAACTCGAGACAACTCGAAGAAGGATAACATTCCTTCTCTCCGGTTACCAATTACGCTATTACATATATTATACCGTCAGCATGTTTTAACCTTTCTCCTCAACTCATTTATTTTTACATAGTTTCCTAACTCCCAACTCGTACTTATGTATTAACTCATATATTTATATAATCTACATTTATGCTTATAATTATATTCTTATATAAAAAAAAACATTCCTATTAATTCTATGCTTTTATTTAGTTTATTCATACACTCACTTATACCTCTATATATATATATATATATATATATATATATATATATATATATATTCGTACTAATGTGCATTTACGTATTTATATATATAAGTATATATCTCTACTGCGGTACTTCACTCTAATGTCTAATATATATGTATATATATACACATCCGTACACAACTCTTCTCTTTCCACCTCCATGTTAAAGTATATATACATATACTATCATATTACCACATTTCACATTACAGATGTATATATCTCCAACTTATACATTTATATATATATCCGTATCACTGTACATCTACATGATAACTTAACCATCCTCACATTCTCATCATCAAATACATACAAATATACCTATTCAAACTTCTATTACTCAACTCCACTCATCTTTCAATATATACTGCTTGCTGTAATTTCATTTTTAAAACAGAAGCAAAGGGAATGCCGGACTGAACAGTACTACTCACCTACAACTTGGATCGGTCCGGCTCGACAACGGCTCCCTATACTACAACAGTGAAGAAGACCGGCGTTACACTGTACTCAGGACGAACAATATCCTCCACGCAACAGACGGTGGTTTGTTGGTCCTTCGTTCCAACGGTGTAGACATGAGCCAGCCTTCTGGTGAGGCGTGCAGCAGCCGGTGTAGAAGACGATAGGGCAGCGAGGGCGGCGTCGGCTGGTAGCGACAATACCGTGGGTCTGCTGGTGTTCCAGGCGGCCCTCACTGGTGGTCGGTGCTGCTGCTACGTGAAGCCAGATTGTTGCTGATGCGTTTCAAAACAAGAGAGGACGGGAAGGACGGGAAGGACAGGAGGAAACGGTTACCTTGTCGGCACCGAAGGCTCCAGTGCTGAAGGGGAAGTCCGCCAGTTACGGGGGTACGGGTCTCTGGTGGTCGCTGGCGTCTGCGTCAATCTTGCAGGAGGAGGTATGCCAGTTGAGGGAGAGAAGCGGAACAACGACTCACCTGGTGGTCGGCAGAACCGGCGTCGGCGATCCTAGTGGTGGGGCGTGGCGATCCTGGTGGTTGTCTGATCTGGTTGCTTGCTAGTGCCTACGTAACTCGTGAAGGGTGTGGCATAGCGGGACGGTCGATCGATGCAAGCCAGTCGTGTAGTCGGAAGGGGAGCAGTAGGATTAGGGGAAGAATTAGGTTAATTGTGGGATTAGATTAGGGTTGGATTTGGGCTTAAGGAAGTGGGCCGATGGGCTTGGGCCTAGTGTTGGCCAAACTGGACAGTTCTCTCATTAACACAAAAATAATGCGGAAAAACTCGTTACTCGTCCCGGATCGGTAGGAAATTTGCGGAATAATTACGGAATTAAATTTCGTATTATATAAGTTATTATTTTATTTTAAAGGTACGTAAATTATTTCCGGTTACATCATTTATCATTTTATGTGAATTAAGGTCACATAAAATGATAGAAATTGAATCTCGTTTTAACTTCATTTACAGAATAAAGGTTGGCGGACCGGAATCCGGTTAAATTTAGGTTTAACGGAGTTTAAGATTTCCGGTTATTACATCAGTGCCCCCTTAAAAGAAGTTTCGTCCCGAAACTTAGGATAATATACATATTCACACGATCTTTCTTAGTATAATTAGTTTTCAAACATTTACCATTTTCTACCATGCAACTACTCAACCATCATAATCAGACATGCATCACATAAACATAATCACTCAATCCAATATAAAAACCTGAATGATCAAACAACACAACATTCGAGTACTAACTCGTCGCTACAGGAGTAACCTCTAACCCCGCAAAGAACTCGGGATAGTTACGTCTAATACTCTCCTCGGTCTCCCAAGTGGCCTCATCAGTTCCTCGTCTAGACCACTGGATCCTCCACGTAGGTATCTCCTTAGACCGCAGACATCTAGTACTGTGCTCCAGAACGGCTACTGGGTACTCCACACAAGTTTGCTTTGGCTCATCTATCCAATTCTTAAAGCTGAGGACGTGACTCTTATCCGGTAAGTACTCTCTCATTGAGACATGGGGAACGGTGGTGTACATCCTCTAGTATAGGTAATAGTGTCAACCGATAAAGTGAAGGCTCAAACAATTTATATATATCAACGGTTCCCTTTCTAAACTCACCACTATATCTTTTGGTGACTACCAAAATAACAATAAAACTTTCTTTCTTCTATTGAATCCATTTGCTCCCGACTTTGCGGAAGATCCCGTCTATAAATTTTGAAACAATGAACTGAGGCATCTCTTGGTACTTTAGTAGGTGATTAATGCTCTTTGTAAGACCAATTACTTGGTCTTGTCTCCCTAATATGACTCAATCGGACCTTTTCTCCAATAATACCTCATCACCTATTTCTTGTCAGGCTTTCGATTTGTTGTAAACCAAGATCACACTTTTGGTGAAGATCTTCATATAGTTCTCAAATTCCTTAACTTGAATTCATAGTTAATCTAACAATTGATCTTCTTCATCTGCGGGTTATGGGCCTACCACGCTTCTGTTGTAACACCCATTAGTCACCATGGCGTCTTTCTGAGGGTCAACATGATTTACCCACTCCCGTATATACTTCCCTTCTAATACTAGCAAGATCCTCTTCAAACATACCTTTACTCTCTTACTCAACCGTAGTCTGTTCTTAATCAACTAGTGAGCAACTTCTAACCCGATTCTCTCCATATCCTTAGATCATCCCAGAAGGTTGTTGTTGCCTACTTGGGAAATCCTTCAAGGCATCGGTAAGGTTACCTCTTAGATCCGCAGTCGCTAATGTCTCTTCTTAACGGTACCTACTCGTCAATATCAACCAACACTTACACGTCCTCAGTTGACGTCGGTCAGCCTATAATTGACTTATCTCAATATCCCGGACTTACTCTTCTCATACCTATACTGGCGTTAAATTCTTAGTGAACATCATCTGCTCGATTAATCCTTTCATGCTTTGCTAATTCGTTTTATCATCTACACTTCTGTTTTCCTTAGGCTGAATCTACTTCTCGAACCCAACTGGGTCATTCATCTTCACATTAATAGTCATTCCGAGTCTTCAACGATAGCTGGTAAGTGTCTTTGTAGTTCTAATGACTTTAGATATCATCCTCTTGCATGGACCGTTGGTGTTGATGACTTAGATCCCATGATAATTGGGGTTACCTTGGACTTTCGAGTCCACCAAGGCCGTTCTCGTATATACATTCCTTTGCTGGTGTTACCGGCAATATTGCTTTCATGAAACTCCGTTGTTTACGCTACAAGGATTCAACTCTTTGATACCGGCATTGTGATTTCTTTTAAATTCCTATATCTTTGAGGAGGTCAAAACATCTCCACACTTGTAAAGTCTACATTTTGCTTCTACACTCCATTGTAGGTATCCCTTCCATGCACCTTAGACCCTCATATCCGGGTCAACATCTTATCTCTTTTGGTATCTCAAGCTTGTCTTGTGAACTCTTCTACGAGGTGACTCGTCTTATAACAATTTCCTTCCCCGAATCGGTCTCAAGTTTCATTTGATCATTACTGCCCATTTCATGTTAGAATTTCAATTACGTTGTACTCTTGCATAGATTCTACAAAGGTATCCTCATCTCGACACTCTATTCCAATTTAGCAAGACCCGCCCTTTTATATCTGACTTACCTTCTTATTGGTCAGGTTATTCTTTTGGTTTACACTTTATCCCTCCTAGCGTTATCGGTCCGATGTGTATGAATTTTATCAAACACCTAGCATTATGTTGCCCTTATGCTTGTGTCGCTGTACCTTCTATAAATCGTTACCCCCAGTAGGATAGTTACCACTTTGAGTTTTCTCGTACTCGCTTTACGAACCACGTTGGTTGGTCTTATTACTTTATCAACTCTTATGTCATCAGTCGAGCTTTAGTTTTCACCGGAGTACCACCATTTCTCATTACTCTTATATAGACACATTTCGGTAATTATCTTATTGGGGTAATACCGGATCTATTTAGCAACCTTTAGTCATTCAACTTTACTCCTTCCCATGTCTATTCTAGCCAACATACAGATTCCATCTTCAATCACCTCACAACTCGATAAGACATATTATCAAGACACTAAGGTCATAATCTCTATGTTTGTTGCGTCTCTATAACTGTAGTTATTCTGTGTGACATCTTTAGTTAAAAAGGCTTCCTCTGTAAACCTCGGAAGAGCACCATCAGTCTCATATGTGTGGCCTGTTAAGCACCTTCTATCTTGATTGACGTTGGACATGATTAAAATCATCTGTTTCTTCTTACTCCTCTAGTTCTCCTTATGCAATCCATTAGTACTACTATGAACTGTACCTTTTTTTTTTAGCCAGAAGGTAAGAAACTGCTCACAACCATTTCCTTAATCTCTTTAAAGACCTACAGGGTCATTCCCGGCCGTCAAAATCTTCTCCCCAAATTCTTAATTAGAGATATTGGCTCGAACTCATTCCATGCTACTATTAAGGGTACTGGTACTTGTATCGGTTTAACTTTACAATTGTCGTCGTTGATCTTTTGTAGAGATTCTCCATATGTCGGTAACATTCTTTAGTAAATCTGATGTTATTCTTCTTATCTACCAACCGGTCATCATTGGTCAACTCAGACATGTGAATTCCCCGTTATTACTAGTTAGTCTATAGTTGGTCTTCTACCAGATCGTAGACTTACTGTTCTTCTATCTCTTTCGATGCGGATATACCAGGTGAAAACTTATCCCGTATAGTATTACTTTATCCGAGTCTAGTTGCATTATTCACCTACCATCTATGGGTTTATCAAACCTTCCGTGATAGCTTACAAACTCATCTTCGCGGTTTCTTTTTCCTAAGTTATCGTTTACCTGCAGCTCTCTGCAGTGAACCACTAGTATGGTTAACTTAAGTCTCTTGGTGATTGAGTAGTTATTATGATCCCTCAAGTCCATCATGATCATTCCCACACATGCTTCTTCCTCGGTGGATGTTGTTTTGTAACATTACCTTCATGGAAATCCATTGTCTCAATTTCAGACTTCTACTATCTTTGATACTTGTGTCGTGCTTTCCTTCAACCTTCTTGTGTCTCTAAAGGAATCAACCCATCTCCATGGTTATGAGAATAATTAAATTTTTTTTTTTTGTCTTTTAAACTCGATCGTAAATCTCTGTCTTGGTACTCCTTTAATCTTTTACATCTGGGTCAACACTCTATTTTCTCTGTACTCTCATGCTCATACTTGTCTATGGTGGCATCCACCTTGGTTGTAGTGTCCTTTAACCCTCCAAGTGTAGTTGTGCTATACTTGTTTGAATGGTGTTTTGGTGTTGTCCTCTTCAATCCGCGCTCTTATTAGTCCTTACATGCATCTTGAGTTTCACCTCCCGTCGTCATCCCGCTAAAATCCTTGTACGGTTTTCTATTACTTCTATTTGAATTGCTTGATATTCTCTTCTCGCCCGATTGTTCTAGTTGTTAACATCCTCTAGAAATCTTCAACTCCTTAACCACTCGTTCTTCGGACAATTGTAGAAACCCCCAGGGCGTCCGCCATAATGTAATGTTCTAATCTGGAGTATGAGTCCACTATCTTCTTACAGATATCCTTTAAGATCTCCAAACGTTTTATCATGAGGCGATGATCGCATCAAGATAACTCAACTAAAGGATATTTCATATCTTCTAGGGTAACATGCTACATATATATAGATATTTATATAACATACATAATTGTACAATACTATAAGTCTAAACTAAGCATACTGAGATCCGCGGCAGTAGTGGTGGTCAGCCGTACTTTTCTATCCCCAACCAGACTATGCATGCATTTGAAAACCAAAAGTCCTTTTTAAAACTCAGATCCCTTTTCGGGTTCTGCTCAAGTACTTATTCGGTCTTTTAGAAGATTTCAAGTGCCATTGTTGCCAACCTAGAGCTCTGATACCAAGTTGTAACACCCCAATTTCTCAGAACTCGGGGCATTACTGGTTAGGACCTCACAATGGGTCCCGACCTCAGTTTGACAACAATATTACTAGGATCTTGCAACAAGACACAAATAGAAAAACCGAAATCCATAAAAATGTATTTTTAAAGGATGAATGCAACAAGGTCTAACAGTCTACAGTACTTAAACAACGGAAACAAACTAACTGGTTAACAAAAGGAAAGAACACCAAAGCAACAACCCAAACCCCACTCTAAGGAGTACGGAGACCCGGCTGACCACTACTTTCGGATCACTCAGCTGTTGTTCTAACCTGCAGTAAATCTAAAAACACAACAAAACAACCATTAGCTAGTTATCTAAACATTAGGAGAATAATAATAGCACACACACGTAAAATAGTATACACTCATCATGCTTTCAAACAATCCATTTATTATCTTCATTTAAGTTATTCACTCTAATGATACTTATTTTGTGACACGGGGGATTCCCAAACCTCGCCTCCGCCCCCGTGTACCCATCAGGAGTGGATCCGATGCATCTCACCGTGTACCTGTATGGTCTGGGTATAGAGAACCTCCCACTCTCCTAGCAGAGCTAGGCAGTGATGTCACGGCCCGTTATACATACACTTCGGCCTTAACACATAATAACCACGGTCGTCCTAACAAGTTGTTATTTATTATAACACACATTGTACACACACAACCATCATCACCCAACTAATATCCAGAAACCGGCTAAGTAAGTCGTAAGGACTTACCTGAATCAGACCACAACTCTCAAAATCTCAACTCGGTTTGCAACCGTAGCAACTCAAACGCCTGTCATACAAGGCACGTGGATCAAAATCATATCTAGATGTCCAACCTCATGCGAAGGAATTACGGAAAAAATCTCTCTTACGGTAAAAGACCATTTTACCCTTAATGTCGGAAATTCTCAAAGTTTATTCTTGCATTCTACTAATTTCTTTCTTATCTTGTTTTCCATAGATTATGTCTCTCGGGTAGCTACTTATAGGTTATAAGGTCAAACTCGAGACAACTCGAAGAAGGACAACATTCCTTCTCTCCGGTTACCAATTACGCTATTACATATATTATACCGTCAGCATGTTTTAACCTTTCTCCTCAACTCATTTATTTTTACATAGTTTCCTAACTTCCAACTCGTACTTATGTATTAACTCATATATTTATATAATCTACATTTATGCTTATAATTATATTCTTATATAAAAAATACATTCCTATTAATTCTATGCTTTTATTTAGTTTATTCATACACTCACTTATACCTCTATATATATATTCGTATTAATGTGCATTTACGTATTTATATATATAAGTATATATCTCTACTGCGGTACTTCACTCTAATGTCTAATATATATGTATATATATACATCCGTACACAACTCTTCTCTTTCCACCTCCATGTTAAAGTATATATACATATACTATCATATTACCACATTTCACATTACAGATGTATATATCTCCAACTTATACATTTATATATATATCCGTATCACTGTACATCTACATGATAACTTAACCATCCTCACATTCTCATCATCAAATACATACAAATATACCTATTCAAACTTCTGTTACTCAACTCCACTCATCTTTCAATATATACTGCTTGCTGTAATTTCATTTTTAAAACAGAAGCAAAGGGAATGCCGGACTGGACAGTACTACTCACCTACAACTTGGATTGGTCCGGCTCGACAACGGCTCCCTATACTGTAGCAGTGAAGAAGACCGGCGTTACACTGTACTCGGGACAAACAGTATCCTCCACGCAACAGACGGTGGTTTGCTGGTCCTTCGTTCCAACGGTGCAGACATGAGCCAGCCTTCTGGTGAGGCGTGCAGCAGCCGGTGTAGAAGACGATAGGGCAGCGAGGGCGGCGTCGGCTGGTAGCGACAATACCGTGGGTCTGCTGGCGTTCCAGGCGGCCCTCACTGGTGGTCGGTGCTGCTGCTGCGTGAAGCCAGATTGTTGCTGATGCGTTTCGAAACAAGAGAGGACGGAAAGGACGGGAAGGACAGGAGGAAACGGTTACCTGGTTGGCACAACCGAAGGCTCCGGCGCTGAAGGGGAAGTCCGCCAGTTGCGGGGGTACGGGTCTCTGGTGGTCGCTGGCGTCTGCGTCAATCTTGCAGGAGGAGGTATGCCGGTTGAGGGAGAGAAGCGGAACAGCGACTCCCCTGGTGGTCGGCAGAACCGGCGTCGGCGATCCTGGTGGTGGGGCGTGGCGATCCTGGTGGTGGTCTGATCTGGTTGCTTGCTGGTGCCTGCGTAACTCGTGAAGGGTGTGGCATAGCGGGACGGTCGATCGATGCAAGCCAGTCGTGTAGTCGGAAGGGGAGCAGTAGGATTAGGGGAAGAATTAGGTTAATTGTGGGATTAGATTAGGGTTGGATTTGGGCTTAAGGAAGTGGGCCGATGGGCTTGGGCCTAGTGTTGGCCAAACTGGACAGTTCTCTCATTAACACAAAAATAATGCGGAAAAACTCGTTACTCGTCCCGGATCGGTAGGAAATTTGCGGAATAATTACGGAATTAAATTTCGTATTATATAAGTTATTATTTTATTTTAAAGGTACGTAAATTATTTCCGGTTACATCATTTATCATTTTATGTGAATTAAGGTCACATAAAATGATAGAAATTGAATCTCGTTTTAACTTCATTTACAGAATAAAGGTTGGCGGACCGGAATCCGATTAAATTTAGGTTTAACGGAGTTTAAGATTTTTGGTTATTACAGTGAAAATTGAAGTCGTTTGAGAGAATAGGCAGAAAGCAGTCTTGGAGTAGGGAAAGAACAAAGAGATTGAGGGTGAGATGGATGAGTGCAGATGTGGGCAAGGCTGAGGAGTCGAGTAGCAAGTCGGGACAGGCTAGACAGCTAGGACTAGATAGCTTGGGCGGGGCTGCTATGGCTCCTCTGCTTGAGCAGCACAGCGCGCGCTAAGATGCCATGATGGCAAGGAAAGAGGCACGAAAGAAAGAAAAAAAAACAACAGAAATGAAAATAAAATTAATAAAAACTCAATCGGAAAATAATCAGAATGGGATTATCGGATCGGAAACTTTTCCGAAAATAATATACTAAAAATATATGTATAAATATATATTAACATACTCGAAAAATTAAATTTACGACTTAAAATACTCCTAAAACATACTTAAAATAATAAAAATATCGATATCCGGCGGAAAAATAAAAACGCAAACGCGCCTAAAAATTGGGGCGTTACAAAAAAAATGACACTAATGTCACGTGTCAATCGACGAGGATGCCACCTCAGCATTTTTGTAAAATATTTAGTGAAATGTCACTCCTAAAAAAATTTATGATAGATTACTAAATTGTCATTCTTAAAAATAGATGCCGAATTACTAAATAAATATTAAAGATTATCAAACACAAATAATTTAGAATAATTTTAAAAAATTGAGGCTTCTTTTGTGTTTTTAAAAAATTTGTTTAAAAGATAGCCAAAATCTTTGATTATTTTGTAAAAAAAAAAATTCAGGCTTCACATTTTTAGCGGATTAAATCTTTTACTAAATCTCAAATTAAGCCAATAATTTTTTTTTACTAAAGCTTAATTATTTTGTAAAATATGAATTTTGTTATCTCACATCGATTATCAGAGAAGGATAACACTTTGACAACATATATAAATAGACCTACAAGCTACAAGGTTTGAAGATTATACAAATCATACATTTTTGGACCTTTTGGTCAGAATCAAGTATAATACTTATTCATACCGATTTAGTATTTGTATATGGATTGTTGTGACCTACTAATTCGTAGGTCAATTTAATCTAATGATTTGTGGGTCGTTTTGATCTAATGATTTTTGGATTGTTTTGATCTAATGATTTTTGGGTCGTTTTGACCTACGGATTTTTAGGTCGTTGTGACCTACTGATTTTTGATTTATGAGTCGTTGTGACCTACTGATTCGTGGGTCGTTGTGACCAATTAATTTGTGATTTGTGGATCGTTTGTGACCAACTGATTTGTGAGTCGTTTGTGACCTACTGATTTGTGGGTCGTTTGTGACCTACTAATTTACGGGCCGTTGAACAATTAAATTCGTAATTCTTATTTTATCAATATACTAAATATACATATATATTCTATATACTTTACTAAAACAAAAGACACTAATTCTGACGTGGCGCCCCCACGTTTTTTTTCGGATTAAACTTTTTACAAAATCACAAATTAAGCTAATAAATCTTTTTTTAACTAAACCATAATTATTTTGTAAAATATGATTTTTGTTCTCCCACATCGATTATGAGGAAAGGATGACACTTTGAAAACATGTATAAATAGATTTAGGGTGTTTGAGGATTATAAAATTCATACATTTCTGAACCTTTTGGTCAGAATCAAATATAATACTTATTCATATCGAATTAGTATTTGTATGTAATCATTGTGACCTACTGATTTTTGGGTCGTTTTGACCTAATGATTTTTGAGGCGTTGTGCCTTAATGATTTGTGGGTCGTTGTACCCTTGTGATCTACTAATTTGTGGGTCGTTGTAACCTGATTTGTGGACCGTTGAACTATTAAATTCGTAATTCTTATTTATCAATATACTAAATATACATCTATATACTTTACTAAAACATACGAAATTAATATTGACGTGGTGCTCCTACGTTTTTTCTCGGATTAAATCTTTTACTAAATCACAAATTAAGCCAATTAATCTTTTTATTAATTAATTTCATATCAGATTATGGTATTTTAAATTATATGATTATGTTTTTTTATTTAAATTATTATTTATTAAATAATAAATTAGATTTAAAATTTTTTTTATTAGCATAAAACTAATTAATGATCAAACATGGGCTACGTGGTATCATTTACTATGTAACACTTGACGCGTTAATTATAAGAGCTCATAACATATAACTAATAAACTTAACAACATATAATATAGTAAAAAATGTAATATGATAAGCTATTTTATTAACAAATCCGCACAAGGTGCGGGCTATAAACTAGTATTTTTTAAAATCATTTGTTATATAATATCTTTTTTCAATACCATCATATTTTCGTTGATTTTGTTAAATAATTGCATATTGATTATAACGTAAGTATGAACATTAAACAAATCATCCATTTTTTGGTCATTTGGCTAAGACCTAGTATAATATTTATTTGTATTGATTATAATGTAAGATCTAGTATAATATCTAAGATCTAGTATAACATCTATTTTTTGGTCATTTGGCTAAGATCTAATATATTGCTAAATTATGGTATAATTATAACATTCAATATATTTTTTTGTTATTTATTTATATTGAATTAATATTTATTTGTAATTAAAGATACAGTATAAACATTAAACAAATCATCCATATTTTGGTCATTTTTTTAATTATAACGTCGTGGGGTACTCGTATATTTAAAAAAATGTGTTAATGTAGCTCATTTAACGAAATTTATTTATTTATATTTATACAATAATCTTAAATAAGCTTATATTTTGTAATCAAATATTTTATAAAATTGTATCGACCATCATTTAATTGTTTATAATTTTTAATGGCACTCACTTAATATGTAACTTGTATAGTGAAATGTTGATAGTCGTATGTTGACTTTTAATATACATAAATTTTAATAATTTATAATAATTTTATAATAAAAAAGATATTATGGTTAGAGATTTAAGTAATCATATAGATAAATTTAATAAAAATAATCCCATCTAGTCCGGTGAATAACGATGGAATCATCGATTGATTAATCGACTAAACAATACACTGTCTACTAGTACTATCGAAAATGATATTAGGGATCGATAGACTGTATTGGGCCGAGAATGATGAAGAATGGTATTCAATCAAATCGGCTATGAAAATATTTAAAAACGAAAAGTGGGAATGACCATGGACAAAACTTGGATACGAAAAAATTGACGTAATGTCGAAAGTACAAAATTTTCTATGGGAATTAACATTAGATGGCTTTCAATGGAAATTAACAAAACAAAATCTCGATAGACAAATAATTTTTGTCGTGGTGAACTGTGAATTTTGTAATCACCATACAGAAAGGTTCAAACACTTGTTCTTTAAGTGTCCATACATTGAAAAATCAATTGATAAACCAAAAACTTAATCCATTTTACGAAACTTCGACATTGACAATGGAAGCATTGCAAAGGTCCTCTCTGACCTCAAATGAACAAGAACTCCTTCTAAGTTGAGATACATTGTAGTCATATGATGGAACATTTAGATGGTGAAGAATCAGTTCATCTTTAATATAACAATGATTCCACATAACCTCAAAACAATTGCTCTTAATCAGATCGTTGAATGGGAGCAAAACAACAAAACTTCAATCAACAAACAAACAAAAACTAAGAGCACCCACATTGGTGTTCTTAATGGGTGATCTTAATGCCACATAAGAGGAGAGATAAAATTTTACACTAGACCCCAAAAAATTTCATCTGCAGAAGATGATGATATTACATGGGACCCACCTAATAAAAAACAATTTGTCGATTGAAAAGATGAAAAAAAATCGTTATTCATGAAGGAAAATAAGGAGAGGAGAGAGAAAATGTGGCATTGCTTGATTGGTTGATATGGACCAATCAGATTTTGCCACATATTTAAACTAATTTAATTTTTAAAAATCATTTTAAAAATTTTTAACTATTAAAATAAATAATAAACATATTTTATAATCTATAAAATAAATTTATTTACTAATAGACATCCATTATATATATATATATTTATTTATTTATTACTTTAAAAAATATATATTATAAATAAATATTAGTAGTATATATGATATAAAACGTCATAAATAACACTAAATTATGAAATTAAGAAAATATCAGTTTAGATAATAGAAAATAGTTTTATGAAATTAAAAAATATTATTTTATATAATATAAAATAGTTTTATGGATTATAGACTTCCATTTTATATATATATTTTCTCATTTCAAAAATTTTTCATATTGTTGTATCTATAAACTTATTGATACAATAAAAGTTTATAGTATTTAAATCTATTGTATTTATGTAAAAAAAAGTTTTTGTAGTGAAAATTTAAAATTTTATGAATTTTAAAAATGTCTTATTTAAAATTTAATATTTAATTACAAAATATAATATTTAGTTCATATTTATTAATATAATTCGTTTATGGTTTCTTAATTTTAATTTTGATGCCTCAAAAAGCTCAGCGAACCAATTCGCTTTTGGATACATAATTAGAAACCATAGTGCCGTTCATGTTGTTATAGGAAGCGGTAGATGCAACGCTGACTCTATGCTATAAGCGGACGCTTTTGCTCTTCGGAAGGGCTTACAAAAGGCCAAGGGGCTAGGAGTGTTATCATAGAGATCGAGGGAGATAACTTGATGCTTATCAATGCGATCAATCGAATTTGGAAACCTCAGTTGGACATGATCATCACATATATTAATAACATGATTTCAGGATTTTCTAACTCCTGATCACAACATATTAACAGGAAATCAATACGGTTGCGGACAAGATTGTCATGCATGGACATAATCTTTCCCTGGACGTCATTGTCATTCCTAAAGATGTTCAACACCTCATCAACACAGATGCTTTAGGTTGATCGGATTCTAGAAACGGATCCACCTAATTCTCTCACCTTTGTATTAAAAAAAAAACAAAAAAACTAGAACCTATACAATAAATTTAATATCTCGTTGAATCAAAATGTTTTTGTTACCTGGATTATGGATTTATTTATGGGATGATTTCCTTATTATCTTGTTGATTCTCAATTGATGCTCTTTGGAACATTGTAGGGAAAATAATGTAATACGTTGTTTGAGTAGTTATTTAAGAGCTAGTTCTTGTACAAGCATTCAAATGATCAAACCATGGAAGAAACAGATTCAGCTTTCACCCAGCCGAAGATGATGAAAGCAGATGATCACTAGTTGACAGTGCTAAAACAGGTAACTCAAGTTCTCCCTTCAAAGATCATTTTGGTAAAGGAAGAGCTATGAGGGGTTTGGCCTTCTCTAAGGTGAGTCCAAACTTCTCATCCATGTCCACATCTTCCTTTGTTAACCCATCCCCAAGGCTCCACCTAAAACCATGAAGAAGTGAAGCCAACATAAGATGCAGCATCCTATAAGCCAGCGGCATTCCCACGCATATTCTTCTCCCCGCTCCAAATGGTATGAGCTCAAAATCCTGTCCTCTCATGTCCACATCATTCTCCAGGAACCGCTCAGGCAAAAACTCAGATGGGTTCGTCCAAGTTCCTGCCTCCCGACCAATAGCCCATGCGTTAATCAACACTTGTGTACCCTTAGGCACCGCGTACTCACAAAGTTGTATGCTCTCTTTGGCTTTGCGAGGCAGTAACAGTGGGGCAGCTGGGTGCAACCTCATGGTCTCCTTTAGTATTGCTTTCAAGTAGGGCAAATTTTCGATGTCTGATTCCTGAACATCACCATCCTTGCCAATTATTTCATCAATCTCGGCTTGCGCTTTTTCTAGTTTTGATGGGTTGCATAGAAGCTCTGTCATTGCCCATTCTATGGTGCTTGAGGTTGTGTCTGTTCCTGCAGCAATCAGGTCCTGCTCAAATAGTATAACAGCGAAGATCAGCTCAGCAAAATCAAAACAAGAATGAAGCAACATCAAACTTAGCATGTTCTCTGCTTGTTAACTGTATATACTCATACAGAGGATGTATGGTACCAAATTCCACAAGGTATTCATAGAACCAAAGCACAAACATAGCATAGCCTATACAAGAAAAGGGTTAGCCAAATTAGGTTTACCAGAAGCAGATGTTTGACATCATTATGGCTGAGATCGGAATCATCTTCTTCACAGATCTCAAGAAGCGTTTGTAGCACATCATCCTTAGCGCCGGGGACTAACGAACCGGTAGAATATCGCTGGCTAATCATACTATCAAAAACCTCAAACAATTTGGAGAAGGCAGCAGCTGTATCTCGCCTTATACCCAGCGGATCAAAGTAACTAAGAAAGGGGAAGAAATCAGCCAAATTAGGTTTTCCAATACAATAAAATATATGTCTAACAATAACCTTCAGCTCCTGAGATTCCGCAGAGTTGTAAGAAGCCAGATCAATAGAGAAGAATGTGTTGGACAACAAATTCAGCGACGTTGTAAACGTCACCTCTCCAACATCCAGAGCCTCGCCTCTCCGACAACGCTCACTCACGTATTCAATAAGCTCCTGCACTTTTGTCCGACGGAGAAACTGGCTAGCATCCAAGCGCTTCACAGTGAACAATTGAATAGCGGAAATTTTCCTTAGATTTCGCCATTTGGGGGAAACCGGCAACCAACCAACAGAGTGTAAATGATGATCAATTGCTCGGGTAACATCAGGGACCTTCCGACTAGATAAGGGTAAGTCGTGTTTGAGGAAAACCTCTCTAGCCATTGCAGACGAAGACACGACAAGAGTATGAACACTGCCTAGTTGGAGATACATAAGAGGGCCATATGTCCGAGAGAGCTCGGCGAGACCACGATGAGGCTTGTCGGTGAGCTGCAAGATGTTGCCGATAACTGGCAACGGTTTAGGCCCAGGAGGGAGCTTGCAGTTTCCATGGCCTGAAAAATACAGCTTCGCAAAGAAAAGAGATAAGCACAACAGTGAAAGTATCAGTTGAATTGAATACTCCATTGCCCGTAGATGCTAGTTTAAGGGTATGCAGTGTTTGGTGGAAGTTGTGCAGGAAGGAAATAGTAGGAGGACCAATACATACCATAAATTGATACATTAATACAAGCTACAAGAACCACAAATATCTTACATGGTTATTTCTTTTCTTATAGTTACAAAATAATTATTAGTACTAATTGATATTATCAGTTATATTATAATGTGCAAGTGTATTTGAAATATAAATTATCATTTGTAAAAAATTAAAAATTTATTTTATTACTCAAAATTTGTTAAGAGTATAATATATATACATCTGAATACATGTGTAACTAACAAGATAATAAATGCTTATCACAAAATATATATCAATCAATCGTCAATCATTAATATATACTACTAAAATAGAATTCTCTACTGATGACGTGACGGTGCCTGATGGAAGAATTTTAAAATTGAGCTCTCATTAAATCCATAAATTTTTTTTTTTTAAAACACCATATTAAATTTTTTTCTAACATGTATACCAATATTATCTTATCAAATCACAATTGAATTTTTTTTATACAAACCGTATCAATATTCAAAATCCTTTGTTTATAACTTATTTTTTTTAAAAAATTCTTTAAAATGCCGAACAATTCATTTTTTAATTTTCCATAATTAACATTTAAATGAATTGCTACCTTTTTTTAGTTAAAATTATTTACAAATCCATATTCTTTATAATTTTTTTTGTAATCTTCCAACTCAAGTTTTAAATTTTAATCTCTCACGTCAATGTTTTTAAATTTTTTTTTCATGATTATCATTTCCGTGATTTGATTCTGATTTGGTTGCATTTACATTTCTCCGATCATTGTACCTATTTTCATTGTACCTCTTTTATTAGGTACAATGAAAATATAATTTGTTTTCCTTCTTCCTTCTTCCTCGTCAAATGTTCTTGCTCCCTCTCTTACGGGCATGTCCATTTCTCCGATCACAATTTGTTTTGTTTCTTCTTTTATATTCCGATTTCTTATGTTCTTTTTTACATAGGGATAGCAGGGGATGATCAACATTTCAGTTGGTGAGAGCGAAGATCGTCTTACTCGTGCTTCTAAGGTTTTTATTCTCATTTTTTTCTTTCGCTAACAACATCTTAAATTCCGTTTTAATCCGTTTTGTTCATTCTACCACCATCAATCCCATTTTTGTCGTGCGTTTCAATTTTGATTATATTTTGGAGCAACTCAGTGGTTGAACCCCTATGCTCTTCAAAGGTAAATTAAATTATAAATAGGTTTTGGTTTTTTGGTTCATTTTTTCACTTCATTTTTTTTTTACTTCTGATATAATATAATCAATCTATAAATCTTATTGAACTTTGGTTGACCGAGAAACAATTTCGTGATTTTGGAGTAAGATTGTAGAACTAGTGATCGTTTCAAGCTTAGGATTTGGATTACTCAAGTCTTTGCTTCGATCCATTGATGCTAGATAAAGAGGTATTATAAAACCTTTTTAGCTTCTTTGAGTTTTGATAATTTAGATTGGCTTTTGCTTGTGTTTTTTAAGGTTTGTAGACATGTGAGGATTTGCTCCTATAAATTACAAACATATCTCTCTCTTTTGATTAATTAAGTCTCTTTGATGATTACTTATCCATTGACAAAACTAAATTTGGTGAAATTTTCATACTCGGATTTGACCACGCACATTTATTTTCTTCTAATCGAGGATGTATCCCCTCTACATGCCAATTAATCGACAAAGTTCCAATTTATGTGGAAATCAAAAGTTGGCTGGAATAGTTATCTTTTTTTTTGAAACAAGGAATAGTTATCTTAAATGAACACTCACATTGGTTGCTTTTAGAGCTGATTATGTTGCCGTTGTTATATCGATGTCTAAGTTATGTATTACACTGTTCTTAATTTAAACATTAGATAAAAAAGAACACTGGTGTTGGTTGCTTTTAGGGCTGATTATGTTGACACTATTATTGTATCGATGTCTACTTGATTCAATCATTGAATAAATTTGTTCTTTGTATTAGTTGATTTTTGATTAAGTACAAGAAGTTGAAGCCCACCTTTATGAAGATCAAGCTTTTGATATTGAGGATGCTACCAAAAGTTTTGTCCATACTTCTATATGCAATGAGGGAAAGGTAACATATAAATCATTGACTTTTCGATTTTTTATTTCAAAATCTGCAATCATATCCTTTCATTTCAAGGAAAATGTTCAAATTTTCTTTTGGATATTTGTTAGTTACCAGTAATTTATGGGAGGAAATATCAACAAATGCACATGTATGTTATTCTACTACGATAATAATTTCAACTAAATTAACTTACAACTAAATGTCAATCTTTCTTGTGATGCTAATAGAACTCTCAAGGAAAATTCTACAAGGGATTGCATTAACTTTAACCTTATCTCTACAACTCATCTTCCTCATAAGTAATAGACCACATCTCGGTCTTCCATATAATTAAGTAGAGTATTCTCCATTGACGGGTACTTATAAAGCGATAAGTCCTTACTCTAAGTTACTGTTGGTAGTATTTTGTGATTTAAAACTGTAATTAGTTTTACTCATTTCTCGACTTTGGTACTTATATAACATGTGAGTTCTACATTTCGATATTTATGAGTTTTGATCTCACCGCCTCGCAGGGAAGATGAAATTGAAAGAAGAAGAATCCACACATAATTTATCCTCTTGTATAAGCTTATGATGATGGACTTTGAATTCCTACTATTATAATCGCGGACTTATGATGATGGACTTGGGATTCCTACTATTGTAATCGCGGAGATTTGTTTTTGCAACCAAATGATAGATTTGACGATGAGTTTATGTGGGAGACTGAAGACGACGCTGCTAATTATTATGTTTTGATGTAATATGAGCTTTTTATGTGTAACGCCTAAAAATTTGGCGCGTTTTGGATATTATTTTATCCTACTTTTACCGATATTTTATTAGCTTTAATATTTTCAAGAATATTTTACGCGGTAAATTAAATTTTTTTTTTTCGAGTTTATATATACTGACGTACAATTTCCGTATATTAATTATTAGGAAATGTTTCCGATTCGAAAATCCCGTTTCGAATGTTTAAAATTGAGTCTATCCTATTATTTATTTATTTCCCCTTTCCTCTCTTTATTCCCTTCTTTCTTTTTTTGTTTTTCTTTCCCTCCTGCCTCTCTCCCTACGCGTGATGAGATATGCAGCCTGCAGCGACCCCTCGTTTTTGCCTACCCCAGCCCTCATTCGCAGCTTTCCCATGTAGCCTATCTCCCTCTGCTTCTCCCTCACGTTTCTGCTTCTCTCAAGCCACCCTGCTCCTCTCTGATTTCATTCTTGTTGCTGAAGAGGAACAAAACCGCCACCTTCACATTCATCTCTCCCTCTCGAGCTGGTCGCCGGCAACCACCACCATTCTACCCCCTCTCCATCTCTGTTGCTCACCTTCTGAAACTGCAACTCTCTGCCTTCTCCGATGCGCTGCGCCACTGGAGCCGGAAAGTCTTTGGGCCTCGCCGCTGTCATCGGGGCTGTTGTTGCTCTGCCCAGCCCTAACCATCTTCTCTTTGTTGGAGAATCCAGTGCCGCCACCTTCCCTACGCCATCACCCACCCTTGCCGGAGTCAAAAAAACCGATTCAGTGCCTCGCCTTGCCTTGGTAGCCGCCGCCCACACAGTACAGAGGTTGAAGAACCTCGCCTTGCCTCGCCTACCGTCTCTATGATTCCCCTTCTCTGTACTCCACCGCCTTCAACCACCTAGAAGCCACTGGAGGGCCCTCCTTCGCTGCAGAACCAACGTCAGTGCCGGCCCTTCTCCTTTGTCGCCGCCGAGTGTTGCCCCGCACTTGTTTGCAGCCACCGGAGGGAGCCCTCAGAGGCGCAGCCGCCGCAACCTGCTTTCTCCTTCCCCAGCTGTATGTATCGATTAAGGGAGAAGCCTTTTAGGGTTTTCAAATCGGCCCCTTAATTTTTGTTTAATTATAAAATGTACCCAGCTTTATATATTACATATTTTACCCACATTTTGGAATCTTGCATTTATATCCTTTGCTGAAGATTACAGATTATGGCCCTTATTTACATTTTCGGAATATGACCCAAGTTTATGCATTTGTTCATCTTTGCCCTAAAAATGTATTTGACGATTTTAAACTCGGGTTTCAATTAAGGGGATATTCTTATATTTATATATACTACATATTATGGCTTTGTTGGATTAATCTCGGTTTATGGCAAAGATTTTTATTGTGGGTATTAACCTTCGTTTTGAAAGCGAGTTTTCCTTAAATTTATATACGTTAAATCTTCCATTCAAATTTAGCATATAAGCTAAATTTGTATAGTTTTGGTGTTAGGTTCGGAAGCGTCCCGATAAAGACCTAACAAGTCCAAGTCGACATTTGTTGATCGATTTCCGTCTTTTGACGTCATGTGAGTATTCTTTTCCCTCGATTTAGTTATGTTTAGTATTAGTACCATGCTAGGTTGGATCTAGCATAACTTAGAGTTAATGCCAAGTAGTGACTTTGAACCTTAGGTGAGTTTCGAGGATTTGATATTGCTTGATGGATTGATGTTGATTCTAAGCTTGAGGTGTTGGTTATCTTGTGAGGTTGTTATAAGACTTTAAGTTATATGTTTGATCTTGTGAACGTTTTGAGGCTCGAGGTGGGGTTGTATGATCTTCTGGGATTATGGAGTTTAAGTTTGGCTTATCCTAGTTGCGTTGTGAGTTATGATCTTGCGAGATCCGAGGGTTTAGAAGTCTTAGGACTTCTAGCTTTTGTTGAGTGTGATGTGAGCATAAGGGATTCTAGGACGCGGTCCTAGAATTGAGAGTCAAATGGTCTTGCATTGATAATTTGTATAGAAGTCTAAGACTTCTATTGTGAGTGGGTTGTTGTTGATATAGTTATCTTCTTGTGAGCAGGTTATGGGCTTCCTCCCTAAGGAAGCGAGAGTGTTGTGAGTTGAGTGTGGTGACGAGGTAAGTCTCCGGACTTCCTTAGCTCGTATTCCTTGTATTAGAATTGATGTGTGCTTGATGGTGTGTGTTTATTCTTTATTGTTTATAACAACTAAACCGGAAATAGGACCACCGACCTTTATATTATTTGGCCCAAGTGTATGATAACGGGCGGTGACATCACTGCCTAGCTCTTGCATAGAGCTAGGAGGTTCTTGGTGACTAGCCCGTGTGGTTAGACGGTCGGAGGCATCCGTACCGTTCCATGCGGTAAGTGGGGACCGAGGCGAGTTTCGAGAGATTCTCGTGTCACAAAAGAAGTTGAATTAGAACGGGATATGACTTAATAATAAAAAGATAATAAACTGGACTTGTGTGATTTGGTGTACTTTGTGTGTTATGTTGATTTACTTGTGTTTGTGCCTTTCACCTTGATTCTAATGCTTCGAATATTAGCTAACGGTTTTTATACCGATTGTTGTAGATTGCTTTGCAGGTTAGGAATGCGGCCAAGAGATCCGGAAGAGTGGGCAACCGGGGTTCCGTACATTTTAGGAGTGGGTTTTTGGTTAGAGTCGAGTTTGTATATTATTCATGTATATTGTATATCATATGGTGGCATTTGGCCCTTGGTGTTGCATATCGGCTGTTCGCTCCAAACGGTGTGTGCAAGCTTTAAATTTATAACCCTAGACTTAAGCTTAAAACAAGGATGCGAACCCGCAGTGTACGGGTCAATCGTAGTAAAAAGCAAGAAATTCCAGGGGTCGATCACAGGGACTCGGTGAAACAAAGTCAATAACGGTAAGCTTCGTGAATACTAACCACAAAGAGCAATTAACACAATCAAAGATGAATAAGAAGTCAAATAAGCAAACGTGCAATTCTAGGGATTAAAGCGTCTAGTTGTGGTTCCAACTCAAGATCTAAAGATAAATGGACAAAGCTGAGATTTTTGCAAGGGGAAGGTGTTACTAAAGTGGACTAGATCACCAGGTAAGTCTCACTACTCACTAGTCCTAAACCGTAACTCCTATTACCGGGTAAGTCTCAAGGAATTAAGATGAAGAACTATAACCTCAAACTAACACACCATCTAAGGGAATAGAATCAACCTTTACCGGGTAAGTCTCAGGCTAACTCACAAAGATGGGATGGAAGCACACTCAAACCCCAATAAAGGATAAACCTTTATTACCTACACTTATGATCGTTGGTACACAAACTAAGGAATTACCGGGTAAGTCTCATCCTAAGCTTGCATTGAAGCAGGAAAGGTGTAATAAGAATAGGATTTGGCAAACTCTAACACTTAACTCTCAGTTTTAGGATCAGATAAGTCACCTCGGTCAGCCAGATTCCACCCCGGCCGAGATGTTCATCGACTGAACGAGATGCTTAGGGTTAAGGTTAAAGACTCGAACTTTCAGGGTCCTACTGGAATCTGAGATTATTTTATCATTGTTTTTCCCACAACCTTCAGCCAATCACCCTAGAATCACACAAGGAAATTAGCCACTCATCATCATTATGAAAGTATTAAATATATGGGAAGAAGGTGAATATTTGAACAAGAAGAATTTAATGAAAAAGACTTCAATAACTGAATCAAATATCACACAAAAGCGTTCCTTGGATAGCAATCCAACAAGACAAGACAACAAGGAAGGGAATTAAAGACAATCTTACAAAACCCTCCAAAAAGCTATAAAAGCTATGATCTTCAATCTTCCTTCAACCTTCAAAAAAGTTCTTCGAAACTCCCAACTGGAGTACGGCTGCTGCGTGCTATAAACCCTGATCGACGGTATAACGTGATTTCCAACTGTATGCGGATCCCCTGATTTGTGGAAATCCAACCCTTTTTATAGGAAAATAACCCTCCAAAGATAAAATATCTTAGAAAGATCTTTTCCCATAAAAATAGGTAAAATATAAGATCTTCTTCCTTCCAGGAGCCAAGCCCAAAAATATAAGATCACCTTCCAAAGATAAAAGATCTCAGCCAAGAATAAAATATTCTCGCCGCGTCCTAGGTGTTCGCCTCGGTCGAGTCGGCGTGTCTGGATCACCTCGGTCGAGATGAATCTCTGGTCAACCGAGGTGAGTCATAACTGAATGTGAAATCTCTCAAAACTGGTCTAAAGTGAATCTTTAATCCATGGCTATGCTCCCTGGATGGTTCCTTATGCTTCTCAATGTAGCTCCCAATGACTCATGACTCTTTTTGCTCCTTTTTGATACAAAACATACCATTTTACCTGCAATTACAGCAAAACTAGGTGTAGACCTCGATTCCCGCAAAGGTAGATGAAATGGTAATATAATCACATATTATACATGCTAACATGCAAATTATTGAAGATAAAACGTCCAAACAAAGCTCAAAATATAGACTATAATTCATGCTATCAAAATACCCCATACTTAGCCCTTGCTTGTCCCCAAGCAAGTTCCGCATATAGAAGACAAGATAGAATGGATTATAAGTCAAGAAAATCAATGAAAAGTCTTTCAAAAACATTTTATGGTGTGTTATAATCATAGATCACTCTAAGAGAATACTTCATGGAATTAAGAACTCAATATGCTCAAAACATTTTATAAATATAGGAAAGTTGTTCATCTTTGCATAAAACCATAGAATGCATAATAAATCATAATTATCAAAATTAATCATGTATAATCCAGTTTAAACCACTAAGTCAATCAACAAGCTCAAGGTCTCAAGGACTTCCCAAAAGAAAAGGTCAAGAAACGTGTAGGGTAGGGATGTATGTAAGGTAATGTGGTGCTAGAATCCGGGAAAAGGATGAACTTCACTTTCACTTTGACTTGCAACATCTTCCACCAATAAGCTTTGCTTATTTCACACTTTTTTTCTTTTTACTTTACTTTTTGGGATGCATGGACAGAGGTGCACAATAACCGAAGCCTAGGAAATCCGCAATCATCAATTTCTTGAGATGCATCAAACCCTTGATGCACATACCATGACCCGTTGGGAATATCGCTCAATCCGACTTTGGCAAGACACAAACACCCGGCTATGTGAATGGTGCCGAGTTACTCATCTTCATGATTGACTTTCCCAAACCTATTATTGCTTTCTAACACTTTCACTTCCAGCCACTTCTCAATTTTAACTTCACTTGCTTTCACCACTTCGCTTGCTTCCAAATTCCCGGATAGGTAAGGGAGGCAAAATGTATATGAGGGGCTAAGCATGATCAAGAAGAAGAGAGAAGAATGAATTGCCTTGGTCTTTCCAGGAAGAAAGTGAGAGAACTCATCTTGTGGTGTCAACCTTCAAATTCAACATAATTTGGATAAAAACAAAGTATTAAACATGCCAATAATTTCAAACAAAGCATTTAGCAACTTAAACATAATATAAAACCTTTCAAACACATAAAGAATTTAAAACCAGTCAGTAAACAAGATCTTCACTGAGATCATATCCAGATAAGCAACACAAAATCGTTTTCGAAAACTCTCAGTTAACCCACCTCGGTCGAGGTGTTCTTGGTTCAACCGAGGTGAAACGCCTCGTTCGGCCAAGACTGGCTCGGTCGAGGTCAGAAATTTTTTTTTTTAAAACCATTTTTTCAGTTTCGACGTTTTTCTCAATCAAATAACCTGTAGGTATGCATGTAATATCAGATAAACATATAAAGGCAACTGAAGCATCAATATGAAATATCCGATCAAATGTGCGTACATCGAAATCATCAAATAAGTACATCAAAGTCATCACATAAATACAAATACCCCATACTTGGGACACACTGTCCCAGTGGGTCAATATAAGTCTAGAGACAAGCGTACTCACCGGATAAATAGTTGAACTGCATAAAAATATAATAAAGGAAATCCTGCAGCTCATCAGTAGTCCTGATCCGGTGGTGGTGGTGGTGGTACGTACGGATACTGAGTTGGGTCGAACTGATAGCCCATAGTCTGCTGGAACTGTAGCTCCATCATCCTGCGCTGATAGTGCTGCCCCTCTAACATCTGATGAGTCCAGCTGTCAATGTGTCGGTGCTGGGCAGCAAATCTCTCATGCATGTCCACAGTAAGGGCAGCATAAGAATCTATCATCTGATCTGTCAGGTCGTCGATCCGACGATGAACCTCAAAATCTCTATGACGGCGTGTCCGACGCCTAGCAGATCTAGCGGGAGGTGCAGCAGGTGCAGGCTCAGTATCCTCGTCATCCAAGTCTATGATCGGCGGTGCGCTCGTCCCTGCAGTATCTGTCCCTGTATCCATCGGGACTCCACCATCTATCTCGTCTACAGTGTCCTCATCATCGTCAGCCTCCTCCTCCTCCTCATCCTCAGCTGGGGCTGCTGCTGCCTCCCTATGATCCTCCATCAGTGGAGCCCAAGCTGTCTGCCAATAATTTGGATCGAAAACTGTGAACTGAGCAGACCAGCGGATCCCCTGTGGCGCAGTCCGCTCCCACGGCAAAGCAACATATGGAGTGGTCAGACCTCGGGGAACTAGAATCCTCCGAGTGATCATCTCCTGCAACCCAAGCGGCTTCGGAGCCGCCACCATCGTACACACACTAAGGTCCATCCCATGAAAAGCAGCTATGTGGGTGACTAGACCGCCGCAACAAATATCTCCCTTCGCTTTGGCCTTGATCTTGTGCAGGTCCTCTGCCAAGATCAAGCCAAAGTCTGGAAAACCCCCTGTAACCATACAGTAAAGACTAAAAAGCTCGCCTTGTCGGATCTTCTGGGGCGTCTCAGTACGCGCCAGAAGTGTCTCGCTGAATATCCTATGGGCTAATCTGAAGGCAAGGTGGAAGATGACCTTCTCCCTGGAATCTCCAGGGCGCCATCTATCTGCATGCTCAGTAATATGGGCAATCTGCCCCCAGAACTCCCTAGCTACAGATCGGGAGGGGAAGTCAGTGGCGGTGGGCTCAGGAAAGCCGAAAATCTCTCTCCAAACCTCTAAGGGAACTATGAAGTTCCGGTTCATCAACCGGTACTTCACAGATTTCTCTGTGGGAAGGTAGGAAAAGGAGCTAATGAACTCTAGGGTCGGCTCCAAGTAAGCTGGGGCTCGGATCTCAGTAAACTGATCCAGCCCGACTGTGGTGATCATCCGCCTAAGGTCTCCGTCTACCCTTAGGCAATCAAAAGCCAACACGTCCAGAAAACGTGGTGCAATCACTGGACGGCTAGCTATACGCTCATAATCTACCCGGCATCTCTCGTGGATCATCGGGCGGTAAGGTCGGGAAGAAGAGGAAGGAGGGGAGGGTGAGGATCTATCTCTGAGGGCGAGGCGACGATCGGAACTCATTTTCTCAGCTACTGTCAGAGTACCTCGGTCGCTGACAATCCTCAAGAATCACCTCGGTCGAGATGCAGTTCGACTGGACCGAGGCGTAGCAGCTTTCGATTCAAATCTCAGAAATCCAGTTCTTTCCCCCAAAATTCACTACAATTGCTTCCTATGGGGTACTTAAGCCTTTTCTCAGCAGATTCAGGGGCAACCAAAGCCCAAATCGAAACGAATAAACGAGTTAGGGTTTCGACTGTTTTTACCTCGTTTCGGTTGATTCGTTCGATTTCTTCGTAGATCTGCACTTGTAATAGGATCCTCTACCCTTCAATCGCAGTTTGGAAGCGGAAATCTTCGAAAACGAGCAAGATTTGGAGGAAGCGAGGTGGAAGAGCGCCGCGGTCGAGTCGAAATAGGTAAAAGTGAAAAGAGAAATTTTTTTCCCTTTTATACTGTTCCTGGAACTGCTGTCACCTCGGTCGAGATGGTCTCGACTGGATCGAGGTGGCACGGACCGAGGTGGTTCTGCAGAAACCCTAGTCGCCTTGGTTGCTCAAGAATCAACTCGGTCGAGGTGTCCTCGACTGGACCGAGGTGTCTCAGTCAAACTTCGTCTTCTCGAATTCTCGAACTTATGAACTTCCAGTTATGCTCCTTCCTTAGACGTCTCCTGTTATCTGTCTAGGACGCCAAAAACAAACAAAACAAAGCAAAAGCAAACTATCTAAGCTAGACTAGAAAACGGGAAAAGAAAGCAATACCTTGGGTTGCCTCCCAAGAAGCGCTTGATTTAAGGTCGCTAGCTGGACCATATTGCGTCTCAAATGAGGTATATTGGTGCAACCTCCTCAACCGGTGTTTCCGGCTGGTACTTCTTAAGTCTATGACCGTTGACCTTGAAGCTTCCGCCAGTTTCGCCCCATATCTCAACTGCACCATGAGGAAAAACATGTTTCACAACATAAGGTCCGGTCCATCTGGATTTTAACTTACCTGGAAAAAGGCGGAGGAGGGAGTTGAAGAGCAGGACTAAGTCTCCTTTGTTAAGCTCCTTTGGGACGATACGCTTGTCATGCCATCTCTTCGTCCTTTCCTTGTAGATTTTAGCATTCTCATAAGCGTTCAAACGCAGCTCCTCCAGCTCGTTGAGTTCCAATAGTCGCTTCTCGCCGGCCTCCTTAATGTCGAAATTCAACCATTTGATCGCCCAATACGCTTTGTGTTCCAATTCGACGGGCAAATGGCAAGACTTTCCATATACCAAATTGTAAGGGGTGGTACCTATGGGGGTCTTAAATGCGGTCCTGTACGCCCAAAGAGCATCGTCCAATTTCATGGACCAATCTTTCCTCGTTCTAGAGACGGTCTTCTCCAAAATTGCTTTGATTTCTCTATTCGAGATCTCGACCTGTCCACTAGTTTGAGGGTGATAAGCGGTTGATACCTTATGGGTTACCCCATACTTCGATATAAGTGCCTTGAACTTCCGGTTGATGAAATGCGTTCCTCCATCGCTGATGATGATGCGCGGAGTTCCAAACCGTGGAAAGATAGTCCTGTTTAGGAACTTTACCACCACCTTGGCGTCATTAGTGGGGGAAGCAATGACTTCAACCCATCTAGAGACGTAGTCAACCGCAAGAAGGATATAGAGGTTTCCTCCGGAGGATGGGAAAGGTCCCATGAAGTCAATCCCCCATACATCGAAGATTTCCACCTCTTGGATGTTATTAAGTGGCATCTCGTTCCTCCTTGATAAGTTTCTTGTTCTTTGACATGCATCACAAGAGACAACAAAAGCTTGTACATCTTTAAATAATGTAGGCCAAAAGAAACCGGAACGCAATACCTTAGCGCATGTTTTATCGGTGCTAGCATGTCCTCCACAAGAAAGCGAATGGCAATGCCGTATAACGCTATTAACCTCATCTTCCGGAATGCATCTACGAAGCATCCCATCCGGTCCGCGCTTGAATAGCAGCGGCTCATCCCAGTAATAATGTCGTACTTCCTTGAAGAATCTCTTATTTTGAGAGTACGTCAATCCGGGCGGCGTTTCCTGGCAAACAAGATAATTTACAATGTCAGCATACCAAGGTCCGTTCTTATCAGAAAGTTGGTGGATGGAATGTTTCACCAACTGAGGATGAATGTCAGAGGAGTGAGTAAGAAGATTATTATTCTCAGTAATCTCAGTTGACATCATCTCGCCATCGACCTCGGTCGAGGCGCAGAGGTGTTGACCGAGATGTTCTTCAGTCGCCTCGCTCAGTCCAGGAAGTGCCTCGGTCGAGGTACTGCAACTGGAACCGAAACTGGAGATCTTCGTCTCCTGGATTAGTTTCTCAGTTTTAGCTCCTGGATCTTCTTCCAGTGCCTTCAAGCTCCGTATATCTGCATCACAAGAAGCATCTATACCTTCCTCTATTAAACTAAAACTTAGAACTCTTTCGAGTGGATCGGTAATAAGGATAGAGCTCACCAATTCTCTTGATTCTTCTTCATCGTAGATGTTGAAGATATCATTAGTTAGCTGCTCCCCTTTCATGGCTGCAAGTAGTGCGAACTCCACCTCATCGCCACCAATGTTGAATTTCAACTTGGCGTTCTTGCAATCCACATTGCAACCCGAAGTTGCTAGAAATGGCCTCCCGAGAATAATAGGAACAGGATAATCTGCGGGAATGTCAAGTACGACAAAGTCTATAGGTAGATAGAAGTTACCTAACTTGACCGGAACGTCCTCTAAGATCCCCACGGGATGGGTGATGGAGCCATCCGCCATATAAAGTCGAATCTTGACCGGCTTGGGCTCTCCAAGTCCGATCTTCGTACATAGCTCCAGCGGAATGATGCTCACGCTGGCACCTAGATCACAAAGGGCTTCACAAGTGACATCCCCAACTTGAATGGGAATGCTAAATGAGCCGGGATCTCTCAACTTAGGTGGCATCTTCTCTTTCATGATCTTAATAAGCTCCGAGGATTTAGATGTCATCCTAACTTCACCAAAGTCTTCCAATTTCCTTTTCCTTGATAGGATCTCCTTTAAGAATTTCCCATAGGCGGGCATTCCTAGAATAGCATCAAGAAAAGGAATGTTAATATGTAGCTTGTTCATCAAGTCAAGGAACTTACCAAAGTGCTTGTCTAGATGTGCTCTGGCTCTGGACTGAGGGAATGGAAGTGGTGGTTTGTATGCAGGAGGTGGAACATAAACTTCAGTTTTCCCTTCCGCTTTCTGTTGCTCCGCCTCGGTTGGCATCTCGGTCGAGGTGTTCTTCGACTGGATCTGGACCGAGGTGGTCTGCGTCGAACGAGGTACTGGATCTGCAGTTTTAAGTCCACTCCTCGTCGTTATGGCCATGCACTGACCCTTAGGGTTGCTTTCCGTCTTTGCTGGAAGCTTCCCTGGATCTCTTGGCGCTTCATTCGCCCTACTTGCAAGTTGTTGTTCGAAGAACTTTTGGGCCCTCAAAAATGAAGTCATAGAATTCTCCATAGCGCTAAGCTTGATCAAGATAGCCTCCAGAACTGCGTCTTTCTTTTCCGGATGAGACGAACTTGATCCTTGCCCTTGGCTCTTTAATGGAGTAGAAGAAGAAGAAGAAGAAGGGGAAGAGAGGAAAGGGTTAGAGGAATTATTAGAGTTGGAGTTAGAATAATTGTTACCAGGATTCTGGTTGTTTTGATTATTCGTCCTCCAATTGTTGCTATTGGATCCTCTATTGTTGTTGTTGTAGTTGTTGTTATTGTTCCGGGAACCGTTGTTGTTGTTACGGTATCCATTGTTGTTGTTCCTTTGTCCTTGCTCTTCCTTCTTGGTTTGAGCGACCAAGAGTTCCTTTAATTGCTTCACGTCATTCTTCAAAGACGTGAGTTGATTGTTGTTGGATTGAGTCTCTTGAAAGTTGACTCTTTTAATTCCACCTTCAGCTCCTTGGTGGGTGTACTTCTCCATATGCAAGGCTTGCTTCTCAATGAAGTCCCAAGCCTCATCAATCGCCATGTCCATGAAGGTACCGGCGGAGAGTAGTTGGAGATTGAACTGGGTGCTTCCGTCCAGTCCTTTGAAGTAGATCTCCAACAACTCGATCTTTGGAATCCCATGATGTGGGCAATCCAAAAGGATGTCCTTGAACCGCTCCCATGATTTGGACAAGCTCTCCTTGTCCTTCATAATGAAAGCATTGATCTTCCCTCTCATTTCAGCTGTCTTTGAGGGGGGGGAAGAATTTGGTCAAGAATTCCGTCGTCATCTCCTCCCATGTGCTAATTTTTCTTGGAGGAAGAGATTGATACCAAGTAAGAGCTCTATCTTTTAAAGAAAAGTAAAAAGGTCTTAGCTTGTAGTTGTTATTTTCAATTCTGGAAGGTCGCAAGGTTTCCATCAAGATCTCGTAGTTTTGAAGATGTTGATGTGGTGATTCCTTCTCCATCCCTCCGAATTGGCATTGGCGAATCATGGATAGAACTTGCGGTCGAAGTTCGTAGTCATGGTCCGCTGGATCTCCTAGGTTGACTCCTGGACGCCTCAGTTGTTGATTAGGGTCCATCCTTTGACCTAGGGTTTGTGAGATTCCTGCAAGAAGAACATCTCGGACTGGCATCCGAGGTGGATGTATCTCGGCCGGGGCGTCTGGTACTGGAACCTGCCTCGGTCGAGGGTCAGCAACTGGAACCTGCCTCGGTCCAGCCTCGGGAACTGGGTCGTCCCTCGGTCGAAGTAGAATCTGGTCTCGTATGATGGCCATTTCTGCTTCGATTGCTTCAGTTTTGGTGCGGGTTTCTTCCCTCTCTCGCTGTAGCTCTTCCTGGCTGAGGCGCAGCAGCTCTAACGCCTCCTTTAATTCGGCCTCAAGATCGCGGTTGTCTTGTTGGGCCATCTTCGCTTCTCTTAAGCGTCGCTTGTATGTCTTTTCTGGTTCGGGATCGTAAGGAACGATTTCCTTCCCAGTGCGGGTTCTTCGCATATACCTAAGAAAGAACCTGCAAAAGTCACTCAAGTAGAGTGGTTAGATGACACGGGGGCAAGCGCCCCAAGAGCAAACCGTACCGGCTCGGTCTAGACCAAGTCCCCGGCAACGGCGCCAAAAACTTGTTCGCTCCAAACGGTGTGTGCAAGCTTTAAATTTATAACCCTAGACTTAAGCTTAAAACAAGGATGCGAACCCGCAGTGTACGGGTCAATCGTAGTAAAAAGCAAGAAATTCCAGGGGTCGATCACAGGGACTCGGTGAAACAAAGTCAATAACGGTAAGCTTCGTGAATACTAACCACAAAGAGCAATTAACACAATCAAAGATGAATAAGAAGTCAAATAAGCAAACGTGCAATTCTAGGGATTAAAGCGTCTAGTTGTGGTTCCTACTCAAGATCTAAAGATAAACGGACAAAGCTGAGATTTTTGCAAGGGGAAGGTGTTACTAAAGTGGACTAGATCACCGGGTAAGTCTCACTACTCACTAGTCCTAAACCGTAACTCCTATTACCGGGTAAGTCTCAAGGAATTAAGATGAAGAACTATAACCTCAAACTAACATACCATCTAAGGGAATAGAATCAACCTTTACCGGGTAAGTCTCAGGCTAACTCACAAAGATGGGATGGAAGCACACTCAAACCCCAATAAAGGATAAACCTTTATTACCTACACTTATGATCGTTGGTACACAAACTAAGGAATTACCGGGTAAGTCTCATCCTAAGCTTGCATTGAAGCAGGAAAGGTGTAATAAGAATAGGATTTGGCAAACTCTAACACTTAACTCTCAGTTTTAGGATCAGATAAGTCACCTCGGTCAGCCAGATTCCACCCCGGCCGAGATGTTCATCGACTGAACGGGATGCTTAGGGTTAAGGTTAAAGACTCGAACTTTCAGGGTCCTACTGGAATCTGAGATTATTCTATCATTGTTTTTCCCACAACCTTCAGCCAATCACCCTAGAATCACACAAGGAAATTAGCCACTCATCATCATTATGAAAGTATTAAATATATGGGAAGAAGGTGAATATTTGAACAAGAAGAATTTAATGAAAAAGACTTCAATAACTGAATCAAATATCACACAAAAGCGTTCTTTGGATAGCAATCCAACAAGACAAGACAACAAGGAAGGGAATTAAAGACAATCTTACAAAACCCTCCAAAAAGCTATAAAAGCTATGATCTTCAATCTTCCTTCAACCTTCAAAAAGGTTCTTCGAAACTCCCAACTAGAGTACGGCTGCTGCGTGCTATAAACCCTGATCGACGGTATAGCGTGATTTCCAATTGTATGCGGATCCCCTGATTTGTGGAAATCCAACCCTTTTTATAGGAAAATAACCCTCCAAAGATAAAATATCTTAGAAAGATCTTTTCCCATAAAAATAGGTAAAATATAAGATCTTCTTCCTTCCAGGAGCCAAGCCCAAAAATATAAGATCACCTTCCAAAGATAAAAGATCTCAGCCAAGAATAAAATATTCTCGCCGCGTCCTAGGTGTTCGCCTCGGTCGAGTCGGCGTGTCTGGATCACCTCGGTCGAGATGAATCTCTGGTCAACCGAGGTGAGTCATAACTGAATGTGAAATCTCTCAAAACTGGTCCAAAGTGAATCTTTAATCCATGGCTATGCTCCCTGGATGGTTCCTTATGCTCCTCAATGTAGCTCCCAATGACTCATGACTCTTTTTGCTCCTTTTTTATACAAAACATACCATTTTACCTGCAATTACAGCAAAACTAGGTGTAGACCTCGATTCCCGCAAAGGTAGATGAAATGGTAATATAATCACATATTATACATGCTAACATGCAGATTATTGAAGATAAAACGTCCAAACAAAGCTCAAAATATAGACTATAATTCATGCTATCATCGGCTGAAGTCTTTTGTTGTTTCTTTCGGGTTTCCTTTCATTGCATAAAAATGTATTTTGGTTTTGGCCTTTATTTGTGCCTTGTTGCAAGATCCGGTGAAATTGTTGTCAAGCTAAGGGTCGGGACCCATTGTGAGGTCCTAACCCGTAGCGTCCCGAGTCCCGCGGATTTGGGGTGTTACAAAAGTGGTATGAGAGCCCTAGGTTGACAGCAATGGCACTCGCAATCTTCTAAAAGCCGAATGAGGAATAAACAGAACCCACACGGGTTCTCACTTTTCGTTTTCAAAATCACATGCATGAGTCGGGGTAGAATGTACGGACCACCACTTCTTCCGCGGATCTCGACAGCTTAGTTTATTGGATTTGTATATATATGTAGATATGTAGGTATGTATAATGTATGTGGATTGTAGTTGCATGATGACTTGATTTATATGTATAGTGAATATATGTGAACTATAATACATGTTTGGACCTTGTATTGTTGTATTGGATTTCCGGATGTGATATATTAGTAGTTATGTGGACATAGAACATATATATGCTTATATACGGGCTCTTATATATATATATAGTAATATATAGTATGGGACCTTATAGTTAGGACGACGGAAAGATATCATCACCTTTAAGACGACGTTGTTGGCTTAGGATATCATTTGTACGTGGAGGAGTATGCTCAAGTATCAAGTTGAGCGTTTTGTGTTGACGAACACCATGGTGTTTCTTGGATTCCTATAAAAGGACATCGAAGAGGAGGAGTAGAGATGTTGTAAACAAAGGACATCCAAGTAAAAGAAAACTCGAGACGACTTAAGGGGGATCTTGATGGGAGCAATACAAGAAAAAGGGAGCAACATTAAAGTGTAGAAGCGGTTCTAAAGAAGTCATGATCGAACGACGACGAGACCAAGAGAGAACAAACTTAAGTTCTTCGAGAAGAAGCGTGGACAACTAAAGATGTAAATTGAGGAGGGGATGAGTACGTTCTAGCAAGGTTAAGGTGATGTTCCATTAAGATGCAAAGCTTTCCTTAGACGTTTCTAAGCATTGGAGGGTAGAGGAGAAAAGTGAACGAAACATGTGGGAAGGACTTAAATACCGTGAGTTAAACTTGCTAGGTACCAAGAAATGAAGAGTCAAAAATACGAGGGTTACGAGGAGGATCACATGGTGAAAGTTCACATAGTAGAATTACCTGGCGGAGTCAATCATTTTCCGCCATTGAGATGAAACTGAGCAACGCTAAGGAGGAAGGGTGTGTGGATGATGATCTTCAGAAGATGAAAGATAAAACAAGGAGTTTTGATTAAAAGACTCAAGTTACCAACCAAGAGAAGAGAGTAGTTACTAACCATAGAGATGTGGGGAAGATGCACTTACAAGATATTATGAAGAACGGTTAAGCCTATGAACGGGAGTTATGCGACACAACAAGGCCGAGAAGGTATAGTTACCTTATAGAAGAAGGAAGCGTGGAGCGTATAAAGAGTTAACGGAGTGTGTGAAGGGTGAAATGAGCAAGTGAAGTTTAAGACAGAGTGCCCTGAGAAGAGTAATTGATGACAACCAAGAACGCACGTGTACGGGTTGGCTATTGATGAGCGTAGATGAGAAGAGTAGGCAAGACAATGGCATGAAGGATCGGTAACAAGAGCTTGGAGGATTTCCGGTGGTTCGGTGTAAGTAGTGAGGAAGTATGTCAACTAAGTACAATTGTCTTAATCAAGTAATATTGCATGAGATCAAAGAAAGTGAATGTCTCAGACCTCCTAGGGAGAGATTGTAATGACCCTTTGCGACCTTCTTAGGTCACGAGAACGACCCGGATTAGAAGTTTTAAGGTTTGATCATGGTAAAGGGAACCAGTAGATCAAGCGAAAGGTAAGGTTTTCATTGTTTGTGGTGCGTAGACGGGAGTATAATAAGGTGATGCATAATATGTTCGTTCTAATGAAATGGATAGTATGTTTTCGCGAATAAAAGTTGAGTCAGATGCTTCAGACTCACACGGAAGAATTATGGTGGCTATAGCGTGAAAGGGAGAACCTAGATAAGGGCAACACTATGAGCTTAGAGTTATGATGTTAGTACTTGGTGAAGTAGTGAGTGGATCTTTCAGTGATTGTGGATGAATTTGTTCTAGCGTTTTCCACAGGGCATACGGGTACGGTTGTGGAATTGTTTATGGGATACCGAGAGATGTATAAGGTGACCAACCAGAGTAAGAGAAGACCAAAGTCTTGAAGTTTGATGCCGACATGAGATGTACGAGAAGTATATGAAAGATTGAGGTTAGAACCTCTGCGGTCGGATTGACGTTACATAAGGAAATGAAGTAGTTCCACACCTACTCGAAGGAATGATGCAAGCTTAGGTGGAATACGAAGAACTCCCCCAACATGTTGGGATGACAGAAGAGCGAAGAAGATAGGATCGATTTGTCATAAGACGTGGTTATGCCCTACAGTTAAGACGCTTATGGCAACACATAAGTATGGGTTCTTAAAAGGTTATTACAACCAGGCCTTCAAGGTGAAAAGGATGGAACAATACGGATTCAAGAAAAGAAGGACCCTTGAAAGAGAACAGACACGGTCCTGGCTGAAGATGGAACAATACACGAGTCTTAAAGACGTCACCTTAATAGATCGAGGTAGATCAATTGTGTCATGACCACTTGCAAAGTTGTAAGACAAGGTTGTGTAGGTCCTACGTTATGTGACGGAAGAGGAAAAGAAGAAAACCGAGATATCACGGATTCCAATACGTCAGAATGTGGATTTTTTCACTAGGTCGAGCTTGATTCAATCCCGATATTGTAACAACCCGAATTTTCAGAACTCGGGACATTACTGGTTAGGACCTCACAATGGGTCCCGACCTCAGTTTGACAACAATTTTACTAGGATCTTGAAACAAGACACAAATAAGAAAACCGAAATTTATAACATTGTATTTTTTTTATGGATGAATGCAACAAGGTCTAACAACCTGTAAAACTTAAACAACGGAAAAAGGACTAACTGTCCTTAACAAGATGAAAGAATAAAAAGATAACAACCCAACCCCCACTCTAAGGAGTACGAAGACCCGGCTGACCACTACTTCCGGATCACTTAGCTGCTGTACTAATCTGCGGTAAAACTAAAAATACAATCAAACAACCATTAGCTAGTTATCTAAACATCAGGAGAATAATAATAGAACACACACACATAAAAATAATAAACACTCATCATGCTTTCATACAAACCATTTATTATCTTTGTTTAAGTCATTCACTCTAATGATACTTATTTTGTGACACGAGGGATTCCCAAACCTCGCCTCCGCCCCCGTGTACCCATCAGGAGTGGATATGATGCATCTCACCGTGTACCTGTATGGTCTGGGTATAAAGAACATCCCAGTCTCCTGGCAGAGCTGGGCAGTGATGTCACGGCCCGTTATACATACACTTGGGCCTTAAAACATAACCACAACGGTCGTCCTAACAAGTTGTTATTATAAACCCACAACACACACCACTATCGTCATCCAACTAACATCCAGAAACCAGCTAAGTAACTCGCAAGGACTTACCTTGATCAAAAATCACTTTCTCAAATCTCAACTCGGTCCGAACCCGTGGTAATTCAAACGCCTATTAATTAAGGCATGTGGATAAAATCACATCCAGATGTCCAACCTCATGCGAAGGAATTACGGAAAAAAAACTCTTTTACGGTAAAAGACCATTTTACCCTTAGTGCCGAAATTTCTCCAAGTCTATCATTTAGTTCTAATATTCTATTCTAGGACGTATGTCCTAAATCTAGTTCTCATATAAAGATTTAGTGAGGATTTATAAGAGTTACGCAAAATTCTAGATTTTCATAAAAAGTCATTAAGGTCCGACTTTGGTTAACATATGAGGTTCGACTAAGAATATTAAAATTCCGAAATAAATCTCCAGGTCATCTATGATATACATACTATTCATAGGAGCAAAGATCTCTCAAAACTATCCAGCCACAACTCTTACATAAATTCTTAAACTTGGTTAAAATATCCAAGAATTCTATACTTAGCCAAATTCTGAGTTCTTTCAAAAACAACACGGTCAGCCTACTTTGGGCTCCTATAAATCCAGATCCGACCGTTGGATCGTTCCGATATTTTAATACATCATACTATGCATATCCCTCTATATCATACTAAAATTTGAACGGTGAATTATGTTTTTAAGGTATAGAAATAGAGGCTCAAAGTCAGCAGTTTCACACCATGAATTTTGCAAGAATTATATTTATTCTAAGTCTCCACTTCGATTCTTCTGGACAACCTTCTTTCCTCACTATAATCTACCTATTGGTCCAAGGATTCTAGGTTCACCAGAAGTAACAACACTCACTCTAATCTACTCTCACACTAAGAATCAACCTTACATATCGATGATACAAGGGACAAGGTAAGACCTTGCTTACCTAGGATGTAGAACAAGGGGTAGCATTGCAGTCCGGCGCCCAGGTTCGTTCTTCTTCTCCCGACGAGTAAGCTGTCCAAGAACTCGTTCTCAACCACTGTCACGTAAGTACCGGAAGGGGTGACTCGTGGATCTACTTACAAAGACAATATATACTAGAGAGGGAGAGACGAGATTGAGTTACCTCAATTAAGGGTCCTTGGCTGCAACTTAAGTGTGGATCTTGAGACGATGGTTAGATCACTCGATCTTTAGAACTCGCTGCACTGGGTAAGGGACAAAAGGGTATACTATAGTCGACATAGTAGGGTGAGATGATGTCCACGGTGAGGTGTAGACAGAGAAAACGGCTCCTGTGTAGCTGTATGGCTGATTAGGGAGAGAGTGAATCAAGGAAGGGGAGGGAGTAAGAGAAGAAGCGTGGCTGAGGTTTACCTATGGTGAAGGTCATACGTGCAAAACAAGGACTCTCAAGCACAACTGGTAAGGTGTGCAGCGAGGAGGAACAACAAGGCTACTCTAACACGATCTTTTGCGGAAGTTACAACCAGAGTGGCTGTCTGGAGGGTGCCTGGTACGCAGAGAAGGGAGAAGAAACTGCCCTCTCTTGATTCCTTGAATCTGGACATGGGAGGAGATACCATACTCGCGAGATTGACGGCGTTCACTCGGAAAAGAAGAACACGAACGGCGTGATGGTGGGCGAAGATCAGTAACTGTCATCATGGCTTCCTTTCTTCCTGGGCTGGCAAGGATCTTCCACAAGGCTGACGTTCTTGGGCTGCTGGAGCACTTTCTGGGCTAGTGTGGGACGAGGAGGAGCACACAGGCTGGCTGTCTTCTGGGCTAGTGTGGAGCGTCTCCTGGCTGCGCGTTCCTGGGCTTGAAGGAGGCTCGAGGGGTTGCAGCGTCCGCTGTTGGCGAGAGAGAGATCAGCAACCAGCCGCGGCTTCTTCACCTCTGTATCCGTATCGCGTGAAAGCCGGTTGAAGGGTAGAAGATTAGGTTAAGGCTGGATTAGGTTAAAAATTAATTAGGTTAATTAATTAGGAGTTAAGTAGAGATAGAGATTTGGGCCGCCGGGTAAGTATAGTGGGCCTACTCCGATGGGCCTGTTCATCTAGTTATAAGATGGACTAATAAGTGAATCATTAACTTGTACGGAAATTACTCTTCAAGTTTTAATCATACGAGATGGTTATACGGTTTACATATTTATCATTTTATGCGACTTAAGTTACATAAAATGATAGAATTTTGATAAAATTTTTATAATGTAAAACATTCTCTATAAAAAAAATAAATAACCGGATCGAATCCGGTTTGATCGGGTATTAAACGGAAATTAAATTTTCCGGGTATTACATCAGTGCCCTCTTAAAAGAAGTTTCGTCCCGAAACTTAGAATAATATTCCTAATCACACGACTTTCTTGGTATATCTTGGTATCATTAAAATTTCGTTTTCTACCATGCAACTACTCAATCATGATACTCGGCACACATGAAAAGAAACCCAATCACCCAGTCTAAGGTAAACATGAAAGTCAAACAACACAACATCCGAGTGCTAACTCGCCGATATAGAAGTAGCAGCTAACCCCGCAAAGAACTCGGGATAGTTACGCCTAATACTCTCCTTTGTCTCCTAAGTGGCCTCATCGATTCCTCGTCTAGACTACCGGAACTCTACAACAGCATGAACCGGCTAAATTTTTTTTTTTTTTTTGATCTTCATAGCTGATGACGTGTCTCGTATTCGGTAGGTACTCTCGCAACTGTTTTTTTTTTTTTTTATCTTACTTCCAGCTCCTTTTATGACTCTACCAACCCATAATGATCTTCAACTTCTGTCGGCACTTTGCTAAGTGCCGAATGCTCTTTTGTAATACAACCCGCTTGACCAAGTTTCCTCAATGTGACCTAATCAGATCGTTCCTTAATTAATGGGTTTCACCTACTTCTTGTCAAGCTTTCAAATTTATGTAACTCAAAACAAATCACACACCCAAGTGGACCTTTTTATATAGATCTCTAATTCCTTAACTTGAAAACATAGTTAGCTTAACATTGATTTTCTTCATTTGTGGGTTATGTGCCTACCACGCTTCTGTTGTAACACCCATTAGACAAAATGCCGTCTTTCTGAGGGTCAACATGATTTACCCACTCCCGTATATACTCCCTTCTAATACTAGCAAGATCCTCTTCAACAGACCCTTACTCTCTTACTCAACTGTAGTCTGTTCTTAACCAACCAACACTTACACGTCGTCAGCTGACGTCGGTCAGTCTATATTTGACTTATCTCAATATCCCGGACTTACTCTTCTCATACTTATACTGCGTTAAATTCTTGGCGAGTATCATCTGCCCGATTAATCCTTTCATGCTTCGCTAATTCGTTTTATCTTCCACGCCTCGGTTTCCTTAGGCTAACTCTACTTCTCGAGCCCAACTAGGTCATTCATCCTGACATAAATAGTCTTTCCAAGTCCTCAACGATGGCTGGTAAGTGTCTTTGTAGTTCTGGTGACTTTAATTATCATCAGCTTGCAGTTCCCCTTGCATGGACCGTCGGTGTTGATGACTTAGGTCCCGTGATAATTGGGGTTACCTTGGATTTTCGAGTCCACCAAGGCCGTTATCATATATACATTCTTTCGCTGGTGTTACCGGCAACATTGCCTTCATGCACTCCGTTGTTTCCGCTACAAGGTTTCAACTCTTTGGTACCGGCACTGCGATTTCTTTCAAATTCTTATATCTTTGAGGAGGTCAAAACCTCTTCACACTTGTATAGTCTACATCTTGCTTCTACACTCCCTTGTAGGTATCCATTCCATATACCTTAGATCCTCATATCGGGGTCGACATTTTATCTCTTTTGGTCTCTCAAGCTCGTCTTGTGAATTCTTCTACTAGGTAACTCATCTTATACGTCCTTCTTCTCTGCATTGGTCTCTAACTGTCTGTTGATCATTACTACCCATTATGTGTTGGGACTTCAGTTACTTTGTACTCTTGCATAGATTTCCTAAGGACATCCTCATCTCAAGACTCTATTTAAATTTAGCATGACCCGCATGTTGATACATGGCTTTCCTTCTTAGTGGTTAAGTTATTCTTTTGGTTTACACTTTATCCATCCTAGCGTTATCGGTCCGATATGTATGACTTTTATTACACATCTATCGGTACCATTTGCATAAGAAACCTCAGTTGTATATGATTTTCTCGAAAATCAAAGTTCTTGACTCGCATTTATTATGTTGTCCTTATGCTCGTGTCGCTTTACCTTCTTTAAATCTTTATCCTCCCAGTAGGATAGTTAAATCTCTTTAAGCTTCTTCGTACAATCCATCATGAATGATGTTGATTAGAGTTGGTGCTTTCATAAATTCTCTTTTCATAGTCGAGAGAAAACTTCAAGGTATACCATTTGTATATGGTTCCAAAACTACTCCTCCGTCCACCTATGACCGGTTATCCAGATTGGCTATTGGGGTGCTACCATTTCTCTGGAATCTCTTATATAAACATCTTTTGGTAATCATCTTATTAGGGTGATATGGATCCTTATAATAGCCTTCAGTCATTCAACTTTACCCTTTCTAAGGTTGGTCCCAACAAATATGTAGATTCCAACTACAATCTCCCCACAACTCGATAAGATATTTTACCATCACATTAAATCATACTTCCTATGTTTGTACCGCCTTTGAAATTCCAATTATTTTGTGTCACATATTTAATCACAAGGGTTTCCCCTATCAATCTAGACAGTTTGACCCCACCTTTTTTCGAGGAGCACCATCAGCCCTACTTGTTCTTCTTACAGGGATCCCTCCCTACTAACTTTGCTAGGTTTTAATCAGTAGTAAGCAACTACTCACAACAATTTCCTTTACACCATTTCTATTATCAATGGTCATTATCGACCGTCAAGAGCTGCTCTTTAATTTCTTTATTAGTGTTATCATATTGGACTCATTCAATGTTACCAGTGAAAATACATCTCTTCCATTTATACTCCTTTAACTCCTTCTACAATTTACCCTCTTATAAGAGTACTATGCTCTTACGAGTCTAGTTGTTCCTTCGTCTCCCGTCAACAGACTTATCAATTCCTCTACGATAACTTGTAGGCATTTCTTCATGATTCTTTTTACCCGAGTTATTGTCCACTGGCGGTTCTCTATTATGACCCGCTAGTGTTATTAGCTTAAATCCCTTCGTGAGTGATAAATTATTAGAGGCCCTCTTTTTTCACCAAGACCATTCTCTTACACCCTCCTCCCTTGGGTGTTGCTTGTACTTCCTCCTTTATAGAAATCCGGTCTTTGTTGTATCCCGATCCTTGTTGTAATTCTTGTGTATTCTAGGAGGTTACACCACTTCCATGTTGGTGAAATTTGTCTCCCCTTTCTAGCAACCTGTAAGCTTTCCTTTTTCGGCTCTTTAATTCTTCGTATCGGGATGAACAATGTATCTCGTCTTGACTCCTACGCTTATGTTTGTCTCGGTTTCCCATCTTGATTGCGGTGGCAAGTAGCTCGTCGAGAGTGATCATCTTCCGCTCTGCTTCTAGCCTCAAACTTTCACCTTCTAGTCCGTCAGTAAGCTTAGATTCAATGCTTCTTGTCTGGATCGCTACTATATTTCACCTTGACTTTCATGCTCATGTGTGTTTCTAAAGGTATCCGCTTTGTTTGAAACGTTGCTTTACACCACACTTGAAAGAACCTATGGGTTGTCTCTTCCAATTTGTACATTTGTCGGTCATCAGACGCTTTTCCGGAACTACACTCATGTATTTTCTTCATTTGGTCTTATTGAGTTGACTCGGGGTTCCCTTCTTATCATCGTCGTTGGTGTTATCTTTTAGTCTTCACTTTTTCCGTCTCGACGTTCCTCAACAAGCTCGAAGGAGTTGTCCGTCGTTTGTCTACCCTAATGCACATAAGAGGTGCATACTAACCCTCACGTTGACACCCTTCAAAATCTACTTAGATGTGTCAAAGGGGTGAGAAACTCATTATGTTATCTCTGTTAAGGACATACATAACTATAATTTCTACTAATCTTCTGCATATATTTATCTATACTACATCACCTATCATTATAATCAAGCTAAAAGTCTAAAGAGAGTAACAACCTAAAGTCCATACTAAGCATACTGAGATCCGCGTTAGTAATGGTGGTCAGTCGTACTTTCTATCCCCAACTAGACTATGCATGCATTTGAAAACCAAAAGTTTCCTTTTTAAAACTCAGATCCCTTTCGGGTTCTACTTAATACTTATTCGGTCTTTCCGAAGATTTCAAGTGCCATTGTTGCCAACCTAGAGCTCTGATACCATGTTGTAACAACCCGAATTTTCAAAACTCGGGACATTACTGGTTAGGACCTCACAATGGGTCCCGACCTCAGTTTGACAACAATTTTACTAGGATCTTGCAACAAGACACAAATAAGAAAACCGAAATTTATAACATTGTATTTTTTTTTATGGATGAATGCAACAAGGTCTAACAGCCTGTAAAACTTAAACAACGGAAAAAGGACTAACTGTCCTTAACAAGATGAAAGAATAAAAAGATAACAAACCAACCCCCACTCTAAGGAGTACGAAGACCCGGCTGACCACTACTTCCGGATCACTCAGCTGCTGTACTAATCTACGGTAAAACTAAAAATACAATCAAACAACCATTAGCTAGTTATCTAAACATCAGGAGAATAATAATAGCACACACACACATAAAAATAATAAACACTCATCATGCTTTCATACAACCCATTTATTATCTTTGTTTAAGTCATTCACTCTAATGATACTTATTTTGTGACACGAGGGATTCCCAAACCTCGCCTCCGCCCCCGTGTACCCATCAAGAGTGAATCCGATGCATCTCACCGTGTACCTGTATGGTCTGGGTATAGAGAACCTCCCAGTCTCCTGGCAGAGCTGGGCAGTGATGTCACGGCCCGTTATACATACACTTGGGCCTTAAAACATAACCACAACGGTCGTCCTAACAAGTTGTTATTATAAACCCACAACACACACCACTATCGTCATCCAACTAACATCCAGAAACCAGCTAAGTAAGTCGCAAGGACTTACCTTGATCAAAAATCGCTTTCTCAAATCTCAACTCGGTCCAAACCCGTGGTAATTCAAACGCCTGTTAAATAAGGCATGTGGATCAAAATCACATCCAGATGTCCAACCTCATGCGAAGGAATTACGGAAAAAAACTCTCTTACGCTAAAAGACCATTTTACCCTTAGTGCCGAAATTTCTCAAAGTCTATCATTTAGTTCTAATATTCTATTCTAGGACGTATGTCTTAAATCTAGTTCTCATATAAAGATTTAGTGAGGATTTATAAGAATTACGCAAAATTCTAGATTTTCATAAAAAGTCGTTAAGGTCCGACTTTGGTTAACATATGAGGTTCGACTAAGAATATTAAAATTCCGAAATAAATCTCCAGGTCATCTATGATATACATACTATTCATAGGAGCAAAGATCTCTCAAAACTATCCAGCCACAACTCTTACATAAATTCTTAAACTTGGTTAAAATATCCAAGAATTCTATACTTAGCCAAATTCTGAGTTCTTTCAAAAACAGCACGGTTAGCCTACTTTGGGCTCCTATAAATCCAGATCCGACCGTTGGATTGTTCCGATATTTTAATACATCATACTATGCATATCCCTCTATATCATACTAAAATTTGAACGGTGAATTATGTTTTTAAGGTATAGAAATAGAGGCTCAAAGTCAGCAGTTTCACACCATGAATTTTGCCAGAATTATATTTATTCTAAGTCTCCACTTCGATTCTTCTGGACAACCTTCTTTCCTCACTATAATCTACCTATTGGTCCAAGGATTTTAGGCTCACCAGAAGTAACAACACTCACTCTAATCTACTCTCACACTAAGAATCAACCTTACATATCGATGATACAAGGGACAAGGTAAGACCTTGCTTACCTAGGATGTAGAACAAGGGGTAGCATTGCAGTCTGGCGCCCATGTTCGTTATTCTTCTCCCGACGAGTAAGCTGTCCAAGAACTCGTTCTCAACCACTGTCACGTAAGTACCGGAAGGGGTGACTCGTGGATCTACTTACAAAGACAATATATACTAGAGAGGGAGAGACGAGATTGAGTTACCTCAATTAAGGGTCCTTGGCTGCAACTTAAGTGTGGATCTTGCGACGATGGTTAGATCACTCGATCTTTAGAACTCGATGCACTGGGTAAGGGATAAAAGGGTATACTGTAGTCGACATAGTAGGGTGAGATGATGTCCACGGTAAGGTGTAGACAAAGAAAACGGCTCTTGTGTAGCTGTATGGCTGATTAGGGAGAGAGTGAATCAAGGAAGGGGAGGGAGTAAGAGAAGAAGCGTGGCTGAGGTTTACCTATGGTGAAGGTCATACGTGCAAAACAAGGACTCTCAAGCACAACTGGTAAGGTGTGCAGCGAGGAGGAACAACAAGGCTACTCTAACACGATCTTTTGCGGAAGTTGCAACCAGTGTGGCTGTTTGGAGGGTGACTGGTACGAAGAGAAGGGAGAAGAAACTGCCCTCTCTTGATTCCTTGAATCTGGACATGGGAGGAGATACCATACTCGCGAGATTGACGGCGTTCACTCGGAAAGGAAGAACACGAACGGCGTGATGGTGGGCGAGGATCAGTAACTATCGTCATGGCTTCCTTTCTTCCTGGGCTGGCAAGGATCTTCCACAAGGCTGACGTTCCTGGGCTGCTGGAGCACTTCCTGGGCTGGTGTGGGACGAGGAGGAGCACGCAGGCTGGCTGTCTTCTGGGCTAGTGTGGAGCGTCTCCTGGCTGCGCGTTCCTGGGCTTGAAGGAGGCTCGAGGGGTTGCAGCGTCCGCTGTTGGCGAGAGAGAGAGCAGCAACCAGCCGCGGCTTCTTCACCTCTGTATCCGTATCGCGTGAAAGCCGGTTGAAGGGTAGAAGATTAGGTTAAGGCTGGATTAGGTTAAAAATTTATTAGGTTAATTATCTAGGAGTTAAGTAGAGATAGAGATTTGGGCCGCCGGGTAAGTATAGTGGGCCTACTCCGATGGGCCTGTTCATCTAGTTATAAGATGGACTAATAAGTGAATCATTAACTTGTACGGAAATTACTCTTCGAGTTTTAATCATACGAGATGGTTATACGGTTTACGTATTTATCATTTTATGCGACTTAAGTTACATAAAATGATAGAATTTTGATAAAATTTTTATATGTAAAACATTCTCTATAAAAAAAATAAATAACCGGATCGAATCCGGTTTGATCGGCTATTAAACGGAAATTAAATTTTCCGGGTATTACAGATATCTAAGGTGTCGTATGGAATGACACTTGTGCGTAGACATGTATTGTGTTAACAAGTGAAGGAGCAATTGCAAGAACTTATTGATAAGATTTCACTAGAAATTTGTGAAATGCTATGGGGAACTCTGAATGCTATCTTGAGCTCTTGATTTGAATTTAATGTTTAATTATATCTTGAACTTTTGATTGAAGTTATTATGAGAACATCAGAGTTGTTGTGAAAAACACAGACAATTCTCTCCATTTGAACATCGATTACCGTGAGTCGAACAAGATAATGGTGAGAGACAAGTATTTCTTACAACGAATGGATGATCTACTCGATTAGTCGCAAGGGTCAGTAGTCTCGTATAAGAATAATTTAAGGTCTGGATGCCACCAATTGAGAATTCGAGACTCGGATATTGCAAAAACGGCATTCCGGACAACCATGGTCACTACGAGTTTTAGTGATTCCATGTGGGCTTACTAATGCCCCGGATAAGGTACTTTGGTCTACTCTCGAAGAAGAGAGAAGTTGTATGACAAGTTGTCTCGGGATGGTAACCCCAAAGGATGTGAAAGAAGTTTGCAGGCTTTCTTGGATGTGCCGGTCATTCCCGAATTTGGGAGAGATCCTCCAAAGTAATAGCATAAATGACTAACCTACTTTGGAAGACAAAGGAGTTTGGCAAAGGAAAGTCAGAACCCGTGATGTTAAGAGTTAATAAAAGAGTCGTTGGGCAATTGTTTTGACATTGCCTCGAGGTATGATGGATTTTGTATTTTACAAGTGATTCTTCAAGACAAGGTCTGGGTTAAGTACTGATGTAAAAGTGAGAAGTAACAACATACATGCCTTGTTAGTAGAAGTAGTGGGAAGTAAATTACTCCCTTCCTTACTTGGAGCATGCAACAATTATTGAGGAAACATGACATCAAAGTTGGTTTGACAAGAACCAAAACCCAATGTGTAAATGGGAAGATTCGATCTTCTTTGTTTGAGACGATCAAGAAGAAACATAATGGAAATGACGCATTGAGAAAGACCTGAGAAGGAAGTTGAGTTTCCGATATATCATATCTTTCTGATATTTAGCGTGAGTTGGAGAAGTGGCTTACAAGTTGGCGTTGCCACCCGGTGTTTCTTGTGTATCCATTGAGAAAGTACATACATGACTTGAGACATATTGTTAGTCATGAGAATCTAGTTGCAGACGAGGAACCGATGGGGCTAAATGGAGGACGGAGGATAGTATTTTTGGTGGAGTCTACATTGAGCTAGTAGAATCGATGAAATCAACTAGTTAGACCTAGTTCTTCCCTTAGTTGAGTTACGTGCTTGTGTGATGTTATTTGTAATTGTACCATGTGCGGAAATGTGTTATATGACCCAATATATCTTGCAGTGATAGTTTGAGTAGATTTGTGTGTATAGATTAGGAAATTTAAATCTTCTTAGTTCGAGAGTTCATACCTCGGCCTTAGGGACCGAGAAGTTCGGCGTATAGCAAGTTTCGGGACGAAACTTGTTTTTAGGGGATCTGATGTAACGCTTAAAAATTTGACGCGTTTTCGATATTATTTTATCCTACTTTTACCGATATTTTATTAGCTTTAATATTTTCAAGAATATTTTACGCGGTAAATTAATTTTTTTTTTTCGAGTTTATATATATTGACGTACAATTTCCGTATATTAATTATTAGGAAATGTTTCTGATTCGAAAATCCCGTTTCGAATGTTTAAAATTGAGTCTATCCTATTATTTATTTAATTCCCCTTTCCTCTCTTTATTCCCTTCTTTCTTTTTTTGTTTTTCTTTCCCTCCTGCCTCTCTCCCTACGCGTGATGAGATATGCAGCCTGCAGCGACCCCTCATTTTTGCCTACCCCAGTCCTTATTCGCAGCTTTCCCATGTAGCCTATCTCCCTCTGCTTCTCCCTCACGTTTCTGCTTCTCTCAAGCCACCCTGCTCCTCTCTGATTTCATTCTTGTTGTTGAAGAGGAACAAAACCGCCATCTTCACATTCATCTCTCCCTCTCGAGCTGGTCGCCGGCAACCACCACCACTCTACCCCCTCTCCATCTCTGTTGCTCACCTTCTGAAACTACAACTCTCTGCCTTCTCCGATGCGCTGCGCCACTGGAGCCGGAAAGTCTTTGGGCCTCGCCGCTGTCATCGAGGCTGCTGTTGCTCTGCCCAGCCCTAGCCATCTTCTCTTTGCTGGAGAATCCAGTGCCGCCACCTTCCCTACGCCATCACCCACCCTTGCCGGAGTCAAAAAAACCGATTCAGTGCCTCGCCTTGCCCTGGTAGCCGCCGCCGCCCACGCAGTACAGAGGTTGAAGAACCTCGCCTTGCCTCGCCTACCGTCTCTATGATTCCCCTTCTCTGTACTCCACCGCCTTCAACCACCTGGAAGCCACTGGAGGTCCCTCCTTCGCTGCAGAACCAACGTCAGTGCCGGCCTCCTCCTTTGTTGCCGCGAGTGTTGCCCCGCACCTGTTTGCAGCCACCGGAGGGAGCCCTCAGAGGCGCAGCCGCCGCAACCTGCTTTCTCCTTCCCCAGCTGTATGTATCGATTAAGGGAGAAGCCTTTTAGGGTTTTCAAATCGGGCCCTTAATTTATGTTTAATTATAAAATGTACCCAGCTTTATATATTACTGATAGCATGAATTATAGTCTATATTTTGGGGTTTGTTTGGACGTTTTATCTTCAATAATCTGCATGTTTGTATGTATATTATGTGATTATATTACCATTTCATCTACCTTTGCGGGAATCGAGGTCTACACCTAGTTTTGTTGTAATCGTAGGTAAAATGGCACGTTTTGCATCGAAAAGGAGCTATGGAGTCATTGGAGCTACATTCAGGAACATAAGGAACCATCCAGGAAGCATAGCCATGGATTAGAGATTTCACAGTCAGTTGTGATTCACCTCGGTTGACTACAGATTCACCTCGACCGAGGTGATCCAGAGAAGTCGACTCGACCGAGGCGAACACCTAGGACGCGGCGAGAATATTTTATTCTTGGCTGAGATCTTTTATCTTTGGAAAGAGATCTTATATTTTTGGGCTTGGCTCCTGGAAGGAAGAAGATATGCTAGATCATATATTTTACCTATTTTTATGGGAATAGATATTTCTAAGATATCTTATCTTTGGAGAGTTATTTTTCTATAAAAAGGGTCGGATTTCCCACAAATCCAGAGGATGCTATACCACCGATCAGGGTTCATACACGCAGCAGCCATACTCCAGTTGGGAGATTTGAAGAACCTTTTTGAAGGTTGAAGAAGGAAGATTGTAGCTTTTATAGCTTTTTGAAGGGTTTTTGTAAGATTATCTTAGATTCCCTTCCTTGTTGTCTTGCCTTGTTGAATTTCTATCCAAGGAACGCTTTTGTTGTGATATTTGATTCAGTTATTGAAGTCTTTTCATTAAATTCTTCTCGTTCAAATATTCACCTTCTTCCCATATATTTAATCATTGCTTTCATGATGATGAGTGGCTAATTTCCTTGTGTGATTCTAGGGTGATTGGCTGAAGGTTGTGGGAAAAACAATGATAGAATAATCTTAATCACAGTAGGACCCTGAAAGTTCGAGTCTTTAACCTTAACCCTAAGCATCTCGCTCAATCGATGAACATCTCGGCCGGGGTGGAATTTGGCTGACCGAGGTGACTTATCTGATTCGAAACTGAGAGTTAAGTGTTAGAGTTTGCAAAATCTTATTCTTATTACACCTTTCCTGGTTCAATGCAAGCTTAGGATGAGACTTACCCGGTAATTCCTTAGTTTGTTTACCTAAGATCATAAGTGTAGGTAATAAAAGTTTATCCTTTATTGGAGTTTGAGTGTGCTTTCATCCCATCTTTGTGAGTTAGCCTGAGACTTACCCGGTAAAGGTTGATTCTATTCCCTTAGATGGTGTGTTAGTTTGAGGTTACAGTTCTTTATCTTGATTCCTTGAGACTTACCTAGTAATAGGAGTTATGGTTTAGGATTAGAGAGTAGTGAGACTTACCCGGTGATCTATTCCACTTTAGTAACACCTTCCCCATGGAAAAATCTCAGCTTTGTCCGCTTATCTTTAGATCTTGAGTTGGAACCACAACTAGATGCTTTAATCCCTAAAATTGCATATTTCCTTTATTGACTTCTATATCATCTTTGATTGTTTTGATTACCTTTTGTGGTTAGTATTCACATAAGCATACCGTAATTGGACTTTGTTTCACTAAGTCCCTGTGATCGACCTCTGGAATTCCTTGCTTTTTACTACGATTGACCCGTACACTGTAGGTTCGCATCCTTGTTTTAAGCTTACGTCTAGGGTTATAAATTTAAAGCTTGCACACACCGTTTGGAGCGAACAAGTTTTTGGCGCCGTTGCCGGGGACTTGGTCTAGACCGAGCCGGTTACGGTTTGCTCTTGGGGCACTTACCCCCGTGTCTACTAACCACTCTACTTGAGTGACTTTTGCAGGTTCTTTCTTAGGTTTATGCGAAGAACCCGCACTGGGAAGGAAATCGTTCCTTACGATCCCGAACCAAAAAAGACATACAAACGACGAGAGAAGCGAAGATGGCCCACCAAGACAATCACGATCTTGAGGCCGAGTTGAAAGAGGCGCTAGAGCTGCTACGCCTCAGCAGGGAAGAATTGAGGCAGGAAAGAGAAGAAACTCGCACCAGGACTGAAGCGATCAAAGCTGACATGGCAGCTTTACGAGACCAGTTTCTACCTCGACCGAGGGAAGATCCTGTTCCAGATCCTCGACCGATGCAGGTCCCAGTCGCTGACCCTCGACCGAGGCAGGTTCCAGTACCTGACGCCCCGGCCGAGATGCTTCCACCTCGGATGCCAGTCCGAGGCGCTCTTCTTGCAGGAATCCCACAAACCCTAGGTCAAAGAATGGACCCTAATCAACAACTGAGGCGTCCAGGAGTTAACCTAGGAGATCCAGCAGACCATGACTATGAACTTCGACCACAAGTTCTATCCATGATTCGCCAATGCCAATTCGGAGGGCTAGAGAAGGAATCACCACATCAACATCTTCAAAACTATGAGATCTTGATGGAGACCTTGAGACCCTCAAGGATCGAAAACAACAACTACAAGCTAAGACCTTTTTACTTTTCTTTAAAAGATAGAGCTCTTACTTGGTATCAATCTCTTCCTCCAGGAAAAAACTAGCACATGGGAGGAGATGACTACGGAATTCTTGACCAAATTCTTCCCCCCCTCTAAGACAGCGGAAATGAGGGGGAAGATCAATGCTTTCATTATGAAGGACAAGGAGAGCTTGTCCAAATCATGGGAGCGGTTCAAGGACATTCTTTTGGATTGCCCACATCATGGGATTCCAAAGTTAGAGTTATTGGAGATATACTTCAAGGGACTGGACGGAAGCACCCAGTTCAACCTCCAACTACTCTCCGCCGGTACCTTTATGGACATGGCGATTGACGAAGCTTGGGACTTCATCGAGAAGCAAGCTTTGCATATGGAGAAGTACACCCACCAAGGAGCTGAAGGTGGAGTTAAAAGAGTTAACTTCCAAGAAACTCAGCCCAACAACAATCAACTCACGTCTTTGAAGAATGACGTGAAGCAATTGAAGGAACTCTTGGTTGCTCAAACCAAGAAGGAAGAGCAAGGACAAAGGAATAACAACAATGAATACCGTAACAACAACAACGGTTCCAGGAACAACAACTACAACAACAACAATAGAGGATCCAATAGCAACAATTGGAGGGCGAACAACCAAAATTCTGGTAACAATCATTCAAACTCCAACTCTAACGATTCTTCTAACCCTTTCCTCTCTTCCTCTTCTTCTTCTTCTACTCCATTAAAGAGCCAGGGGCAAGGATCAAGTTCGTCTCAGCCAGAAAAGAAAGACGCAGTTCTGGAGGCAATCTTGATCAAGTTCAGCACTATGGTGACTTCTATGACTTCATTTTCGAAGGCCCAAAAGGCCTTTGAACAACAACTTGCAAGTAGGGCGAATGAAGCGCCGAGAGATCCAGGGAAGCTTCCAGCAAGGACAGAGAGCAACCCTAAGGGCCAGATCATGCCCATAACTACGAGGAGTGGACTGCAGACTGCAGATCCAGTGCCTCGGTCGGTGCCAGTACCGACGAAGACCACCTCGGTCCAAATGCAGTCGAAGAACACTTCGACCGAGATGCCAACCGAGGTGGAGCCACAGAAAGCGGAGGGGAAAACTGAAGTTTATGTTCCACCTCCTACATACAAACCACCACTTCCATTCCCCCAGTCAAGGGCCAGAGCACATCTAGACAAGCACTTTGGTAAGTTCCTTGACTTGATGAATAAACTGCATATTAACATTCCTTTCCTTGATGCTATTCTAGGAATGCCCGCCTATGGGAAGTTCTTGAAGGAGATCCTATCAAGGAAGAGGAAACTGGAAGATTTTGGTGAAGTTAGGATGACATCTAAATCCTCGGAGCTCATTCAAATCATGAAGGAGAAGATGCCACCTAAATTGAGAGATCCCGGCTCATTTTGCATTCCCATTCAACTTGGGGATGTCACTTATGAAGCCCTTTGTGATCTAGGAGCCAGCGTGAGCATCATCCCGCTGGAGCTATGTGCGAAGATCGGTCTTGGAGAGCCCAAGCCGGTCAAGATTCGACTATATATGGCAGATCGTTCCATCACCCATCCCGTGGGAATCTTTGAGGACGTTCCGGTCAAGTTAGGTAACTTCTATCTACCAATAGATTTTGTTATACTTGACATTCCCGCAGATTATCCTATTCCTATTATTCTTGGGAGGCCATTTCTAGCAACTTCGGGTTGCAACGTGGATTGCAAGAACGCCAAGTTAAGATTCAACATTGGCGGCGATGAGGTGGAGTTCGCATTACTTGCAGCCATGAAAGGGGAGCAGCTAACCGATGATATCTTCAACATCTACGATGAAGAAGAATCAAGAGAATTGGTGAGCTCTATCCTTATTAACGATCCACTCAAAAGAGTTATTAGTTTCAGTTTAATGGAGGAAGGTATAGATGCTTTTTGTGATGCAGATATACGGAGCTTAAAAGAACTGGAAGAAGATCCAGGAGCTAAAACTGAGAAGCTAATCCAGGAGACGAAGATCTCCAGTTTCGGTTCCAGTTGCAGTACCTCGACCGAGGCACTTTCTGGACTGAGCGAGGCGACTGGAGAACATCTCGGTCAACGCCTCTGCGCCTCGACCGAGGTCGATGGCGAGACAATTTCAACTGAGACTTCCGAAAGTCCAGTTTCTGAACCCACTCCACTAGAAGGAGGAAGCAAGAATCCCCCTCAGAAAGCACCCCCAGTTGTGGAGCTTAAACAACTCCCAAATCACTTGAGGTATGTCTTTCTTGGACCGGATTCCACTTATCCCGTTATTGTTAGTGCTTCTCTCTACGAAACTGAATTGTCTAAACTCATGCATGTCCTGAGAAAGCATCAAAAGGCTTTGGGTTATACTATAGATGATCTTATTGGCATTAAGCCTTCTTTCTGCATGCATAGAATTATAATGGAGGATGATCATAAGACTTCACGGGAACCTCAAAGACGGTTAAATCCGATCATGAAAGAGGTTGTGAAGAAATAAGTTCTTAAGTTGTTGGATGCAGGTATCATATACCCTATCTCGGACAGCAAGTGGGTTAGCCCGGTGCATGTAGTTCCGAAGAAAGGACGGATGACCGTTGTAACAAATAAGAATAACGAGTTGATCCCAACCAGGACCGTTACGGGCTGGAGAGTTTGCATCGATTATAGGAAGCTGAATACGGCCACACGGAAGGACCATTTTCCACTTCCCTTCATTGATCAAATGCTCGAGCGGTTGTCCCAGCATTCACACTTTTGCTACTTAGACGGTTATAGTGGATTCTTCGAGATTCCTATCCATCCGGATGATCAAGAGAAGACCACTTTCACTTGTCCATGGGGGACATATGCTTATAGGAGGATGCCATTTGGATTGTGCAATGCACCCGCTACCTTCCAGCGATGCATGATGGCTATCTTTTCCGAGTACATAGAGGAGATCATGGAGGTATTTATGGATGATTTTTCTGTATATGGTTCCTCTTTTGATGATTGCCTATCTAACCTTTCTCTAGTGCTTAAAAGATGTGAAGACACTAATCTTGTTTTGAATTGGGAGAAGTGTCATTTTATGGTTAATGAAGGCATTATGCTAGGACACCTCGTTTCTAATCGAGGCATTGAGGTCGATCGCGCTAAGATCGAGACTATTGAGAAACTCCCTCCCCCTTGTTCTGTTAAAGGTGTGAGGAGTTTTCTCGGGCATGCAGGTTTCTACAGGAGATTCATCAAGGACTTCTCTAAGATTTCTAAACCTCTAACTAACCTCTTGAATAAAAATGTTGTTTTTGAGTTTTCGCAGGAGTGTCTTGATGCTTTTTACAGGATTAAGGAAGCGTTGATCTCCGCTCCCATTATCCAGCCTCCGGATTGGACCTTGCCCTTTGAGATTATGTGCGATGCTAGTGATGTAGCCATAGGAGTGGTGCTTGGACAGAAGAAGGATGGCCGGACCACCGCCATTTACTATGCTAGCAAGACGCTAGATGTAGCACAATGCAACTACGCTACCACCGAGAAGGAGTTATTGGCGGTTGTTTACGCTTTCGAGAAGTTTCGTTCCTACTTAGTAGGGGCGAAAGTCATTGTCTACACCGACCATGCAGCCATCCGTTACTTGTTGGCTAAGAAAGATGCCAAGCCACGCCTTATTCGGTGGATTCTCTTGCTTCAAGAGTTTGATCTAGAGATCCGCGATAAGAAGGGATCCGAAAATTCTGTTGCGGATCACCTCAGCCGGCTACCTGCATCTTCACGCGAAAAGGACGACCCGCCCATAGACGATTCATTCCCCGATGAGCACTTACACTTGTTGGAGCGATTGATAGACTTACTTACTTCACCCCATGATGGAGGTGAAGTATGGGGTGAGAGTACCTCCCATCACGTTTGAGAGACGCATCATGGTCCAGCTAGCGACCTTAAACCAAGCGCTTCTTGGGAGGCAACCCAAGGTATTGCTTTCTTTTCCCTTTTTCTAGTTTAGCTTAGATAGTTTTTGCTTTTGCTTTGCTTTGTTTTGTTTTTTGCGTTCTAGACAGATAACAGGAGACATCTAAGGAAGGAGCATAACTGGAAGGACAGAAGATCGAGAATTTGAGAAGACGAAGTTTGACTGAGGCATCTCGGTTGCTGTTAGAGCAGCTCGACCGGGATGATTCATGAGCAACCGTGGCGACTAGGGTTTCTGAAGAACCACCTCGGTCCGTACCACCTCGGTCCAGTCGAGACCATCTCGACCGAGGTGACAGCAGTTCCAGAAAAGGGTATAAAAGGGCTGAAGATTTCTCTCTCCTCACTTTACCCTCCCCCTCGACCGCGGCGACAGTTTGCACCTCGCTCCTTCGATTCTCGCTCATTTTCGAAGATTTTCGCTTCCAAACTACGATTAAGGCATAGAGGATCCCAGTGCATCATCGATCTGCAAGAAAATCGAACCGATTCGGCCGAACAAGGTAAAACAAAACCAAAACCCTAACTCGCTGATTTCGCTTCGATTTGGGCTTTGGTTGCCCTTGCATTTGCTGAGGAAAGGATTAAGTACCCCATAGGAAGCAGTTGTAGTGATTTTGGGGGAAAAGAATTGAATTTTCTGAAGAAATTAGAATTCAGTTTTCCGCCTCGGTCTAGTCGTTCTGTGCCTTGGCCGAGGTGATTCTTGAGTGTAGTCAGTCGACCGAGGTGACCTGACAGTGACAGATTTCTGAAAATGAGTTCTGACCGACGCCATGCCCTCAGGGATAGATCCTCACCTTCCCCTTCTTCCTCTTCTTCCCGACCCTATCGACCGGTGATCCACGAGCGACACCAGGTCGATTACGACCGTATTTCCGGCCGTCCAGTGATTGCACCTCGCTTCCTGGACGTGTCTGCTTTTGACTGTCTCCATGTAGATGGTGACCTTAGGAGGATGATATCTACAGTAGGGCTGGATCAGTTTACTGAGATCCGAGCCCCAGCCTATTTGGAGCCCACCCTAGAGTTCGTTAGCTCCTTCACCTACCTTCCCACAAAGCGTTCTGTGAAGTACCGGTTGATGAACCGGAACTTCATACTGCCACTAGAGTACTAGAGAGATATTTTTGGTTTTCCTGAGCCGACAGCTGTTGACTTCCCTTCCTGATCTGTAGCTAGGGAGTTTTGGGGACAGATTGCTCACGTGGTTGAGCACGCAGACAGATGGCGCCCTTGAGATTCCAGGGAGAAGGTCATCTTCCATTTAGCCTTTAGGTTAGCCCACCGGATCTTTAGTGAGACACTTCTGGCGCATACTGAGACGCCCCAGAAGGTCCGTCAGGGGGAGCTGTTCAGCCTATACTGCATGGTGACAGGAGGTATCCCGGACTTTGGCTTGATGCTAGCAGAGGATCTGCACAGGATCAAGGAAAAGGCGAAGGGAGACATCTGCTGCGGAGGACTTGTCACCCACATTGCCAGCTATCAAGACATGGATCTCAGAGCTTGCACGATGGTGGCGGCTGCCAAGCCGCTTGGGCTGTAGGAGATGATCACTCGGCGGATTCTGGTTCCCCGAGGTTTGACTACACCGTACGTGGCTATGCCATGGGAGCTGACTGCACCACAGGGGATCAGGTGGTCAGCACAGTTTACTATTTACGACCCTCATTATTGGCAGACCGCCTGGGCCCCACTAATGGAGGATTATAGAGAGGCAGCAGGTGCCCCAGCTGAGGAGGAGGCAGATGATGAGGAGATTGCGGATGACAGATGTTCGCCACTTAGCGTGCGTGCAATCAAGCTTTAAATTTATAAAACTAGAATAAAAGCAAGCGAACCCGCAGTGTACGGATCGGCGTAGATTAGCAAGTATTCCAGAGTATCGAACACAGGGATTTGGGGGGAAACAAATTCGATTTTAGATTATCAAGCGGGTAAATGTAAGAGCTTTGGAAATTATTGGGAAAACAACAATCCTAAAGATCCAAGTATCCAGCTGTGGCAATCGATTCAAGATATACTTAAAGATATAAAGACAAAGTTGAGATATGCAAAGGTATACTAATGTAAGGTAATCGTACGGTGAAGTTCCAAAAACCTTATGTGACTCACCTATAAGACTCTCTCTATACAGGTTGTTGAGGCTTCAATATAGAAGGATTCTAAAGGCAAGAATTAATGTCAAATACCCAAACTTGTAATCCAAGGATCAAGACTAACTTAACCGATTACGGTTGTGACACTCACAATCGAGGTAGAGGTTGTTGAGGCTTCACTACCACCTAGAAAAGGCAAGCCAAGACTAAGTTAAAGCAATTCTTTAACTTTGGATTAAAGTAAAAGCAGGTTCGTAAACTTAAGGGAAATTACGGGTGGATCTTGAGATTCCACGGTCGTGGAACTCAAGAACAAACCGTGATTTAGGGTTCGTCGACGATTCTTTCTAACTCTCAGGGTCTAATCTGTTTACGATCGATCTATCATCATCTAAGCCACAACTATCAGCCCTTCACCTTAGAATTGTTAAGGGTTTTTAGCCAACAATCATCATTATGATATCAAATTCAAAGAATTAAAGATTGAAAGATGAAAACTTCCGAAAACTTCCAATAAACTTCAAACCAATCTCAAAGTCACAATCAAGAACGAATATCGTCAATGGATTCAAAATAGAGCAAACAAATACAATCTTAGGAAAGAAGGAAGAACGGGGTGTCAATCCGTCCTCTAAATCAAACCTAAATAAGAAGAGAAGTCTTCTTGCAACAATCTTCCAAAAACTCCGATCTTCCGTCAATCCGAAAATCTCCACAGCAATCTCCACCAAAAGTGCGAGATTAGGGCAACTTCAAAGATGAGTGCAAGTACGTCTTTTGCAATGTCGCAAAATCTCCAAGTGAAGGTGCAAGCGTAAGCCTAAAGCGAGGTCGCAAAAATGCGTCTAAGCGGGGATGACGGAATCTCTCTTCGTCCGTCTTTTTATAGGCAAGATAAAATATCGGCCCGGCCCAATCTTCAAAAGATCGTGGCTTCAAAATGTGGCGAAAAAGATCGCCAAGATCACGGTCGTGGAAGGTTCCACGACCGTAATTTAGAGCGTGGGAATCAACACGGTTTGAACCATGGATTCCACGACCGTAAAAGCTTTTGGAATGAATCACGCTTCTCCTGCAGGGTTCCACGGCCGTGGAACTGAACGTGGTTTGTAGTACGGCCGTATTTTAGAGCGTGGTTTAGGGCAAGAACGTGATTCTTCCCTAGCTTCGTGCATTCCATAGGTTGACACTCATTTTGCTCCTAAGAATGCCCTCAATCCATGGACATACTCAATCAACTCATCTTTGCTCGATTCCGTTCGGAAATGGCTCTCAATCACCTATAATCGACATAAAGCTAGTGTAGACATCCATATCGACAATATAGGCAAACTAGCTCACAAATGCAACAATGCTAAATCAAAGACTATCAATATGAATCAAATACACTTAGAAAACGTGCCTAGAATATCACAATATTTCATGCTAACAAATAACCTCATACTTGCAACTTGCTTGTCCCTAAGCAAGGTCTTTCAAAAGCTTTTAAAACAAGAGTTAGGATGAAATATGTGTACCTTCTCAAAGCAATACTTCTTTTGGAGAAATGTGCCTTCTAAAGAATAGATCATTCTCAAACCTCGCTTCAATCGTTTATAAGACTTTCATACACTTAATCAACGAGTAAAGAGCAAAGAAAACTCATGAATCAATCAAACTTCTATGCAAACATCATAACCCTTAAACATTATCAAAATCAATCATAAGAAACTTCAATTTAGATCACCAAGTCATATAACATTCTTTTGATCTTAAGGACTTTCAAAGAAAAAGGTCTAGAATGTGGAAAGGAAAGGAAACTTTAAGGAAAGTGGTGCATGAATCCGGGAAAGTGGACAACTACTCCTTCTTCTTCTTTTGCGATTCCCGCAACACTTCAACTTAGAGCTTTGCTATCTTCCTTTCATTTTTCGACTTTACTTTTGGAGTTATGGACAGAGGTGCACAAAAACCGAAGCCTAGGAGATTGGCGTTTCTCAATTTTTATGAGATGCCTCAAACCCTTAGCGCACATACAATAATCCGCTAGGAATATCGCTCAATCTGACTTTGGCAAGACACAAACACCCGGCTATGTGAATGGTGCCGAGTTACTCATCATCATGATTGACTTCCCCAAACCTAGAATTTATTTCTATTCTTTTGATTGCAAATAATTGCTCTCATGGCCCTCCCACATCAAACATGCCTTTTTCATTCACTTCTCCAAATTCCCGGATAGGTAAAGGAGGTCAATATTTCAATGAGGAGCTAAAATGATCAAAGAAAGAAGAAAGAAAAATCGAATTGCCTTAATCATCTCAATAAGAAGTATAAGAACTCATAGTGTGATTTCAACTTCAATTTCTTAACATGATTTAAGTAACATTCATCACATTATGAAACTTGCAAAAGAGGTATAATCAACTCATTTATTTCCTTTTTAATTCACTAATCGTTTAAGCATGCAATTGTCATCAAACTCAATTCAGAAGTAGCGATTATCATGGAAATCGTCTCAATTCCTTAGAAGCACAAAATTTTCAAAATTTTTCAATTTTTATGGGTTTTTCAAGTTCTTTTTCATGCAATGCAATAATGAAACGTGCAACAATATAATGAACATGCAATGATAGTCTCGAATAGAAGCAAACATAGTGAGTACGAGTTATTACAAACTTTTAGTACATCCCACCCCATACTTAGGACGAACATTGTCCCTAATGTTCAAAAGAAAGAAAGAAAAGAAGAAAAGAAAAAGAAACTCACAAAGTGGTGGTGGAATGGCTAAAGCGAACAGTCATGCAATCAATCACTGCGGCGCTGGTGGAGGCGGGAATGAAGAGAAGCTAGGATCATAAAACCGCCCAAACTGCTGGAGGTAGACATCCCTCATCATGTGGTCGAGGTCGTCTAAGCGTCCATCTCTAGCATCGGCTCGGATCTCCAATGCTCCTACTCTCTCCGAAAGGCCAGTAGCCCAATCCGGCATCTGCTCATACCATCCCGGAGCCTGACTGTACCATGCTGGAGCGTCGGATGGTGCTGGTGCTGGTGCTGGTGCTGCTGTCTGCTCTGTGGACCATGGAGGTGGAGCTCCGTACCATGCATGAGGTGTGGTCATCCATGTAGGTCTCTCACTCACGCTAGCGCGGCGAGAAGACGAGCCTGAAGCTCTAGCTGGACGTGGAGAACGTCTAGGTGCATCGGGGGCCGCCTCCGGCTGATCCGGAAACGTGCCAAACTCCTGCTCGGCTCCTCCTCCACCCTCAAACTGATCTCCCATCTCCTCCTCCTCAACAACTGGTGGTGGAACATATGGGGGAGCTGTTATCCTGTTCGCATGCATAGCAGCGAACGTCTCCTTCCAATTATGGCGACCCGCCATAATGGAGTACTCCGGTAGCCACTCTATACCCTTACCCGTCCTGCTCTCCCAAGGCATGGCCGCATAAGGCGGACCTCTATGTGTGGGGAAGATGAGACCCCTAGTCATGAAGGCATGGAGTCCTAACGGAACGGCCGGTATGCGGGTACAAGCAGAAAAATCAACACCCAAGCTCCTAGCAAGGTGGGTAACTATCCCACCATATCCGATGTTGCCCTTCTTCTTGTTCTTGAGCTTGCTCATAGTAGCAGCCAAGAGAGTGCCACAGTCAGCTCGGCGCCCGTACAGCATGGAGTAAAGCAAAAAGAGCTCATCCGTCTTGATCTTTTGGGGCGTCTCCGTCCTAGGAAAGAGACACTCCGAAAGAACACGATGAGCAATCTTCAAGGCTAGGTGATACATCAACCTAGCCTTGGTGTCAGCGGGCTTCCAGCGGTCCTCGCTGGCGTAAATCATCGCCACCTCCTCCCAAAAGTCCTTGGCGTAAACGGCACTAGGAAAATGACCGTTAAAGGTCTCATGAAACCCGAAGAAGGTCCCGAACTCACGGATGGTAAAATGTTAGTCTCTTTCCATAAGACGGAAAGAGACGGTCCTGTCTACATGGCTGTGCTCGAAAGACGTCACAACCTCCCGTGTAATCTCCTCATAAGCGTCTTCTCGGATAGCCGAGAAGACAACTAGTCCGGCTCTATCTAAGAGCCAAGTGAGGTCATCAACTATGTTAAAAGGAGTTAGATCCTCTAACAAAAGGTACCTAGGTCCAATCACAGGTCTCTCATGGATCCTCTCGAGTGCAGCAAGGTGATCCTCATGAATGGTCGGTACTCGAGGGCTAGGTGGTGAGGGTGAGGAAGATGATGATGGAGGTGAAGGGGAAGAGGGTGGTGGTGCTCTAGAGGATGAGGAAGAGGAGGGATTACCCTTCCTCTTCTTGTTCTGGTTATCCTTCTTCTCCTTAATCCTCCCCGAAACTCTTCTCACAAAGTCCATTCTGTCAAAAATTACGGGCTGTTCTAATGATTCCACGGCCGTGGTTCTCCCAGGAACCGTGATTCGTCTCAGAAATTCGCAAATCTCAGAATTCAACACTCAATCTCAACAAACAGGCAGCCCTAATCTAATTTCCTCCAATTTCAATTAGTTCTTCCTAAAATCTCTAACAAAAACGAATCAAATCGACAAAGATCAAGAAGAGTGGAAAAACCTATTTTTCAGATTTAAAAATCCGAATTGCGCGTTCCTTGGTGAATTTCCGCTCGATTCGTCGCTTGGATCTTGTTGGTGGTCGAATTTGCTTCAGTTTGGGAAGAAGAATCGTTAAAAACGATTAAGAAACGAGGATTTGAGAGAGGGTCGTGGATTTCGGCGTTTAGGTCGTGGAAGAGGGGTTTTGTGGGTGATTTTTGTGAAGAACGTGGTTTATATAGTCACAGGTAAAATTTTGAAAATCACGGTCTGTCGGGGTGTTCCACGGCCGTGGAATTGTACGGAACCGTGGTTTTTGTGATTTTTCAAAGGCTTTTGGAAATTACGGGTACTGTAGCTGTCACGACCGTGGTTTAGGCCGTGGTACTCTCTGTAAAGCTCCAAAGTCCAAATTTCGTCACTTTTCTTCAACATTATCCTTCCCTTTTCCTTTTCTATTGTTCCTACATCCAAAAACACGAACATACCGGAAGGAATCGAAGGCAAAAACAAAGCGGGAAACGTCTATACTAAGCTAATGTATGAATCGAAAACAAAAACAAAAATGCAATACCTTGGGTTGCCTCCCAAGAAGCGCTTTGTTTAAGGTCCGTAGCTAGACCAATCTTGCACTTATTCGAGCGCGGTAGGCGCGAACTCTTCAGCTTTGAGTTCCGGCGTATACTTCTTAAGTCGTTGGCCGTTCACCTTAAAGCTTCCGCTCATTTCACCCCATACTTCAACTGCACCATGGGGGAAAATACGCTTAATTAGAAAAGGTCCGGTCCAACGAGATTTAAGGTTACCTGGAAAGAGACGAAGCCTTGAATTGAAGAGGAGAACTTGATCTCCTTCTTTGAAGTCCTTTGGAATGATATGTTTATCATGCCAACGCTTTGCTCTCTCCTTATAGATCTTAGCGTTTTCATAAGCATTCAAGCGGAGTTCATCCAACTCATTGATGTCTAGGAGACGCTTCTCTCCCGCTTCCTTCATGCTGAAGTTCAACCACTTGATAGCCCAAAACGCTTTGTGCTCCAACTCTACCGGCAAGTGACAAGACTTCCCATACACAAGGTTGTATGGTGTGGTTCCTATGGGAGTCTTGTATGCAGTCCGGTACGCCCATAATGCATCGTCAAGCTTCAAAGACCAATCTTTCCTAGTCCTTGAAACCGTCTTCTCTAGAATTCCTTTGATCTCCCTATTTGAGATCTCAACTTGTCCACTTGTTTGTGGATGATAGGGGGTAGCAATCTTGTGAGTAACCCCATACTTAGCTAGAAGGGCTTCAAAGCGCCGGGCAATGAAGTGAGAACCTCCATCACTAATGATCATCCTTGGCGTCCCAAATCGCGGGAAGATGGTCTTGTTAAAGAACTTAACCACCACCATGGCATCATTGGTGGGAGAGGCAATTGCTTCCACCCATCTAGAAACGTAATCTACCGCCAATAGTATGTATTGGTTTCCACAAGAGGATGGGAACGGTCTCATAAAATCAACTCCCCAAACGTCGAAAATCTCCATCTCTTGGATGTTGTTGAGGGGCATCTCATTCCTCCTAGAGATATTGCATGTTCTTTGACAAGCATCGCAGCAAGAAACAAAGGATTGCACATCTCTAAATAAAGTAGGCCAAAAGAATCCAGATTGCAATACCTTTGCGCTAGTCTTGTTCAAACTAGCGTGTCCTCCACAAGGTAGTGAATGACAATGGCGGATAACACTTTGCATCTCATCTTCCAGCACACATCGCCGAATGATGCCATCCGGACCTCTCTTAAAGAGGAGAGGCTCGTTCCAAAAGTATTCCCGGACATCCTTAAAGAACTTCTTCCTTTGTGCGTAGGATAGTCCGGGCGGTATCTCCTGACAAACCAAATAGTTAACAAAATCAGCAAACCATGGTTCGTTACCTTGGGAGATCACATCGATGCACTCTTCAATAAGGTGTAGGTGTTCGTCCGGGAAGGAGTCATCGATGGGTAAATGGTCGTCCTCTAGATGTGTTAGGCGACTCAAATGATCCGCAACAGAATTTTTTGAACCTTTCTTGTCGCGGATCTCTAGATCGAATTCTTGTAGGAGAAGAATTCATCTAATTAGCCTTGGCTTCGCGTCTTTCTTCGCAAGGAGGTACCGGATCGCAGCATCATCCGTGTAGACAATCACCTGTGCACCTACAAGATAAGAGCGAAACTTGTCAATAGCATAGACAATGGCTAAAAACTCTTTTTCGGTAGTGGCGTAGTTGAGCTGCGCTTCGTCTAGCGTCTTGCTAGCATAGTATATGGCCTGGGTTCGCCCTTCCTTTCGTTGTCCAAGAACAGCTCCAATAGCTACATCACTAGCATCGCACATAATCTCAAAGGGGAGAGTCCAATCCGGAGGTTGGATAATAGGTGCTGAAATTAGAGCTTGCCGAATGGTGTTAAACGCATCCAAACATTCCTGCGAAAACTCAAAAACCGCATCCTTCATCAATAGATTAGTGAGAGGTTTTGATATCTTAGAAAAGTCCTTAATGAAGCGTCTATAAAATCCAGCATGTCCTAGGAAACTTCTTATCCCTTTCACCGAAGTTGGGGGAGGAAGCTTCTCTATGGTCTCTATCTTAGCTTTATCTACTTCTATCCCTCTACTAGAGACTAAGTGACCTAATACAATTCCTTCCTTAACCATAAATTGACACTTCTCCCAATTAAGAACTAGGTTAGTGTCTTCACACCTTTGCAAAACAAGAGAAAGGTTAGAAAGGCAATCGTTAAAAGAGGAACCGTATACGGAGAAGTCGTCCATGAAGACCTCCATGATTTCCTCTACGTATTCGGAAAAGATGGCCATCATGCACCGTTGGAGGGTGGCTGGGGCGTTGCAAAGCCCGAACGGAATTCTCCTATAAGCAAACGTACCCCATGGGCACGTGAATGTGGTCTTCTCTTGATCATCCGGGTGTATCGGAATCTGAAAGAAACCACTATAACCGTCAAGGTAGCAAAATTGTGAATGTTGTGCTAACCTTTCAAGCATCTGATCAATGAATGGCAATGGGAAATGATCCTTCCGCGTTGCATTGTTGAGCTTGCGGTAGTCTATGCACATCCGCCATCCCGTCACAGTTCGGGTAGGAATGAGTTCGTTATTTTTGTTGGTGATGACCGTCATTCCTCCCTTCTTCGGAACTACTTGAACCGGACTCACCCACTTACTATCGGAGATAGGGTAGATGATACCTGCATCAAGAAGCTTAAGAATTTCCTTCTTGACAACCTCCTTCATGGTCGGATTCAACCGCCTTTGAGGTTGTCTTGAAGTTCTAAAATCTTCCTCCATTAGTATCTTATGCATGCATAGGGAGGGTTTAATTCCTACTAAGTCCTCAATAGTATAGCCTAAAGCTTTCCTATGTTTCCTAAGGACAATCATGAGCTGATTATGTTCATCTATGCTTAGATCGGAACTAACAATAACCGGGAAGGTAGAATTAGGTCCTAGAAAAGTGTACCTTAGATGAGTAGGAAGTGGTTTGAGTTCCATTGCTTTCGGAGCTTCCAATGATCCTTGAGAAGCATCCGATGTCTCCTTAGAAGTTTCTAAGGGTGATGATTGTGTGGGAGAAGAATTAGAAGAAGTTGAAGAAGTGTCTCGATCACTCCTTTCCACGCCCAAAATTACGGGTTCCTCTTGTCCTCCACGGCCGTGGTTTAGGGCGTGGAAAGGAAATACGGTTGTCATGTCTTCTCCACGACCGTATAACCCCCTGGAGTGGGACACGGTTTTGGTTGTGAAATCCACGGCCGTGGAATATAGTGTGTGGCCGTGGATTCTCACGTTTTATGCCTCATCGTGGAGTTTTTTAAACTCCACTTCATGCATCTCGTCTTGTGCTTCTAAGGCTTCAATTGCCTCATTGCACTCTTCTTCTTCCCCTACATCTGTTAGACTCATAGTAATGACTTTTTGTAAAGGATCGTTAAAGAGAATCGCACTTACCTCTTCCCTAGACAAACCTTCTTCGTCTTGGATATCGAATATATCCTCATCAAAGATTGGCTCCTTTACTAGAGTGGAAAGAACGAACTCTACTTTCTCTTCTCCTATGTCAAAAGCGAGTCTACCATTCTTGCAATCGACTATACAGCCGGAAGTTGCAAGAAACGGTCTTCCGAGTATGATCGGGACCGGACTATCTGCAGGAATATCAAGCACGACAAAATCAATGGGAACAAAGAATTTACCGAGCTTGACCGGGACGTCTTCTACAATACCGACGGGGCGAGTGATGGATCGATCCGCCATGTACAACGTCATCTTTACCGGTTTAGGGTCGCCTAAACCGATTTTCCTGCATAATGCAAGTGGTATGATGCTCACACTTGCTCCCAAGTCACATAACGCATCGTATGTGACATCTCCCACTCCTATGGGAATGCAAAATGACCCCGGATTCTTTAGCTTTGGGGGCATTTTCTCCTTCATGGTCTTGATGAGATCCGAAGAATCCGAACTCATCTTAACCTCTCTGAAGTCTTCTAGCTTCCTCTTGTTAGAGAGGAGTTCCTTCAAGAACTTGCCATAAGCTGGCATACCTACAATAGCATCGATAAAGGGTATGTTAATATGCAACTTGCTCATGAGTTCTATGAACTTACCAAACTATTTATCTAGGCGCGCTCTCGCTCTAGATTGAGGGAATGGTAGGGGAGGTTTGTAAGCTGGAGGAGGAACGTAGACATCTTCCTTCTCCTTCCCCTTCTCTTTGTCTTTCTCTACGGGGACTTCAACAAACTTAGGCTGCGGATCGGTGGTAGTCACTCCGCTCCTAGTTGTGATTGCCATTACCCTTCCCTTAGGGTTGTCCTCCGTCTTTCCTGGAAGCTTCCCTTGATTCCTAGGAACTTCCTCCGCATGGCTGAACATTTGGTTTTCTAAAACCTTTTGAGCTTTATCAACCTTAGAAATTTGATCATCAACCTTAATGATGCGGTTCTCCAACCCTTGTAGCTTTCCCAAAATCGTTTCCAACATGGGATCGGGCTTCTCCTTCCCTGAAGTGTTTCCTCCATTAGATGATTGCCCCTGGCTTTTCAAAGGAGTAGAGGAAGAGGAAGGTGGAGTTAGTGAATTAGAATTGGAAGGATAAGAGTTACCGGAATTTTGTTGATTGGAGCGCCAATTGTTGTTGTTTGAACCCCTATTGTTGTTCCAATTGTTGTTCCGGTTGTTGTTGTTTCCATTCCAATTGTTATTCCGGTTGTTGTTCCGGTCATTGTTGTTGTTGTTGCGGTTTGTGTTATCACCGCCATTGTTGTTGCCCAAATATCCAACATCCTTGCCTTGTTGCTTTGGAAAGTTGGTCTTGATAGCCTCCTTCAACTCTTTGATCTCATTGTTGAGGGAGAAAATCTGATTTTGAGCTTCATGTGTGAGCTTCGCTCCTTGCTCCACACGATTTCCCTCCACTTTCCGATGGGAATACTTCTCTATGACCCTTGCTTGCTTCTCAATGAAGTCCCAAGCGTCATCATCTCTCATGTCCATGAATGTCCCACATGAGAGGGATTGGAGGTTGAATTGCGTCCCCGCATCCAGCCCCTTATAGTAGATCTCCAGCAATGCAAGCTTGGATATGCCATGATGAGGGCAATCCAATAACAAGTCCTGAAACCTTTCCCATGATTGAAACAAACTTTCGTTAGGTCTCATGGAAAATGCATTGATCTTACCTCTAAGTTCCGCCGTTTTGGATGGCGGAAAGAATTTGGTGAGGAACTCCGCGGAAAGGTCTTCCCACGTGTCTAGTTTCCCACTAGGAAGAGCTTGGTACCAAGACAACGCTTTCCCCTTCAAGGAGAAGAAGAAAGGCTTGAGCTTATAGTTGTTGGTAGTAGCACTCTTCGGTCTCATTGTCTCCATCATACACTCGAAGTTTTGCAAGTGTTGGTGTGGAGATTCAACGCTTGTCCCGCCAAATTGGTTTTGGTGAACAAGAGTAATGACTTGAGGGTTGAAGCTAAACCCTTGCACATCATCAGCTTCAAAATTCACGCCCAAACGGCGCGGTTGTTGTGTTGGATCCATCCTTTAGCCAAGAGTTCTTGGCTCATTATCTACACGTTCGATCCTCGCGTTCCTAGGTGGAACACGACGATTAGCAGCTCCCCGTGGATGGAAATGATTCACATTGATCGTGGGATCAATCTCTTCTAACGGTGGCATGGAAGAATCACTATCATCAGCGGATGAATGGCTTCTTCTTCTTGATCTTGATCCTCTCCTTGAGGATTTCTTGCTTCCCTTATTCTTAAGGTCGCTTAGTTCTATCCTCATTTGGAAAATCATATCCTGCAGATTGTTAACTTGAGATTGATGACGATCCATCTCATCCCGGCGGATGTTCTCATTCCATTGGAGTTGAGCTTCCTTCTCCGCCAAGTCCGCTTGAAGATCACGTTCGTGTTCTTCAGCCATCTTCTTTTCCTTGCGCTTTTGCCTTAAAGTCCTCTCAAGCTCTTGATCAAGAGGTAAGAGGTCTTCGGTGTTCCTAGACCTGCGCATGCACTCAAAAAGATATCAAATAACGAGAGCAAGCTCCCAAGCTTGACAACCGGCTACCGAATTCGGTCTAAACCAAATCCCCGGCAACGGCGCCAAAAACTTGTTCGCCACTTAGCGTGCGTGCAATCAAGCTTTAAATTTATAAAACTAGAATAAAAGCAAGCGAACCCGCAGTGTACGGATCGGCGTAGATTAGCAAGTATTCTAGAGTATCGAACACAGGGATTTGGGGGGAAACAAATTCGATTTCGGATTATCAAGCGGGTAAATGTAAGAGCTTTGCAAATTATTGGGAAAACAACAATCCTAAAGATCCAAGTATCCAGCTGTGGCAATCGATTCAAGATATACTTAAAGATATAAAGACAGAGTTGAGATATGCAAAGGTATGCTAATGTAAGGTAATCGTACGGTGAAGTTCCAAAAACCTTATGTGACTCACCTATAAGACTCTCTCTATACAGGTTGTTGAGGCTTCAATATAGAAGGATTCTAAAGGCAAGAATTAATGTAAAATACCCAAACTTGTAATCCAAGGATCAAGACTAACTTAACCGATTACGGTTGTGACACTCACAATCGAGGTAGAGGTTGTTGAGGCTTCACTACCACCTAGAAAAGGCAAGCCAAGACTAAGTTAAAGCAATTCTTTAACTTTGGATTAAAGTAAAAGCAGGTTCGTAAACTTAAGGGAAATTACGGGTGGATCTTGGATTCCACGGTCGTGGAACTCAAGAACAAACCGTGATTTAGGGTTCGTCGACGATTCTCTCTAACTCTCAGGGTCTAATCTGTTTACGATCGATCTATCATCATCTAAGCCACAACTATCAACCCTTCACCTTAGAATTGTTAAGGGTTTTTAGCCAACAATCATCATTATGATATCAAATTCAAAGAATTAAAGATTGAAATATGAAAACTTCCGAAAACTTCCAATAAACTTCAAACCAATCTCAAAGTCACAATCAAGAATGAATATCGTCAATGGATTCAGAATAGAGCAAACAAACACAATCTTAGGAAAGAAGGAAGAACGGGGTGTCAATCCGTCCTCTAAATCAAACCTAAATAAGAAGAGAAGTCTTCTTGCAACAATCTTCCAAAAACTCCGATCTTCCGTCAATCCGGAAATCTCCACAGCAATCTCCACCAAAAGTGCGAGATTAGGGCAACTCCAAAGATGAGTGCAAGTACGTCTTTTGCAATGTCGCAAAATCTCCAAGTGAAGGTGCAAGCGTAAGCCTAAAGCGAGGTCGCAAAAATGCGTCTAAGCGGGGATGACGGAATCTCTCTTCGTCCGTCTTTTTATAGGGCAAGATAAAATATCGGCCCGGCCCAATCTTCAAAAGATCGTGGCTTCAAAATGTGGCGAAAAAGATCATCAAGATCACGGTCGTGGAAGGTTCCACGACCGTAATTTAGAGCGTGGGAATCAACACGGTTTGAACCATGGATTCCACGACCGTAAAAGCTTTTGGAATGAATCACGCTTCTCCTGCAGGGTTCCACGGCCGTGGAACTGAACGTGGTTTGTAGTACGGCCGTATTTTAGAGCGTGGTTTAGGGCAAGAACGTGATTCTTCCCTAGCTTCGTGCATTCCATAGGTTGACACTCATTTTGCTCCTAAGAATGCCCTCAATCCATGGACATACTCAATCAACTCATCTTTGCTCGATTCCGTTCGGAAATGGCTCTCAATCACCTATAATCGACATAAAGCTAGTGTAGACATCCATATCGACAATATAGGCAAACTAGCTCACAAATGCAACAATGCTAAATCAAAGACTATCAATATGAATCAAATACACTTAGAAAACGTGCCTAGAATATCACAATATTTCATGCTAACAACAGAGATGGTGGAGTCCCGATGGATACAGGGACAGATACTGTAGGGACTAGCGTACCAGTTATAGATCTGGATGATAAGGATACTGAGCCGGCACCTGCTACTTCTCCAGTGAGACCTGCTAGGCGTAGGACACGCCGATACAGAGATTCAGAGGCTCACAGTGGGATCGACGATCTGACAGATCAGGTTATTGATTCATATGCCGCTTTGTCATTGGATATCCGTGAGATGCAGGAGAGGCAGCATTATCAGCACATGATGGCCCAGATTCAGTTTGAGCACGTAATGGGCTACCCATTCGATCCGTCCCAGTATCCGTATGTGCCACCACCACCACCACCGGATCGCGACTATTGAGAGCTGCAGGATTTTCTTTCTTATTTATTATGCAGTTCAGCTTTATGTCCGGTGAGTATTTTATTTCCTTAGACTTATTTTGACCCACTGGGACAGTGTGTCCTAAGTATGGGGTGTTTATTGATGTATTTGACTTATGTGTTGTATGACTCTACATTACCGGATATTTATGCTTCACTTTTGCTTCTATGTGTTTATCTGAGATTGCATGCATACATACAGGTTATTTAATTGAGAAAAACGTCAAAACTGAAAATTTTAAAAAAAATAATTGACCTCGACCGGGACAGTTCTGGCCGAACGAGGTACTTCACCTCGGTTGACCTAGAACACCTCGACCGAGGTGGGCTAACTGAGAGTTTTCGAAACGATTTTTGTGCTCCTTATCTGGATATGATCTCAGTGAAAACTTTGTTTACTGACTGGTTTTGAAATCTTTATGTGTTTGAAAGGTTTTATAATATGTTTAAGTTGCTAAATGCTTTGTTTGAAATTATTGGCATGTTTAATACTTTGTTTTTATCCAAATTATGTTGAATTTGAAGGTTGACACCGCAAGATAAGTTCTCTCACTTTCTTCTTGGAAAGACCAAGGCAATTCATTCTTCTCTCTTCTTCTTCTTAATTATGCTTAGCCTCTCATATACATTTTGCCTCCCTTTACCTATCCGGGAATTTGGAAGCAAGCGAAGTGGTGAAAGCAAGTGAAGTTAAATTTGAGAAGTTGGCTGGAAGTGAAAGTGTTAGAAAGTAATAACAGGTTTGGGGAAGTCAATCATGATGATGAGTAACTCGGCACCATTCACATAGCCGGGTGTTTGTGTCTTGCCAAAGTCGGATTGAGCGATATTCCTAACGGGTCATGGTATGTGCATCAAGGGTTTGATGCATCTCAAGAGATTGATGATTGCTGATTTCCTAGGCTTCGGTTATTGTGCACCTCTGTCCATGCATCCCAAAAAGTAAAGTAAAAAGAAAAAGTGTGAAATAAGCAAAGCTTATTGGTGGAAGATGTTGCAAGTCGAAGTGAAAGTGAAGTATATCCTTTTCCCGGATTCTAGCACCACATTACCTTACATACATCCCTACCCTACACGTTTCTTGACCTTTCTTTTGGGAAGCCCTTGAGACCTCGAGCTTGTTGATTGACTTAGCGGTTTAAACCGGATTATACATGATTAATTTCGATAATTATGACTTATTATGCATTCTATGATTTTATGCAAAGATGAACAACTTGCTTATATTTATAAAATGTTTTGATCATGTTTTGATTTTAAATTCCATGAAGTATTCTCTTAGGGTAATCTATGATTGTTGCACACTATAAAAATGTTTTGAAAGACTTTTCATTGATTTTCATGACTATTAATCCATTCTATCTTGTCTTTTATATGCGGAACTTGCTTGGGGACAAGCAAGGGCTAAGTATGGGGTATTTTGATAGCATGAATTATAGTCTATATTTTGGGGTTTGTTTGGACGTTTTATCTTCAATAATCTGCATGTTTGTATGTATATTATGTGATTATATTACCATTTCATCTACCTTTGCGGGAATCGAGGTCTACACCTAGTTTTGTTGTAATCGTAGGTAAAATGGCACGTTTTGCATCGAAAAGGAGCAAACACCTGGGACGCGGCGAGAATATTTTATTCTTGGCTGAGATCTTTTATCTTTGGAAAGAGATCTTATATTTTTGGGCTTGGCTCCTGGAAGGAAGAAGATATGCTAGATCATATATTTTACCTATTTTTATGGGAAGAGATCTTTCTAAGATATCTTATCTTTGGAGAGTTATTTTCCTATAAAAAGGGTCGGATTTCCCACAAATTCAGAGGATGCTATACCACCGATCAGAGTTCATACACGCAGCAGCCATACTCCAGTTGGAAGATTTGAAGAACCTTTTTGAAGGTTGAAGAAGGAAGATTGTAGCTTTTATAGCTTTTTGAAGGGTTTTTGTAAGATTATCTTAGATTCCCTTCCTTGTTGTCTTGCCTTGTTGGATTTCTATCCAAGGAACGCTTTTGTTGTGATATTTGATTCAGTTATTGAAGTCTTTTCATTAAATTCTTCTCGTTCAAATATTCACCTTCTTCCCATATATTTGATCATTGCTTTCATGATGATGAGTGGCTAATTTCCTTGTGTGATTCTAGGGTGATTGGCTGAAGGTTGTGGGAAAAACAATGATAGAATAATCTTAATCACAGCAGGACCCTGAAAGTTCGAGTCTTTAACCTTAACCCTAAGCATCTCGCTCAGTCGATGAACATCTCGGCCGGGGTGGAATTTGCCTGACCGATGTGACTTATCTGATTCGAAACTGAGAGTTAAGTGTTAGAGTTTGCCAAATCCTATTCTTATTACACCTTTCCTGGTTCAATGCAAGCTTAGGATGAGACTTACCCGGTAATTCCTTAGTTTGTTTACCTAAGATCATAAGTGTAGGTAATAAAGGTTTATCCTTTATTGGGGTTTGAGTGTGCTTTCATCCCATCTTTGTGAGTTAGCCTGAGACTTACCCGGTAAAGGTTGATTCTATTCCCTTAGATGGTGTGTTAGTTTGAGGTTATAGTTCTTTATCTTGATTCCTTGAGACTTACCCGGTAATAGGAGTTATGGTTTAGGATTAGAGAGTAGTGAGACTTACCCGGTGATCTATTCCACTTTAGTAACACCTTCCCCATGCAAAAATCTCAGCTTTGTCCGCTTATCTTTAGATCTTGAGTTGGAACCATAACTAGATGCTTTAATCCCTAGAATTGCATATTTCCTTTATTGACTTCTATATCATCTTTGATTGTTTTGATTACCTTTTGTGGTTAGTATTCACATAAGCATACCGTAATTGGACTTTGTTTCACTAAGTCCCTGTGATCGACCCCTGGAATTCCTTACTTTTTACTACGATTGACCCGTACACTGCGGGTTCGCATCCTTGTTTTAATTAAGCTTACGTCTAGGGTTATAAATTTAAAGCTTGCACACACCGTTTGGACCGAACAATTACATATTTTACCCACATTTTGGAATCTTGCATTTATATCCTTTGCTGAAAATTACATATTATGGCCCTTATTTACATTTTCGGAATATGACCCAAGTTTATGCATTTGTTCATCTTTGCCCTAAAAATGTATTTGACGATTTTAAACTCGGGTTTCAATTAAGGGGATATTCTTATATTTATATATACTACATATTATGGCTTTGTTGGATTAATCTCGGTTTATGGCAAAGATTTTTATTGTGGGTATTAACCTTCGTTTTGAAAGCGAGTTTTCCTTAAATTTATATACGTTAAATCTTCCATTCAAATTTAGCATATAAGATAAATTTGTATAGTTTTGGTTTTAGGTTCGGAAACGTCCCGATAAAGACCTAACAAGTCCAAGTCGACATTTGTTGATCGATTTCCATCTTTTGACGTCATGTGAGTATTCTTTTCCCTCGATTTAGTTATGTTTAGTATTAGTACCATGCTAGGTTGGATCTAGCATAACTTAGAGTTAATGTCAAGTAGTGACTTTGAACCTTAGGTGAGTTTCGAGGATTTGATATTGTTTGATGGATTGATGTTGATTCTAAGCTTGAGGTGTTGGTTATCTTGTGAGGTTGTTATAAGACTTTAAGTTATATGTTTGATCTTGTGAACGTTTTGAGGCTCGAGGTGGGGTTGTATGATCTTGTGGGATTATGGAGTTTAAGTTTGGCTTATCCTAGTTGCGTTGTGAGTTATGATCTTGCGAGATCCGAGGGTTTAGAAGTCTTAGGACTTCTAGCTTTTGTTGAGTGTGATGTGAGCATGAGGGATTCTAGGATGCGGTCCTAGAATTGAGAGTCAAATGGTCTTGCGTTGATCATTTGTATAGAAGTCTAAGACTTATATTGTGAGTGGGTTGTTGTTGATATAGTTATCTTCTTGTGAGCAGGTTATGGGCTTCCTCCCTAAGGAAGCGAGAGTGTTGTGAGTTGAGTGTGGTGACGAGGTAAGTCTCCGGACTTACTTAGCTCGTATTGCTTGTATTAGAATTGATGTGTGCTTGGTGGTGTGTGTTTATTCTTTATTGTTTATAACAACTAAACCGGAAATAGGACCACCGACCTTTATATTATTTGGCCCAAGTGTATGATAACGGGCGGTGACATCACTGCCTAGCTCTTGCGTAGAGCTAGGAGGTTCTTGGCGACTAGCCCGTGTGGTTAGACGGTCGGAGGCATCCGTACCGTTCCATGCGGTAAGTGGGGACCGAGGCGAGTTTCGGGAGATTCTCGTGTCACAAAAGAAGTTGAATTAGAACGGGATACGACTTAATAATAAAAAGATAATAAACCGGACTTGTGTGATTTGGTGTACTTTGTGTGTTATGTTGATTTACTTGTGTTTGTGCCTTTCACCTTGATTCTAATGCTTCGAATATTAGCTAACGGTTTTTATACCGATTGTTGTAGATTGCTTTGCATGTTAGGAATGCGGCCGAGAGATCCGGAAGAGTGGGCAGCCGGGGTTCCGTACATTTTAGGAGTGGGTTTTTGGTTAGAGTCGAGTTTGTATATTATTCATGTATATTGTATATCGTGTGGTGGCATTTGGCCCTTGGTGTTGCATATCGGCTGAAGTCTTTTGTTGTTTCTTTCGGGTTTCCTTTCATTGCATAAAAATGTATTTTGGTTTTGGCCTTTATTTGTGCCTTGTTGCAAGATCCGGTGAAATTGTTGTCAAGTTAGGACCCATTGTGAGGTTCCAACCCGTAGCGCCCCGAGTCCCGCGGATTTGGGGTGTTACATTATGTTCAAGGAAGATTTAGGGGGAGAAGGACAATAACTGAAATAGTGAAAAGTTAGGGTGGTAAAACGTGAATAGAAAAAATAGATATAGAAGGAGAAAAAGGAAAATGGATTTTAACGAATTTTGTTTTTGGGATCTTTTTCATTGTAAATTATGATAATGATCTTAAGTGTTAGAAATTTTAAAAGTCATTAATTATAATTTATATTCTTGTATTATGCATTTTATATGTTTCAAGTTACCACTTTAGCCCCGTCACATAATTTTTCTTGTATTTTATTTCTTTCTTTTTTCCTCTTATATGTCTAATCGCCGACAAGAATTGTGCACCTCAAACATTTCACATCAAATGGTAAAAAGTAACTCAGTTGCAAATAAGTATGGGGGTTGATAGACGAACCGGCGAAAATCTATAATTGTCACCCCAACTACGCACTTCGTGTGCGTAGTTGTTAGCGTCTCCAACTACGCTGTTGGGAAACGTAGTTAAAGTTTGAAAAAAATAAAAATATCAACTACCCTTGTGGGGAGAGTAGTTGGAGTTCCCAACAAAATTTTAAAATTTTTTTTAGGGAACTCTAACTACACTCCCCAAATGAGTAGTTGATATTTTTATTTTTTTTAACTCCAACTACGCTTCCCAAAAGCGTAGTTCACGACCTTATCAACTACGCACGCGAAGTGCGTAGTTATGATCACTAATAGAGATTTCCGCCGGTACATTTAAAAATCACGATAAGTATTGATGTTTGGAGCCGTAAATTATTGTTAATTATAGTTAGAGCTGTCAAAAGTTGACCCGACCCGTGAACCCGACCCGATGAACCCGAACCCGACCTAGCCTCGAAAATTTTGAAAAAACAGAATGCCCGGAACCGACCCGCTTGAAACCGATTTAACCCGAATTAATAAATGACCCGAAGTAACCCGGCCCGAATGACCCGATTACCCGAATAACCCGACCCGAAGTAACCCTATAGCCCGAAGTGGCCCGACCCGAGTGACCCGATAGCCCGAAATAACCCGACCCGAAATAACCCGGCCCAAAGTAACCCGACCCAAATTGACCCGGTAGCTCAAAGTAACCCGATAGCCCGAAGTAACCCGACCCGAATTAACCTGGCCCGAAGTAACCCGACCCGAAGTAACCCAATAAGTATATAATGGCATAATCCGTACTATAAGTTTATATTATAAGTCTATAATGACATATTAAATACATATTACATAACCCATTCTATAAGTCCGATATCCAAATCTAGTTAAAGATCATTTTGATTAACAAATCACTCAAATATTTGCGGATAATTATTCAAACCGACTAAAATCTTTCTTCACATAAATACATAATTCATACTATAATTTTTAAGAACTGGAACTTTAAAGATATTTTTTTTATTCATTATATTGTCTATATATACATAAATACATATTACATATTCCATACTATAACTATAAGTCTATCATGACATTTTGCAACTCCGACACGATAAATGTATGGTAATAATGTTTTTAACTCATTAAAATAAATTTTGATTTTAACTTATGGTTTACTAATTACTTATCAGAATTATTTTCCAACTTTAATTTTCTATTTCCTATACAAGTATTAAAATATATATATATTACATAATACATAGTATAATTGTATAAGTATATATGATGACATTTTTGAAGTATTAATTTTTTACCTTGTTGGAGAAAAGATGTCTTAAAGTGTTAAAAAAAAGAAAGATTATAGTTGTATGATTTTACTTATTATACTTAATATATGAACATAAAGCCTAGATGTTTTTTCTTATTAATTTATACATGACTCTACTCACGTCAATGTTTTGCATTATATATATATATATATATATATATATATCATTTTCAAAATTTCAAATTAAATTTAAACTTATAATAAATTTAGTAGATAATTTTGATATTTTATACTTTAATTTTCTCTTGAGCTTATACTATAATCTTTCTTTTTTTTTTGTTTGAAATTTTATTTTTTAAATTTTATCTCAACGATTCAGTTTTGTAGTTTTTATAGAAAGTTTTGATCATTTCCTTTACAAAAAAATATTTTAATTTTCGTCTTATTGGGAGGCTCCAGTGCCCATAAGATAAAGGAAGATGCTTATTCGGTGTTGTGTGTCAAAGGTTCGATGAGAGAAGAAGAAAAATCTCACTCACGGACTCGCGTTGCCGATGAATCTCGAGGATGGGCAGGAAGAAGAACATTTTGCTTTCATGGAGAGTACAAACAATGCCCAAAAGATGGAGAGAAAAGCACGGTTATTGTGGTTTCATCTCTATATAAAGGAAGGATTGATGCCGAGACCATGACCGGTTTTTTTTTTTGTTGTAGCAAGTTTGTGTTGCAAAGAAACGAAGCAAGGAGGACGAGGAGGCTGCAAGTTACCATTGATGTTGTTTTGAATGTTTGTTTCCAGGCTAGCTAGACAATAAGAAGGAAAGGGGATAAGAGGTGGTAGAGTAGCCTTAGGTACTATATATAAAATAAGGACTTTAAATTTTAAGTGTGGAAAGATGTAATAACCGGAATTTTGAAACTCCGTTAAACTTGAATTTAACCGATTTCCGAAACGTCAAGCTTAAATAAATAAATACATAAATTAAAATAAAATAAAACGAGTGTTATTTCTATCATTTTATGTGATGTAATAACCGGAATTTTGAAACTCCGTTAAACTTGAATTTAACCGATTTTCGAAACGTCAAGCTTAAATAAATAAATACATAAATTAAAATAAAATAAAACGAGTGTTATTTCTATCATTTTATGTGACATTAATTCACATAAAATGACGAAACCTTGTAATCAGAAATAAAGTACGCACCTAAAATAAAAATAATAATAATTTAGATAATACGGAATTTAATTCCGTATTATATAACTTTCCGTACCTAACCAGAATCCGAGCGAGCAACGAGTTCCTATTTTCCGTTCTAATAGGAGAGCAGGCCGAATGGCCCATTAGCAAGCCCATCATTAACCTTTAATTAAAACCTAATTAAACTAACCTAATTTAACCCTAATCCTAACCTAATTATTCTAAACGTATCTCACCCCTGCCGTCTCCTGCTTCTCCCCTCTTGCGGCACAAAGTAACAACACAGTAGCCACCAGCCACCGGATCGAGTCGCCACCGAGCCCTGCGCCGCCTTCCGTCGACCGCCGCCGTAGGTCCGAAGGCAACGCCGCCGTTGCTTCTTTCCGCTGCAACCGGACCACCACTGCTCCCCGCCCGCATCGATCAAGTGAGTAACGATCTCCCTCCCTTCCGTTCTGATCTGAGTCGAGCGTGACCGACGCGAGCCTTGCAGCAACACCAGTAGCCACTGGGATCTCTTCAGCCGTCTCTATCGACACCAGGTGAGCCAGCCATCCATTTCTGCCTCTCCTTCCCTCTTTGTCTTCGTGCAATACCAGCCGGATGCCTGACCCTCGGTTTCACATAGCAATAGTACGAGACGCCAGTGAGATCTGCGGTACGTGGTGCCGATCGACACAACAACTCTTCGGCGCCGGAATCGAACCGCCTACACCAACGCTGCATCCCATACGCCTCCAACCTCGCGATCACCAGTCATCACTGCGCCTTCGTCTCCGTCGGAAACCGTAACCAATTCAACTTCCTGGGCACATGACGTACGGTAAGATCCTTGAGTCTCGTTTGTCACTCATACGTTGTAGTTTAGAGGGTAACCCGTATTACATTGCTGCAGTGGCGTAGCATAGAACCCCTTTCCACTTCGACCCTTCTGTGACAGCAACCGGAAGAACCGAGCCGAGCCACTGTTGTTCCTCTTCGAGAGCATGATGAGTGGGCTGGATGGTGAGTTAATCCATACTTAGTACCGTATGTTTAAGCGTGTATATTGTATGTGTAGGATATAAATTATAGGGATGCAGTGTAGATCGATATGTACATATGGATGAACAGATTGGAGAAATGAGTATATATATATATATATGAATGTGGGCAGGGTACGCATATATATTATATAGATATGTGAGTTGGAGGAGATAGGTATAAATATATATATGAATAAGTGCAGTATAAATATATAAGTATATATACGTATAGAGGTAATGAATTTATATAAGTGTGTTTATGTAGGAGTTTAGTGTATATATATAGATGTAGGAGTTGAAAGATATAAATAAATATACATGTAGCAGTGCCGTGTACATATACACCTATATATAGGTATAATATGGGAGGTATAAGTGTATATATATATATATATATATATATATATATATATATATATATATATATATATATATATGAATAAGGTAGAGTATATATACATAAGTATATATATAGATGGGTAGGGGTAACGTATATATATACGTATACATATATGTATAAGAGTAGAGTAATAACCGGGAAGGAGGAGGAGTGTTGTACTCTTTGACGAGTTGACTCGAGTTTTGACCTTATAACCTATAAGTAGCTATCCGAGAGACACAATTTATGACAAACAAGTTATAAAAAAAATTAGTAGACTTCAAGAATAAACTTTGAGAATTTCGGCACTAAGGGTAAAATGGTCTTTTACCGTAAGAGAGCTTTTTCCGTAATCCCTTCGCATGAGGTTGAATGTGTTTTTGATCCACATGCCTTATTTGACAGGCGTTTGAGTTACCACGAGTACGGACTGTTTTGAGACGTGTTAGAGAGTGTTTTGACTCAGGTAAGTCCTTGCGACTTACTTAGCTGGTTTCTGGATATTAGTTGAGTGATATTAGTGGTGTGTGTACCATGTGTGTTATAATAACAACTTGTTAGGACGACCGTTATTGTTATGTGTTAAGGCCCAAGTGTATGTATAACGGGCCGTGACATCACTGCCCAGCTCTGCCAGGAGACTGGGAGGTTCTCTATACCCAGACCATCCAGGTACACGGTGAGATGCATCGGATCCACTCCTGATGGGTACACGGGGGCGGAGACGAGGTTTGGGAATCCCTCGTGTCACAAAATAAGTATCATTAGAGTGAATGACTTAAATGAAGATAATAAATGGATTGTTTGAAAGCATGATGAGTGTTTATTATTTTATGTGTGTGTGTTCTATTATTATTCTCCTAATGTTTAGATAACTAGCTAATGGTTGTTTTATTGTGTTTTAGATTTACCGCAAGTTAGAACAACAGCTGAGTGATCCGGAAGTAGTGGTCAGCCGGGTCTCCGTACTCCTTAGAGTGGGGGTTGGGTTGTTGCTTTGTCGTTCTTTCCTTTTGTTAAGACAGTTAGTCTTTTCCTTTGTTTAAGTTTTATAGGCTGTTAGACCTTGTTGCATTCATCCGTTATAAACACATCTTTATGAATTTCGGTTTTATTATTTGTGTCTTGTTGCAAGATCCTAGTAATATTGTTGTCAAACTGAGGTCGGAAACCATTGTGAGGTCCTAACCAGTAATATCCCGGGTTCCGAGAATCCGGGGTGTTACAACATGGTATCAGAGCTCTAGCTTGGCAACAATGGCACTTGAAATCTTCAGAAAGACCGAATAAGTACTTGAGCAGAACCCGAAAAGGGATCTGAGTTTTAAAAAGAACTTTTGGTTTTCAAATGCATGCATAGTCTGGTTGGGGATAGAAAAGTACGGCTGACCACCACTACTACCGCGGATCTCAGTATGTTTAGTAGAGACTTTAGGTTTTACTTTAGTTGGACTTATAAGCTTGATTATAAATATATGCGATATAGAGAAGTATATGCAAAAGATTAGTAGAAATTTATAGTTATACTATGCCCTTAATGGAGATAACAGAATGAGATCCTCATTCAGTTGACACACCTAAGTATGCTAAGCTTATGAGCATTAAGTTAGGCGAACATCCGATCAATCCATTGAACTCGTTGAGGAACATGGAGACGGAAGAATGAAGACTACAAGATAATACCCACGAAAATGGCAAGCGGAACCTGAGTCAACTCAACAGGATCAAATGAAGGATATACAAGAGAGTAGTTCCGGAGAAGCAAGGGATGATCGCCAACTAGGGAATTTGAGAACGACAACTTAGAGGCTCTTCCAAGTTGTGTAAAGTGACTTCACAAACAAAGAGGATGACGTCGAAAATTGCCATAGACATGAAAGTCAAAAGGGAGATATAGTAGCAATCAAGAAAAGAGACAAAAAATTTAAGCTCACTGACAGGCTAGAAACTGAAAGTTGATGCCAAAAGTAAGGCGGAATATGATCACTCTCAACAATCTACTTAAGACCACAATCCAGATTGATAACCGAGACAGTCAAAAGTATAGAAGTCAACACGAGATACATTATCCATCCAAATAGGAAGAATTAAAGAGCTGCAACTTGGAAGCTTACGCGTTGCCAGAAAGGGAAAGGTAGATCTCACCAACATGGAAGTGGAGTGATCTTGTAAAACACACGAGAATTTTGACCTAGACCGTGATACAACAATAATCAGCTTCTGTAAAGGCAGCATTACAAGCAACACCCAAGGAGGAAGAGTGTAGGAGAATGGTCTTGGTAAACACGAGGGTCTCTAATAACTTCTCATTCACGAAGAGATTTAAGTTAATAACCTTAGCGGGTCATAAAAGAGAACCGCAAGTGGATGATAACTCGGGTAAAAAGAATCATGGAGAAAGACCTACAATTTATCGTGGAAGAATCGATAAGTCCGTTGACGGAAGACGAAGATACAGCTAGACTCGTAAGAGTATAGTACTCTTATAGGAGTGTAGTTTGTAGAAAGAGCTAACGGAGTATAAATGGAAGAGATATATTTTCACCTTGTATATCACACCTCAAAAGAGACAGATGATTGTGAACATGTTCTATGTCTTAACATCCCACACAAATAAGACTGATGGTGCTCCTCCGAGAAAAAGTGGGGTCAAACTGTCTAGAATGACAGGGGACACCTTTGTGATCTAAAGAAGTGATACAAAATAATTGCAATTACAGAAGAGGCACAAACATAGAGAGTATGATTTAAGCCTTGGTGAAATGTGTGGTCGAGTTGTGAGGTGATTGCAGATGGAATCTACATACTGGCTAGAACAGACATATGAAGGAGTAAAGTTGAATGACTAAAGGCTGTATATGGATCCGGTATTATCCCAATAAGATGATTACCGAAAAGTGTTTATATAAAAGCTTAATGAGAAATGGAAGTACTTCAATGAAAATTCAGGCTGGACCAATGACATAAGAGTTGATGAAAGTAATTAGACCAACCAACGTGGTCCGTAAAGCGTGTACGAGAAAACTCAAAGGGATTTAACTATCGTACGGGGTGTGAAGATCTAAAGAAGGTAAAGCGACATGAGTATAAGGAGGACATAATAAATGCGATGCGAGAAATTTGATTGGTGGGAAAATCATATGCACCTAATGTGTTGTATACAAATGGTACCATTAGATGTTTAATAAAAATCATACTAACGGATTGATGACACTATGATGGATTTAGTGTAAACCAAGCGTATAACTTATCCAGTGAGAAGGAAAGTCATGTATCAAAATTGCGGGTCGTGATGAATTTGAAATAAAGTCTTGAGTTGAGGATGTCCTTAGGAAATCTATGCAAGAATACAAAGTAACTGAAGTTCCAACACATAATGGGTAGTAATGATCAACAAACAGTTAGAGACCGTTGCGGAGAAGAAAAATGTATAAGATGAGTCACCTAGTAGAAGAATTCTCAAGACAAGCTTGAGAGACCAAGGGAGATAAAATGTCGACCCGGATATGAGGGTCTAAGGTACATGGAATGGATACCTACAATGGAGTGTAGAAGCAGAATGTAGACTTTACAAGTGTGAAGAGGTTTTGACCTCCTCAAAGATATGGGAATTTGAAAGAAATCACAATGCCGGTATCAAAGAGTTGAAACCTTGTAGCGGAAACAACGGAATTTCATGAAGGCAATATTGCCGGTAACACCAGCGAAAGAATGTATATATGAGAACGGCCTTAGTGGACTTGAAATTCCAAGGTAACCCCAATTACCACGGGACCTAAGTCATCAATACCGACGGTCCTTGCAAGAGACTGCCAGGGGATGACAATGTAAGTCACCAGAACTACAAAGAAACTTACCAACCATCGATGAAGACTTGGAATGACTATTTATGTCAAGATGAATGACCCAGTTGGGCTCGAGAAGTAGAGTTAGCCTAAGGAAACAGAAATGTGGAAGATAAAATGAATTAACGAAGGATGAAAGGATTAATCGAGCAAATGATGCTCACCAAGAATTTAACGCCAGTATAGGTATGAGAAGAGCAGGTCCGGAATATTGAGATAAGTCAATTATAGAGTGACCGACATCAACTGAGGACGTATAAGTGTTGATTGGTATTGACGAGCAGGTACCGTTAAGAAGAGATATTAGTGACTTCGAATTTAAGAGATAACTTTACCGATGACTTGGAGGAATCCCCAAGTAGGCAACGACAACTTTCTGGGGTGATCTAAGGATATGGAGAGAATCGGGTTAGAAGTTGCTTGTTGGTTGGTTAAAAACAGACTACGGTTGAATAAGAGAATAAGAGTCTGTTTGAAGAGGATCTTGCTAGTATTAGAAGGGAAGTATAGGCGGAAGTTGAGTAAATCATGTTGACCCCTTAGAAAGATGCCATTGTGACTAATGGGTGTTACACCAGAAGCGTGGTAGGCCCATAACTCACAGATGAAGAAAATCAATGTTGGGATAACTATGATTTCAAGTTAAGGAATTAGAGAACTATATGAAAAGGTCCACTTGGGAGTGTGATTTGTTTTGAGTTATATAAATTAGAAAGCTTGACAAGAAGTAGGTGAAAACCATTAATTAAGGAACGATCCGATAAGGTCACATTGAGGAAACCCGGCCAAGCGGTTTGTATTACAAAGAGCATTAGGCACTTAGTAAAGTGCCGACAAAAGTTTAAGATCATTATTTCATAATCGATAGTCGGGAACTTTCAAAAGGAAAAAGCAAGTGGGCCAGTGGTTATGGTCTGGTAGAGTCATCAAAAGAGCTGAGAGTAAGTTTAGAAAACCAAACCGTTGAGAGAGTACCTCCCGAATCCGAGGCACCTCATCAGCTATGAAAATAAGAAAATTTAGCCGGTTCATGCTTTTGTAGAGTACCCAGTAGCTGTCTTGGAACGCAACGCTAGACGCCTGCGGTCCAAGGAGATACCTATGTTGCGGGTCCAGTGGTCTAGGAGAGGAGCTGATGAGACCACTTGGGAGATTGAGGAGAGTATTAGACGTAACTATCCCGAGCTCTTTGCGGGGTTAGAGGTTACTCCTGTTTTGACGAGTTAGTACTCGGATGTTGTGTTGTTTGACCTTTCAGGTTTTTATATTGTTTTGAGTGATTACGTTTTATGTGACACATGTCTACTTTTGATGATTGAGTAGTTGCTTGTAGCCAACGAAAATGTCGAGAAAATTTAAAATATACTAAGGGAAATGCGCGATTAAGAGAATTATTCTAAGTTTCGGGACGAAACTTCTTTTAAGAGGGCACTGATGTAATAACCGGAATTTTGAAACTCCGTTAAACTTGAATTTAACCGATTTCCGAAACGTCAAGCTTAAATAAATAAATACATAAATTAAAATAAAATAAAACGAGTGTTATTTCTATCATTTTATGTGATGTAATAACCAGAATTTTGAAACTCCGTTAAACTTGAATTTAACCGATTTCCGAAACGTCAAGCTTAACTAAATAAATACATAAATTAAAATAAAATAAAACGAGTGTTATTTCTATCATTTTATGTGACATTAATTCACATAAAATGACGAAACCTTGTAATCAGAAATAAAGTACGCACCTAAAATAAAAATAATAATAATTTAGATAATACGGAATTTAATTCCGTATTATATAACTTTCCGTACCTAACCAGAATCCGAGCGAGCAACGAGTTCCTATTTTCCGTTCTAATAGGAGAGCAGGCCGAATGGCCCATTAGCAAGCCCATCATTAACCTTTAATTAAAACCTAATTAAACTAACCTAATTTAACCCTAATCCTAACCTAATTATTCTAAACGTATCTCACCCCTACCGTCTTCTGCTTCTCCCCTCTTGCGGCACGAAGTAACAACACAACAACCACTAGCCACCGGATCGAGTCGCCACCGAGCCCTGCGCCGCCTTCCGTCGACCGCCGCCGTAGGTCCGAAGGCAACGCCGCCGCCGCTTCTTTCCGCTGCAACCGGACCACCACTGCTCCCCGCCCGCATCGATCAAGTGAGCAACGATCTCCCTCCCTTCCGTTCTGATCTGAGTCGAGCGTGACCGACGTGAGCCTTGCAACAACACCAGTAGCCACCGGGATCTCTTCAGCCGTCTCTGTCGACACCAGGTGAGCCAGCCATCCATTTCTGCCTCTCCTTCCCTCTCTGTCTTCGTGCAATACCAGCCGGATGCCTGACCCTCGGTTTCACATAGCAACAGTACGAGACGCTAGTGAGATATGCGGTACGTGGTGCCGATCGACACAGCAACTCTTCGGCGCCGGAATCGAACCGCCTACACCAACGCTGCATCCCATACGCCTCCAACCTCGCGATCACCAGTCAATACTGCGCCTTCGTCTCCGTCGGAAACCGTAACCAATTCAACTTCCTGGGCACATGACGTACGGTAAGATCCTTGAGTCTCGTCTGTCACTCGTACGTTGTAGTTTAGAGGGTAACCCGTATTACATTGCTGCAGTGGCGTAGCATAGAACCCCTTTCCACTTCGACCCTTCAGCGATAGCAACCGGAAGAACCGAGCCGAGCCGCTGTTGTTCCTCTTCGAGAGCATGATGAGTGGGCTGGATGGTGAGTTAATCCATACTTAGTACCGTATGTTTAAGCGTGTATATTGTATGTGTAGGATATAGATTATAGGGATGCAGTGTAGATCGATATGTACATATGGATGAACAGATTGAAGAAATGAGTATATATATATATATGAATGTGGGCAGGGTACGCATATATATTATATAGATCTGTGAGTTGGAGGAGATAGGTATAAAAATATATATGAATAAGTGCAGTATAAATATATAAGTATATATACGTATAGAGGTAATGAATGTATATAAGTGTGTTTATGTAGGAGTGTAGTGTATATATATAGATGTAGGAGTTGAAAGATATAAATAAATATACATGTAGCAGTGCCGTGTACATATACACCTATATATAGGTATAATATGGGAGGTATAAGTGTATATATATATATATATATATATATATATATATATATATATATATATATATATATATATATATATATATATATAATCATACTCCCATGTAAACAACCCCTATAGTGTACAATGAGAACAAATCTAATCCGTAAGATTAGAATAATAGATGGTCAAGATTAACCATAATAAATAGGGGAAAAAAATAAAAATAAAACAAATTAGAATAAGAGTGGGGAATTAGTAGCACGTGAAATCAATTTTTACACAATTTGCTCCATTATTGTATATAAAATGATTTGTTACCTTATATGATCCTAAAATCTCTCATTCTAATATTCCATCATCGCTCAATAACCGATTATTTGTAAAACGACTCCAATGGTGAGCAAGGGCGATTCAACGATGATTAGGGTTGTTGTCGTTCGTCCAATGAAGCCACCACCGTCGTCTCCATACCAGATTTGGCCGGCCGGTTTTCTTCACAGATCCGGACTTGAACTCGGCATGGCTCTCCCTCGAATGCCTCAGGTGCCCTTCCAACATTCCTTCAGTCTCGTGCATCGCGACTCAACCGTCTATGAGACCAATTTTGTCTCGCTCACCATCAATTTCGCTCGAGACTATTCAAAAGCCTTGTTTTCCTTCATCCTTGTAGTCTCGTGTCGATATTACATCATTACCATCAACAATCTTGTTGTACGACTCCAAATTTGTCATCATTGCATACCAACCGGAATCCATGGTTGTCCCCATCCTCAACAGTACAAGAGAAGCATATGCTATTTGATTTGTATTCACTGTTTATTGAGTTTTTATTCGTTGATGTATGTTAATGTATTTAGCAAAATGAGAAGGACATTGATTTTGCTTAGATTAAAATTCAATATGTTTTTGTGGTGCTTGAAACCTTCTTTGATCTGATGAACAAAATTTGTTATTCCATTGTCATATACATGAATTATTGTACTTTACTTTTTATTCGACACTAAATGTTGTAAATATTCGGTGGTTATATGTCTTTTATCCGGCGATTTGTGGTGGTTTGTCCGTGTATGTGCGACAAGTTATTGGAAACAATTGAATAACTAAATTTTGCAACGAATATATTATGTCATATGTACGAATATATTTAGTAACACTAACGAATATTTAATAGTACACTAACGAATATTTTAAGTAACATGGACGAATATCTTCGTATACGTATATGTTCGCGAATTGTCCGAAGATTGAAACATTGGTATCTTCAGATTATGAGCGAATATTTTTGACTATGTAAATGAATAATTTATGTACCATTAACTATTAATTTCAATTATCAATAATCGACTAAAATTTGTTGGACATGAACGAATAATATCGGTATCATGAATGAATTTTTAATAGTATATTGACGAATATTTTCATGAACATAGACGAATACTTTTGTACATAAATTATTTTATTATATGTTTTTTTGTTTGATGGCGTTATTATTTTATATTCAAAAAAACATTTTATTATATGTTTTTTTTAACAAACTTAACTTTTTTTTTTATATAGATTAAACCACCAAATAAAAATATTTCTTTGAATTTAAATACATAAATTATTTTCAAGTAAATTTATGATAAGTATTTGATCATATTGTCTGGAATGTCCTTCTTACACTTAATTATTATATTTAAAATTTATATTTTTTCTAAAATTAGTTTTACTCTATAAATTAGTAGATGTATCATTGAACTGAAACACATTAATTGTTTTCATGTAAATTTCTTATAAGTATTTGATCATATGTTTGGAATGCCCTAATTTTATACTAAAAAAAAACATATTTGGTTTGATGGTGTGATTATTTTATATTTTATAGCAAAAAACATTTCATTATATGTTTTTTTAACAAACTAACTTTTTTATATAAATTAAACCACTTAATAAAAATATTTCATTGAGTGAAACACATAAATTATTTCCAAGTAAATTTATGATAAGTATTTCATCATGTTGTCTAGAATATCTTATTGCACTTAATTATTAAATTTAAAAAAATATTAATTTTCAAATCAGTTTTACTCCATAAATTAGTTGATGGTGTGTTTTTACTTTTACATAATATATAGATATAGATTAGTATACAAATAGAACGTTAAAAATAAGAAAAGGGCAAAAAAATTATTTTAGTCTCGTGTTTAGCACGAGTATTATTTTCTAGCGTAGCGTAAACTTAACCTTTTTAAAAAAAAATATTTGAGGTTCTTGATTGTTATCTCACACCCATGATTGTAGATAAAAGTGCAAGCAATTTGTAACACCCCGAATTCTCAGAACTCGGGACATTACTGGTTAGGACCTCACAATGGGTCCCGACCTCAGTTTGACAACAATATTACTAGGATCTTGCAACAAGACACAAATAAAAAAAATCGAAATTTATAAAATAATATTTTATAAAGAGATGAATGCAACAACGTCTAACATCCTATAGTACTTAAACCACAAAAAGACTAACTGTCTTTAACAAGAAGGAAGAAACCACAAGGTAAACACCCAACCCACTCTAAGGAGTACGGAGACCTGGCTGACCACTACTTTCGGATCACTCAGCTGCTGTTCTAACCTGCGCTAAAATCTAAAAACACAACAAAACAACCATTAGCTAGTTATCTAAACATTAGGAGAATAATAATAGCACACACACACATAAAATCATAAACACTCATCATGCTTTCAAACAATCCATTTATTATCTTCATTTAAGTCATTCACTCTTACTAATGATACTTATTTTGTGACACGAGGGATTCCCAAACCTCGCCTCCGCCCCCGTGTAACCATCAGGAATGGATCCGATGCATCTCACCGTGTACCTACATGGTCTGGGTATAGAGAACCTCCCAGTCTCCTGGCAGAGTTGGGCAGTGATGTCACGGCCCGTTATACATACACTTGGGCCTTAAAACAGAATAATAACCGTCGTCCTATGAAGTTATTATTATAAACACACATTGCACACACACCACCATTATCACTCAACTAGCATCCAGAAACCAGCTAAATAAGTCGCAAGGACTTACCTTGATCAAATCTCAAATCCCGTTATCTCGACTCGGCCCGTAACCGTAGAAACTCAATCGCCTGTTATACAAGGCAAGTGGATCAATAATGCATCCCACTTTCTTAGAAGTCTCCAACTTCTAAGATATATAATCGATCGTAAAGAAATTCCCAAAATACCCTTATATGGGTTAATGACCATTTTACCCCTGGTCCCGAAACTCTATAAAATTCTATAACAAAGTTTCAAACTATTCTTTGGAACTCAAAACCACCCTCTCCCTTTAAAAAGAAGTTTGTTAAACTTTTAGAAATGTTAAACACATTCTTGACTTTCATAAAAAGTCGCTAAAGTCCTACTTTGGCTTAAGATATGAGGCTCGGATAAAAGTATTAAATTCCAAAATAAATCTCTAGATCCTCTATGATATGCATACTAAACATAGGGGCAAAGATCTCTCAAAAATACTCAACCATAACTCCTACATAATTCTCTAAAGTTGGAAAAGAAGCTAGAATTTCTATACTTAGTCAAATTTTCTTCTGCTGTAAAAACAGCCCTACTGCTCTACTTTGGGACCTTATATCTTCTAATCCGACCGTTAACTTTCTCCCAAATTTTAATACAGTAAACTTCATATTTCTATCTCAAACATATTAAAAATTCAACGGTGCATTCTCGATCTAAGATATCGAAACTAGATCCTAAAGTCAGTAGGTCAAGGCTGTAACATAAAGTGTGCAGGAGGTCCTAACTTCGATTCTCCTTGTTAGCATATGTTTCCCTCATTCTACTTAGAAGTCTCCAGTTCGAATCTCACAGAACCAATTATACATGAACCCTATTGAACCATTTTATATTCAATTCTCTCTTTCTACTGACTTCTTTAGCTTCTTCTATTTCACCTTATACAAGCCTCTATATTGTCAACAACTACAACACACTCCCTTATACAGCATATTGGTATTATGATTAGAGATTGTATCAACTCACCCGCAGCAGTGAGGTTACGGTTTGCATCAATCCACACACGAGGAACCCGCACTGGACTTGGGTAAGTGCACGTTGTTATAGAGGTTGCCATAGATTAAGGTAGGAAGGTTTACTGTATTAGAATCAGGAGGGGAGAAAAGTGGAACAACAGGAGAAGCTGCTTACCAAGTTCCCTTCTGCAGCAGATGGAAGGAGGCCCTCCTTTTTCCTGCGTCAGTTCGAAGAGGCGTGCAGCAGATCTGAGTTCAGCCAATCCGAACGCTGTGCAGAAGGCGGTATGGTCACGGCTTGAAGGCGGCTGGAGTGAAGCGGTTGCAGAAGGGAACCCGGTGCTTCAGCGAGGCGTGTAGTGGGTGATCTTCTAGCGTGGAGGCTGATGCAGGCATCCTAGGCGGTCTGTGCAGCCGGCTGGTGTTGGCTGGTGCTGGCGGGATTAAATGCTCAGGAAAGGAGAGCGAGGGTCGAAGCTCACCTGGATGTTGAAGACACAAGGGTCCGGCGCTGCGAGGGTCTTCTGTCTGTAGCAATGGTGGCTCCGACTCAGTACTCCTATCGTCTGTGCCGGAAGGAGCGGAGAGATACGATTGTAGTTGGGAGGACGAGTTAGAGCAACGACAATTAGGTTAGAGCAAAAAGATTAGTTTAGTCTGAACGTCATTAAGAGTTGATTAGGGTTTAGGATTAAAAAAATGGGCTAGCTGGGTAATTGGGCCAGAAATGGGCCTGCTCCTCAAATATTACAATGAGCTGAACGGGTACTCGTTAATCGCCCATAACCATTACAAAATACGGAAAAGTAATTACGGGATTATTTACGGAATTATTTACTGAATTACATAAGTTATCATTTTATGTGAATTCAGGTCACATAAAATGATAAAATTTAATATTGTTTTATTTTTATTTAAAGGAATTTAGGTTGGCGGATCGGAATCCGATTTGATCCAGTATTAAAAGGAGTTTAAAATTTTCAGTTATTACATCAGTGCCCTTTTAAAAGAAGTTTCGTCCCGAAACTTCGAATAATATTCCTAATCACACGACTTTCTTGGTATATCTTGGTATCATTGAAATTTCGTTTTCTACCATGCAACTACTCAATCATATGATACTCGGCACACATGAAAAGAAACACAATCACTCAGTCTAAGGTAAAACATGAAAGTCAAACAACACAACATCCGAGTGCTAACTCGCCGATACAGAAGTAATATCTATCCTCGCAAAGAACTTTGGGTAACTACGTCTAATACTCTCCTCTATCTCCCAGGTAGCCTCATCAGCTCCTCGTCTAGACCACTGGAACTCTACAAAAGCATCAACCGGCGAAATTTTCTGATCTTCATAGTTGATGATGTATCTCAGATTCGGTAGGTACTCTCTCAACGGTTTGGTTTTCTAAACTTACTTCCAGCTCTTTTGATGACTCTACCAAACCATAAAAACTTTTTCCTTCCACTGGCCCACTTGCTTTTTCCTTTCGAAAGTTCCCGACTATCGATTCTGAAATAGTGATCTTAAACTTCTGTCGGCACCTTACTGTTAGCATGAAATATTGTGATATTTTAGGCACGTTTTCTAAGTGTATTTGATTCATATTGATAGTCATTGATTGAGCATCGATGCATTTGTGAGCTAGTTTGTCTATAATGTCGATATAGAGATCTACACAAGCTTTATGTTGATTATAGGTGATTGAGAGCTATTTCCGAACGGAATCGAGCAAGGATAGAGTTGTTGAGCAATGTCCATGGATTGAAGGCATTTCTAGGAGCTAAGGGAATGCCATCTTGAGGAATGCACGAGGCTAGGGAAGAATCACGTTCTTGCCCTAAACCACGCTCTAAAATACGACCGTACCCCTTTCCACGTTCAAGTCCACGGCCGTGGAACCATGGCTAGGGAAGCGTGGTTCATTCCAGTAACTTCTACGGCCGTGGAGAAGATGGTTCAAACCGTGTTGATTTCCACGCTCTAAATTACGGCCGTGGAACCCTTCCATGACCGTGATCTTGGCGATCTTTTTCGCCACACACTAAGCCACGATCTCCTACGCAATTGGGCCGGGCCGATATTTTATCTTACACTATAAAAGGACGGACGAAGGGAGATTCCGTCACTTCCGCTTAGACCTCGCTCTACACATACACTTGCGCTTGGAATTGCCCTAATTTTGCATTTGGCGGAGATTTGTTGGAGAGATTTTTGGCGCATTGCTATTGGCGATTTCCGGATTGACGGAAGATCGAAGATTCGGAAGATTGTTCGCAAGGAGATTTCACTTCTTGCTTAGGTTTGATTTAGAAGACGGATTGACATCCCGTTCTTCCTTCTTATCTAAGATTGCGTTTGTTTGTTCTATTCCGAATCTAGTGACGATATTTGTTCTTGATTGTGACTTTGAGATGGGTTTGAAGTTTATTGAAGGTTTTCGGAAGTTTTCATCTTTCAATCTTTCAATTCTTGAATTTGATATCAATATGACTATTATTGGCTAAAAACCCTTAACAATTCTAAGGTGAAGGGTTGATAGTTGTGGCTTAGATGATGATAGATTGTTTGTAAACAGATTGGATCCTGAGAGTTACAGAGAATCGCCGACGAACCCTAATCCACGGTCTGTTCTTGAACTTCCACGGCCGTGGAACTCAAGAACTAGCCGTAATTTTGTGTTAAGTTATGAACTTGCTTTTACTTTAATCCAAAGTTAAAGATTTGCTTTAACTTAGTTTAGGCTTGCCTTTTCTAGGTGGTAGTGAAGCCTCAACAACCTCTACCTCGATTGTGAGTGTCACAACCTTAATCGATTTAGTTAGTCTTGATCCTTGGATTACAAGTTTGGGTATTTGACATTAATTCTCCTCTTTAGAACCTTTCTATATTGAAGCCTCAACAACCTGTATAGAGAGTGTCTTGTAGGTGAGTCATATAAGGTTTTTGGAACTTCACCGTACGATTACCTTACATTAGCATACCTTTGCATATCTTAACTCTGTCCTTATATCATTAGTATATCTTGAATCGATTGCCACAGCTGGATACTTGGATCTTTAGGATTGTTGTTTTCCCAATATTCGAAAAGCTTCTTACATTTACTTGCTTGATAACCTACAACTGAATTTGTTCCCCCCAAATCCCTGTGTTCGATACTCTGGAATTCTTGCTCATCTATATCGATCCGTACACTGCGGGTTCGCTTGCTTGATTTCTAGTTTTATATTTAAAGCTTATTTGCACGCACGCTAAGTGGCGAACAAGTTTTTGGTGCCGTTGCCGGGGATTTGGTTTAGGCCGAATTCGGTTTTCGGTTGTCAAGTTTGGGAGCTTCTCCCTTGTTATTTGATATCTTTTCAAGTGCATGCGCAGGTCTAGGAACACCGGAGACCTCTTGCCTCTTGATCAAGAGCTTGAGAGAACTTTAAGGCAAAAGCGTAAGGAAAAGAAGATGGCTGAAGAAAACGAACGTGATCTTTAATCGGAGCTAGCGGAGAAAGAAGCTCAACTCCAATGGAGTGAGAGGACACGTAGAGATGAAATGGATCGTCATCAATCTCAAGTTGACGATCTAAAAGATATGATGTTCCAGATAAGGATAGAACTAACAACCTTAAGAATAAGGGGAGCAAGAAATCCTCAAGGAGACCTTTAAGGTCGAATAGGGGTCATTCATCCGCTGATGATAGTGATTCCTCCATGCCACCGCTAGAGGAAATTGATTCCACGATCAATGTGAATCCATTCCATCCACGGGCAGCTGCTAATCGCCGTGTTCCACCTAGGAATGCAAGGATTGAACGTGTGTATGCGGAGCCAAGAACTCTTGGCCAAAGGATGGATCCAAGCAGCAACCACGCCGTTTAGGTGTGAACTTTGATGCTGACGATGTGCAAGGGTTTAGCTTCAACCCTCAAGTTATTACTCTTGTTCGCCAAAACCAATTTGGCAGGACAAGCGCTGAATCTCCACACCAACACTTGCAAAACTTTGAGTGTATGATGGAGACAATGAGGCCGAAGAACGCGACTACCAACAACTATAAGCTCAAGCCTTTCTTCTTCTCCTTGAAGGGGAAATCATTGTCTTGGTACCAAGCTCTTCCTAATAGGAAACTAGACACATGGGAAGACCTTTCCGCGGAGTTCCTCACTAAGTTCTTTCTGCCATCCAAAACAGCGGAACTTAGAGGTAAGATTAATGCATTTTCCACGAGATCTAACGAAAGTTTGTTTCAATCATGGGAAAGGTTTCAGGATTTGTTATTGGATTGCCCTCATCATGGCATATCCAAGCTTGCTTTGCTGGAGATTTACTATAAGGGGCTGGATGTGGAGACACAATTGAAGCTCCAATCCCTCTCATGTGGCACATTCATGGACATGAGGAAAGATGACGCTTGGGACTTCATTGAGAAGCAAGCAAGAGTCATAGAGAAGTATTCCCACCGGAAAGTGGAGAGAAATCGCGTGGAGCAAGGAGCAAAGCTCACACACGAAGCTCAAAATCAGATTTTCTCCCTCAACAATGAGATCAAGGAGTTGAAGGAGGCAATCAAGAGCAACTTTCAAAAGCAACAAGGCAAGGATGTTGGCTATTTGGGCAACAACAACAATGGCGGTGAGAACACAAACCGCAACAACAACAATAACCGGAACAATAACCGGAATAATTGGAATGGCAATAACAACAACCGGAACAACAATTGGAACAACAATCGGGGTTCAAACAACAACAATTGGCGCTCCAATCAACAAAACTCCGGTAACTCTTATCCTTCCAATTCGAATTCACTAACTCCACCTTCCTCTTCCTCTACTCCTTTGAAAAGCCAGGGGCAAACATCTAATGGAGGAAACACTTCGGGGAAGGAGAAGCCCAATCCCATGTTGGAAACGATCTTGGGAAAGCTTCAAGGTTTGGAGAACCGCATCATTAAGGTTGATGATCAAATTTCTAAGGTTGATAAAGCCCAAAAGGTTTTGGAAAACCAAATGTTCAGCCATGCGGAGGAAGTTCCTAGGAATCAAGGGAAACTTCCAGGAAAGATGGAGGACAACCCTAAGGGAAGGGTGATGGCAATCACAACTAGGAGCGGAGTGACTACCACCGATCCGCAGCCTAAGTTTGTTGAAATCCCCGTAGAGAAAGACAAAGAGAAGGGGAAGGAGAAGGAAGATGTCTACGTTCCTCCTCCGGCTTACAAACCTCCCCTACCATTCCCTCAATCTAGAGCGAGAGCGCGCCTAGATAAACAATTTGGTAAGTTTATAGAACTCATGAGCAAGCTGCATATTAATATACCCTTTATTGATGCTATTGTACGTATGCCGGCTTATGGCAAGTTCTTAAAGGAGCTCCTCTCCAACAAGAGGAAGCTAGAAGATTTCGGCGAGGTTAACATGAGTTCGGATTCTTCGGATCTCATCAAGACCATGAAGGCAAAAATGCCCCCCAAGCTAAAGGATCCGGGGTCGTTTTGCATTCCCATAGGAGTGGGAGATGTCACATATGATGCGTTATGTGACTTGGGAGCAAGTGTGAGCATCATACCACTTGCGTTATGTAGGAAGATCGGTTTAGGCGACCCTAAACCGGTGAAGATGACGTTGTACATGGCGGATCGATCCATCACTCGCCCCGTCGGTATTGTAGAAGACGTCCCAGTCAAGCTAGGTAAATTCTTTGTTCCCATTGATTTTGTTGTGCTTGACATTCCTGTAGATAGTCCGGTCCCGATCATACTCGGAAGACCGTTTCTTGCAACTTCCGGCTGCATAGTCGATTGCAAGAATGCTAGACTCGCCTTTGACATAGGAGAAGAGAAGGTAGAGTTTGTTCTTTCCACTCTAATGAAGGAACCAATCTTTGATGAGGATATATTCAATATTCAAGATGAAGAAGGGTTGTCTAGAGAGGAGGTAAGTGCTATTCTCTTCAAAGATCCTTTGCAAAAGGTTATCACTATGAGTCTAACGAATGTAGGGGAAGAAGAGGAGTGCAATGAGGCAATTGAAGCCTTAGAAGCACAAGAAGAAGTGGGTGAAGTGGAATTTGAGAAGCTCCACGACGAGGCAGAAAACGTGAGAATCCACGGCCATACACTATATTCCACGGCCGTGGATCTCACCACCAAAAGCGTGGCTCACTCCAGAGGGTTACACGGTCGTGGAGGAGGCAAAGCAACCGTAACCACTTTCCACGCCCTAAACCATGGCCGTGGAGGGTGTATGGAAACCGTAATTTTGGCCGTGGAAGGGGATGATCGTGCCACTTCTTCAACTTTTTTTGATTCCTCTCCCACACCCTCTACACCCTTAGACACTTCTAAGGAAGCATCGGATGCTCCTCGAGAACCATTGGAAGCTCCGAAAGCAATGAAATTGAAACAACTTCCTACACATCTAAGGTACGCTTTTCTAGGACCTAACTCTACTTATCCAGTTATTGTTAGTTCCGATCTAACCATAGATGAACATAGTAAGCTCATGGTTGTCCTTAGGAAACATAGGAAAGCTTTAGGCTATACTATAGAAGACTTAGTAGGAATCAAACCCTCCCTATGCATGCACAAAATATTAATGGAGGAAGACTTTAGGACTTCAAGACAACCTCAAAGGCGGTTGAACCCGACCATGAAGGAGGTTGTCAAGAAGGAAATTCTTAAACTTCTTGATGCAGGTATCATCTATCCTATCTCCGATAGTAAGTGGGTGAGTCCGATTCAAGTAGTTCCAAAGAAGGGAGGAATGACGGTCATCACCAACAAGAATAACGAACTCATTCCTACCCGAATCGTAACGGGATGGCGGATGTGCATTGACTACCGCAAGCTTAACAACGCGACGAGGAAGGATCACTTCCCACTACCCTTCATCGATCAAATGCTTGAAAGGTTAGCGCAACATTCACACTTTTGCTATCTTGACGGTTATAGTGGTTTCTTTCAGATTCCGATACACCCGGACGATCAGGAGAAGACCACATTCACGTGCCCATGGGGTACGTTCGCTTATAGGAGAATGCCGTTCGGTCTTTGCAACGCCCCATCCACCTTCCAAAGGTGCATGATGGCCATCTTCTCATAATACATTGAGGAAATCATGGAAGTCTTCATGGATGACTTCTCCGTATACGGTTCCTCTTTCGACAATTGCCTTTCTAACCTTGCTCTTGTTTTACAAAGGTGTGAAGACACTAACCTAGTTCTTAATTGGGAGAAGTGTCAATTTATGGTAAAGGAAGGGATTGTTTTAGGACACCTAATCTCTAGTAGAGGGATAGAGGTGGATAAGGCGAAAATAGAGACTATAGAGAAGCTTCCTCCCCCAACTTTGGTGAAAGGGATAAGAAGTTTCCTAGGACATACTGGATTTTATAGACGTTTCATTAAAGACTTCTCTAAAATATCAAAACCGCTCACTAATCTATTGATGAAGGATGCAGTTTTTGAGTTTTTGCAGGAATGTTTGGATGCGTTTAACACCATTCGGCAAGCTCTAATTTCAACACCTATTATCCAACCTCCGGATTGGACTCTTCCCTTTGAGGTTATGTGCGATGCTAGTGACGTAGCCATAGGAGCTGTTCTTGGACAACGAAAGGAAGGGCGAACCCATGCCATATACTATGCTAGCAAGACGCTAGATGAAGCGCATCTCAACTACGCCACTACGGAAAAAGAATTCTTAGCCATTGTTTATGCTATTGACAAGTTTCGCTCTTATCTTGTAGGTGCAAAGGTGATTGTCTACACGGATCATGCTGCGATCCGGTACCTCCTTGCAAAGAAAGATGCGAAGCCAAGGCTAATTAGATGGATTCTTCTCCTACAAGAATTCGATCTAGAGATCCGCGACAAGAAGGGTTCGGAAAATTCTGTTGCGGATCATTTGAGTCGCCTAACACATCTAGAGGACGACCACTTACCCATAGATGACTCCTTCCCGGACGAACACCTACACATTATTGAGGAGTGCATCGATGTGATCTCCAAAGGTAACGAACCATGGTTTGCTGATTTTGTTAACTATTTGGTTTGCCAGGAGATACCGCCCGGATTATCCTACGCACAAAGAAAGAAGTTCTTTAAGGATATTCGGGAATATTTTTGGAATGAACCTCTCCTCTTTAAGAGAGGTCTGGATGGCATCATTCGGCGATGTGTGCCGGAAGATGAGATGCAAAGTGTCATCCGCCATTGTCATTCACTACCTTGTGGAGGACACGCTAGTTCGAACAAGACTAGCGCAAAGGTATTGCAATCTGGATTCTTTTGGCCTACTTTATTTAGAGATGTGCAATCCTTTGTTTCTTGCTGCGATGCTTGTCAAAGAACAGGTAATATCTCTAGGAGGAATGAGATGCCTCTCAATAACATCCAAGAGGTGGAGATTTTCGACGTTTGGGGAGTAGATTTTATGGGACCATTCCCATCATCTTGTGGAAACCAATACATACTCTTGGCGGTGGATTACGTTTCTAGATGGGTGGAAGCGATTGCCTCTCCCACCAATGACGCCATGGTGGTGGTTAAGTTCTTTAACAAGACCATCTTCCCACGATTTGGGACACCAAGGACTATCATTAGTGATGGAGGTTCTCACTTCATTGCCCGGCGCTTTGAAGCTCTCCTAGCTAAGTATGGGGTTACTCACAAGATCGCCACCCCTTATCATCCACAAACTAGTGGACAAGTTGAGATCTCAAATAGGGAAATCAAAGGAATTCTAGAGAAGACGGTTTCAAGGACTAGGAAGGATTGGTCTTTGAAACTTTATGACGCATTATGGGCATACCGGACTGCGTACAAGACTCCCATAGGAACCACACCATACAACCTTGTGTATGGGAAGTCTTCTCACTTACCGGTAGAGTTAGAGCATAAGGCGTTTTGGGCTATCAAATGGTTAAATTTTGGCATGAAGGAAGTGGGAGAGAAGCGTCTCTTAGACCTTAATGAGCTGGAAGAACTCCGCTTGAACGCCTATGAAAACGCCAAGATTTATAAGGAGAGAGCAAAGCGTTGGCATGATAAGCATATCATTCCAAAGGACTTCAAAGAAGGAGATCAAGTTCTCCTCTTCAATTCAAGGCTTCGTCTCTTTCCAGGTAAGCTTAAATCTCGTTGGACCGGACCTTTTCTAATTAAGCGTATTTTCCCCCATGGTGCAGTTGAAGTATGGGGTGAAGCAGGCGGAAGCTTTAAGGTGAACGGTCAACGACTCAAGAAGTACACGCCGGAACTCCAAGCTGAAGAGTTCGCGCCTACCGCACTCGAATAAGTGCGAGAATGGTCTAGCTACGGACCTTAAACAAAGCGCTTCTTGGGAGGCAACCCAAGGTATTGCATTTACGTTTTTGTTTTTGATTCATAGTTTAGCTTAGTTTAGACGTTTTTGCTTTATTTTGCCTTCGATTCCTTCCGGTATGTTAGTGTTTGTGGATGTAGGAACGGTGGAAAAGGAAAGAGGAAGAGTTATTTTGAAGAAAAGTGACGAAACTTGGACTTTGGAGCATTACAGAGAGTTCCACGGCCTAAACCACGGTCGTGACAGCTATAGTGATCGTAATTTCCAAAAGCCTTTGAAAAATCACCAAAACCACGGTTCCGTACATTTCCACGGCCGTGGAACCCCCCGATAGACCGTGGTTTTCAAAAATTTTGCCGGCCACTATATAAACCACGTTCTTCACAAAAACTCACCAAAATCCCAATTCCACGACCCTCTCTCACCGATTCCACGCCCTTCGCCTCAAATCTCCGTTCGTTAATCGTTTTCAACGATTCTTCGTTCCAAATTGAAGCAAATTCGACCACCAACGAGATCCAAGCAACGAATCGAGCGGCAAATCACCAAGGAACGCACAATACGGATTTTAAAATCCGAAACCTAGGTTTTTTCCACTCTTCTTGATCTTTGTCAATTTGGTTCGTTTTTGCTAGAAATTTTAGGAGAACTGATTGAAATTGGAAGGAATTAGACTAGGGCTGCCTGATTGTTGAGTTTGAGTACTGTTTGTGGATTTTTGAGAAAAGTCGAGACGAATCACGGTCTCTGTCAGTTCCACGGCCGTGGAAAAGCAAGAACAGACCGTGGTTTTGAACAGTGATGGATTTTGTTAGGAGAGTTTCAGGGAGAATTAAGGAGAAGAAGAATGATAAGGAAAAGAACAAAAAGAGGAAGAGTAAGAGAGCAGTTATCGGACCTTCATCCTCTAGGGCACCACCACCTTCCTCCCCTTCACCTCCATCCTCACCTTCATCACCCGCACCTCCTAGCCCTAGAGTACCCACTATTCACGAGGATCATCTCGATGCACTCGAGAGGATCCATAAGAGAGTAGTTATCGGACCTAGGTATCTATGGTTGGAGGATCTAGTTCCTCTAAACATAGTAGATGACCTTACTTGGCTCTTGGATAGAGCCGGTCTTATCGTCTTCTCGGCTATCCAAGAGGACGCTTATGAGGAGATAACGAGAGAGGTTGTGACGTCGTTTGAGCACAACCATGTGGACAGAACCGTTTCTTTCCGCCTTATGGAAAGAAACTATGATTTTACCATCCGTGAGTTTGGAGCCTTCTTTGGGTTCCAAGAGACCTTCAATGGTCGTTTCCCTAGTGGCGTTTACGCCAAAGATTTTTGGGAAGAGGTAGCTATGATTTACGCCAGCGAGGACCGCTGGCAACCTGCTGATACCAAGGCTAAGTTGATGTATCACTTAGCCTTGAAGATCGCTCACCGTGTTCTTTCGGAGTGTCTCTTCCCTAGGACGGAGACACCTCAAAAGATCAAGATGGATGAGCTCTTTCTGCTGTATTCTATGCTGTATGGGCGCCCTGCTGACTGCGCCACCCTCTTAGCTGCTACCATGAGCAAGCTTAAGAATAAGAGAGCGGGGAACATTGGATATGGTGGGATAGTTACCCACCTTGCTAGGATGTTGGGGGTTGATTTTTCTACATGCACACGCATACCAGCTGTACCCCTAGGACTCCAGGCCTTCATGACTAGAGGCCTTATCTTCCCTACACATAGAGGTCCGCCTTATGCAGCCATGCCTTGGGAGAGCAGGACGGGTAGGGGTATTGAGTGGCTCCCGGAGTACTCCATTATGGCTGGACGCCATAATTGGAAGGCTACGTTCGCAGCTATGCATGCGAACATGATTGCAGCTCCTCCGTATGTCCCACCACCGCCAGTAGTTGAGGAGGAGGAGATGAGGGATCAGTATGAGGGAGGAGGAGGAGCAGAGCAGGAGTTTGGCACGTTTCCGGATCAGCCGGATGCGGCCCCTGATGTGCCTAGACGTTCTCCACGTCCAGTCAGAGCTTCAGGTTCGTCCTCTTGCCGCGCCAGCGTGAGTGAGAGACCCACTTGGATGGATACGCCTCCTACATGGTACGGAGCTCCACCTCCATGGTCCTCACAGCAGCCATCAGCACCAGCACCAGCACCATCCGACGCTCCAGGGTGGTACAGCCAGGCCCCGGGATGGTATGAGCAGATGCCAGATTGGGCCACCGGTCTTTCAGAGAGAGTGGGAGCATTGGAGATCCGAGCCGATGCTAGAGATGGACGCCTGGACGACCTCGATCATATGATGAGAGACGTCTACCGCCAGCAGTTTGGGCGGCACTACGACCCTAGCTTCTCTCCATTCCCGCCTCCACCAGCACCGCAGTGATGATGATGATGACCGATAGTTTTAGCCGCTCCACCGCCATTTTGTGAGTTCTTTTTCTTTTCTTTCTTTTTTCTTTCTTTCTTTTCTTCTTTTCTTTCTTTTATTTGAACATTAGGGACAATGTTTGTTCTAAGTATGGGGTGGGGTGTGACTAAAAGTTGTAATAACTCTTACTCACTTTGATTGCTTCTATTAGAGACTATCTTGCATGTTCATTATATTGTTGCACGTTTCATTATTGCATTGCATGAAAAAGAGTTTGAAAAACCCATAAAAATTGAAAAATTTTTGAAAATTTTGTGCTTCTAAGGTATTGAAATGATTTCTATGATAATCGCTACTTGTGAATTGAGTTTAATGACAATTGCATGCTTAAACGAATAGTGAATTGAAAAGAATTTGAATGAGTTGATTATACCTCTTTTGCAAGTTTCATAATGTGATGAATGTTACCTAAATCATGTTGAGGGATTGAAGTTGAAATCACACTATAAGTTCTTATGCTTCTTGTTGAGATGATTAAGGCAATTCGATTTTTCTTTCTTCTTTCTTTGATCATTTAGCCCCTCATTGAAATATTGACCTCCTTTACCTATCCGGGAATTTGGAGGAGTTGATTGAAAAAGGCATGTATGATGTGGGAGGGCCATGAAAGCAATACTTTGCATTCAAAGGAATAGAAAGAAATTATAGGTTTGGGGAAGTCAATCATGATGATGAGTAACTCGGCACCATTCACATAGCCGGGTGTTTGTGTCTTGCCAAAGTCGAATTGAGCGATATTCCTAGCGGATTATGGTATGTGCGCTAAGGGTTTGAGGCATCTCATAAAAATTGAGAAACGCCAATCTCCTAGGCTTCGGTTTTTGTGCACCTCTATCCATAACTCCAAAAGTAAAGTCGAAAAATGAAAGGAAGAGAGCGAAGCTCTAAGTTGAAGTTGTTGCGGAAACCGCAAGAGAAGAAAAAAAGAGTAGTTGTCCACTTTCCCGGATTCATGCACCACATTCCTTAAAGTTTCCTTCCCTTTCCACATTCTAGACCTTCTTCTTTGAAAGTCCTTAAGATCAAAAGAATGTTATATGACTTGGTAATCTAAATTGAAGTTTCTTATGATTGATTTTGATAATGTTTAAGGGTTATGATGTTTGTATGGAAGTTTGATTGATTCATGAACTTTCTTTACTCTTTACTCTTTGATTAAGTGTATGAAAGTCTTATAAACGATTGAAGCAAGATTTGAGAATGATCTATTGATTAGAAAGCACATTCAACCAAAAGAAGTATTGCTTTGAGAAGGTACACATATTTCATCCTAACTCTTGTTTTAAAGTTTTTGAAAGACCTTGCTTAGGGACAAGCAAGTGGCAAGTATGGGGTTATTTGTTAGCACGAAATATTGTGATATTTTAGGCACGTTTTCTAAGTGTATTTGATTCATATTGATAGTCATTGATTGAGCATCGATGCATTTGTGAGCTAGTTTGTCTATAATGTCGATATAGAGATCTACACAAGCTTTATGTTGATTATAGGTGATTGAGAGCTATTTCCGAACGGAATCGAGCAAGGATGGGGTTGTTGAGCAATGTCCATGGATTGAAGGCATTTCTACGAGCTAAGGGAATGCCATCTTGAGGAATGCACGAGGCTAGGGAAGAATCACGTTCTTGCCCTAAACCACGCTCTAAAATACGACCGTACCCCTTTCCACGTTCAAGTCCACGGCCGTGGAACCATGGCTAGGGAAGCGTGGTTCATTCCAGTAACTTCTACGGCCATGGAGAAGATGGTTCAAACCGTGTTGATTTCCACGCTCTAAATTACGGCCGTGGAACCCTTCCACGACCGTGATCTTGGCGATCTTTTTCGCCACACTTTAAGCCACGATCTCCTACGCAATTGGGCCGGGCCGATATTTTATCTTACACTATAAAAGGACGGACGAAGGGAGATTCCGTCACTTCCGCTTAGACCTCGCTCTACACATACACTTGCGCTTCGAATTGCCCTAATTTCGCATTTGGCGGAGATTTGTTGGAGAGATTTTTGGCGCATTGCTATTGGCGATTTCTGGATTGACGGAAGATCGAAGATTCGGAAGATTGTTCGCAAGGAGATTTCGCTTCTTGCTTAGGTTTGATTTAGAAGACGAATTGACATCCCGTTCTTCCTTCTTATCTAAGATTGCGTTTGTTTGTTCTATTCCGAATCTAGTGACGATATTTGTTCTTGATTGTGACTTTGAGATTGGTTTGAAGTTTATTGAAGGTTTTCGGAAGTTTTCATCTTTCAATCTTTCAATCTTTCAATTCTTGAATTTGATATCAATATGACTATTATTGGCTAAAAACCCTTAACAATTCTAAGGTGAAGGGTTGATAGTTATGGCTTAGATGATGATAGATTGTTTGTAAACAGATTGGATCCTGAGAGTTAGAGAGAATCGCCGACGAACCCTAATCCACAGTCTGTTCTTGAACTTCCACGGCCGTGGAACTCAAGAACTAGCCGTAATTTTGTGTTAAGTTACGAACTTGCTTTTACTTTAATCCAAAGTTAAAGATTTGCTTTAACTTAGTTTAGGCTTGCCTTTTCTAGGTGGTAGTGAAGCCTCAACAACCTCTACCTCGATTGTGAGTGTCACAACCTTAATCGATTTAGTTAGTCTTGATCCTTGGATTACAAGTTTGGGTATTTGACATTAATTCTCATCTTTAGAACCTTTCTATATTGAAGCCTCAACAACCTGTATAGAGAGTGTCTTGTAGGTGAGTCATATAAGGTTTTTGGAACTTCACCGTACGATTACCTTACATTAGCATACCTTTGCATATCTTAACTCTGTCCTTATATCATTATTATATCTTGAATCGATTGCCACAGCTGGATACTTGGATCTTTAGGATTGTTGTTTTCCCAATATTCGAAAAGCTTCTTACATTTACTTGCTTGATAACCTACAACTGAATTTGTTCCCCCCAAATCCATGTGTTCGATACTCTGGAATTCTTGCTCATCTAAATCGATCCGTACACTGCGGGTTCGCTTGCTTTATTTCTAGTTTTATATTTAAAGCTTATTTGCACGCACGCTAAGTGGCGAACACTTACTAAGTGCCTAATGCTCTTTGTAATACAAACCGCTTGGCCCGGTTTCCTCAATGTGACCTTATTGGATCGTTCCTTAATTAATGGTTTTCACCTACTTCTTGTCAAGCTTTCAAATTTATATAACTCAAAACAAGTCACACACCCAAGTGGACTTTTTCATATAGATCTCTAATTCCTTAACTTGAAATCATAGTTAACCTAACATTGATTTTCTTTATCTGTGGTTTATGGGCCTACCACGCTTCTGGTGTAACACCCATTAGTCACAATGGCGTCTTTCTAAGGGTCAACAAGATTTACCCAACTCCCAACTATACTTCCCTTCTAATACTAGCAAGATCCTCTTCAAACAGACCCTTACTCTCTTACTCAACCGTAGTCTGTTCTTAACCAACCAGTAAGCAACTTCTAACCCGGTTCTCTCCATATTCTTAGATCATCCCAGAAGGTTGTTGTTGCCTACTTATGGAATCTCCAAAGCATCGGTAAAGTTACCTCTTAAATCTGCAGTCACTAATGTCTCTTCTTAACGGTACCTACTCGTCAATACCAACCAACACTTACACGTCTCAGCTGACGTCGGTCCGTCTATAATTGACTTACCTCAATATCCCGGACTTACTCTTTTCATACCTATACTGGCGTTAAATTCTTGGTGAGCATCAACTGCCCGATTAATCTTTTCATGCTTCGCTAATTCGTTTTATCTTCCACACTTCTGTTTCTTTAGGCTAACTCTACTTCTCGAGCCCAACTGGGTCATTCATCCTGACATAAATAGTCATTCCAAGTCTTCAACGATGGCTGGTAAGTGTCTTTGTAGTTCTGGTGACTTTAATTATCATCAGCTTGTAGTTCCCCTTGCATGGACCGTCGGTGTTGATGACTTAGGTCCCGTGATAATTGGGGTTACCTTGGATTTTCGAGTCCACCAAGGCCGTTATCATATATACATTCCTTCGCTGGTGTTACCGACAATATTGCCTTCATGCAACTCTGTTGTTTCCGCTACAAGGTTTCAACTCTTTGGTACCGGCATTGCGATTTCTTTCAAATTCCTATATCTTTGAGGAGGTCAAAACCTCTTCACACTTGTATAGTCTACATCTTGCTTCTACACTCCCTTGTAGGTATCCATTCCATATACCTTAGATCCTCATATCCGGGTTGATATTTTATCTCTTTTGGTCTCTCAAGCTCGTCTTGTGAATTCTTCTATTAGGTGACTCATCTTATACGTTCTTCTTCTCTGCATTGGTCTCTAACTGTCTGTTGATCATTACTACCCATTATGTGTTGGAACTTCAGTTACTTTGTACTCTTGCATAGATTTCCTAAGGACATCCTCGTCTCAAGACTTTATTTAAATTTAGCATGACCCGCATTTTGATACATGACTTTCCTTCTCACCGGTTAAGTTATACGCTTGGTTTACACTTAATCCATCATAGTGTCCTCAGTCCGTTAGTATGATTTTTATTAAACATCTAATGGTACCATTTGTATACGACACATCAGATGCATATGATTTTCTCACCAATCAAATTTTTCGCATTGCATTTATTATGTTTTCCTTATACTCATGTTGCTTTACCTTCTTTAAATCTTTACACCCCGTAAGATAGTTAAATCCCTTTGAGTTTTCTCGTACACGCTTTATGGACCACGTTGATTGATCTTATTACTTTTATCAGCTCCTATGTTATCAGTCCAGCTTGAATTTTCAATGGAGTACCTCCATTTCTCATTAAACTTTTATATATATACCTTTCGGTACTCATCTTTTTAGGGTAATACCGGATCCATATCAGCCTTTAGTCATTCAACTTTACTCCTTCATATGTATGTTCTAGCCAGCATGTAGATTCCATCTGCAATCACCTCACAACTCGACCACACATTTCACCAAGGCTTTAAATCGTACTCTCTATGTTTGTGCCGCCTCTACAATTCCAATTATTCTGTGTCACATCTTTACTCACAAGGGTTTCCCCTGTCAATCTAGACAGTTTGACCCCATTTTTTTTTTCTCGGAGGAGCACCATCAGTCCTACTTGTGTGGAATGATAAGACATGGGACCTGTTCACAATCATTTACTTCTTCTTAGTCTTCTAGTTCTTCTTACAGGGATCCATTCATACGAACCTTGATATGTATATTTTCTTAGTCGGTAGTAAGTGACTACTCACAACAATTCCCTTTACACCATTACTATCATCGATGGTCATTACCGACCGTCAAGAGCTTCTCTTTAATTTCTTTATTAGAGTTGTCATATTGGACTCATTCAATGTTACCATCAAGGATACTAGTACTTATATTGATTTAACTTCACCATTGTCGTCGTTGATCTCTGGAAGAAATTCACTAGATGTTGATAAAATTCCTTTATAACCTTATGGTTAATCTTCTTATCTGTCAACCAACCATCACTAGTTAGCCAACACTAGTAAATTTTCTATTGTTACCCATTAGTCTGTAGTTGACTTCTATAAGATCGTAGGCTTACTTTTTTCCTATCTCTTTTGAGGTTTGATATACGAGGTGAAAATAATTCTCCGCCATTTATACTCCTATAAGAGCACTATACCCTTACGAGTCTAATTGTATCTCCGTCTTCCATCAACGGGCTTATCAATTCTTCTATGATAACTTTTAAGCATTTCTCCATTATTCTTTTTACCCGAATTATTGTCCACTTGCGGTTCTCTATTATGACCCGATAGTGTTATTAACTTAAATCCATTCACGAGTGAGAAGTTATTAGAGACCCTCTTTTACCCCAAGACTATTCTCCTACACCCTCCTTCTTGGTTGTGATAGCAAGTAGCTTGTCGAGAGTACTCCTATTCCACGCTGCTTCTGGCCTCAAACTTTCACCTTCTGGTCCGTCAGTAAGTTTAGATTCAATGTCTCTTGTCTGGATCGCTACTATATTTCACCTTGACCTTCATGCCTATTTGTGTTTCTGAAGGCATCCCCTTTGTTTGTAACGTTGCTTTACACCATCTTGAAAGAACCTATGGGTTGTCTCTTCCACTTTGTATACTTGTCGGTCATCCAACGCATTGCTGGAACTACTCTCACGTATACTCTTCATTTGATCCTATCGAGTTGACTCAGAATTCCCTTCTTGTCATCGTAGTTGGTGTTGTCTTTTAGTCTTCACTTTTCCGTCTCGACGTTCCTCAACAAGCTCTAAGGGGTTGTCCGCTGTTCGTCTACCCTAATGCACATAAGATGTGCATACTAATCCTCACGTTGACACCCTTCAAAGTCTACTTAGATGTGTCAAGGGGTGAGAAACTCATTATGTTATATCCATTAAGGACATAACATAACTATAATTTCTACTAATCTTCGGCATATACTTATCTATATCACATATCTTTATAATCAAGCTAATAAGTCCAACGAGAGTAAAAACCTAAAGTCCATACTAAGCATACTGAGATCCGCGGTAGTAGTGGTGGTCAGCCGTACTTTCTATTCCCAACCAGACTATGCATGTATTTGAAAACTATAATTCCTTTTTAAAACTCAGATCCCTTTTCGGGTTCTGCTCAAGTACTTATTCGGTCTTTCAGAAGATTTCAAGTGCCATCGTTGCCAACCTAGAGCTCTGATACCATGTTGTAACACCCCGAATTCTCAGAACTCGGGACATTACTGGTTAGGACCTCACAATGGGTCCCGACCTCAGTTTGACAACAATATTACTAGGATCTTGCAACAAGACACAAATAAGAAAAACTGAAATTTATAAAATAGTATTTTATAAAGAGATGAATGCAACAACGTCTAACAACCTATAGTACTTAAACCACAAAAAGACTAACTGTCTTTAACAAGAAGGAAGAAACCACAAGGTAAACACCCAACCCCACTCTAAGGAGTACGAAGACCCGGCTGACCACTACTTCCGGATCACTCAGCTGCTGTTCTAACCTGCGGTAAAATCTAAAAACACAACAAAACCACCATTAGCTAGTTATCTAAACATTAGGAGAATAATAATAGTACACACACATAAAATCATAACCACTCATCATGCTTTCAAACAATCCATTTATTATCTTCATTTAAGTCATTCACTCTTACTAATGATACTTATTTTGTGACACGAGGGATTCCCAAACCTCGCCTCCGCCCCCGTGTAACCATCAGGAATGGATCCGATGCATCTCACCGTGTACCTACATGATCTGGGTATAGAGAACCTCCCAGTCTCCTGGCAGAGCTGGGCAGTGATGTCACGGCCCGTTATACATACACTTGGGCCTTAAAACAGAATAATAACCGTCGTCCTATGAAGTTATTATTATAAACACACATTGCATACACACCACCATTATCACTCAACTAGCATCTAGAAACCAGCTAAGTAAGTCGCAAGGACTTACCTTGATCAAATCTCAAATCCCGTTATCTCGACTCGGCCCGTAACCGTAGAAACTCAATCGCCTGTTATACAAGGCAAGTGGATCAATAATGCATCACACTTTCTTATAAGTCTCCAACTTCTAAGATATATAATCGATCGTAAAGAAATTACCAAAATACCCTTATATGGGTTAATGACCATTTTACCCCTGGTCCCGAAACTCAATAAAATTCTATAACAAAGTTCCAATCTATTCTTTGGAACTCAAAACCACCCTCTCCCTTTAAAAAGGAAGTTTGTTAAACTTTTAGAAATGTTAAACACATTCTTGACTTTCATAAAAAGTCGCTAAAGTCCTACTTTGGCTTAAGATATGAGGCTCGGATAAAAGTATTAAATTCCGAAATAAATCTCTAGATCCTCTATGATATGCATACTAAAAATAGGGGCAAAGATATCTAAAAAATACTCAACCATAACTCCTACATAATTCTCTAAAGTTGGAAAAGAAGCTAGAATTTCTATACTTAGTCAAATTTTCTTCTGCTGTAAAAACAGCCCTACTGCTGTACTTTGGAACCTTATATCTTCTACTCCGACCGTTAACTTTCTCCCAAATTTTAATACAGTAAACTTCATATTTCTATCTCAAACATATTAAAAATTCAACGGCGCATTCTCGATGTAAGATATCGAAACTAGATCCTAAAGTCAGTAGGTCAAGGCTGTAACATAAAGTGTGCAGGAGGTCCTAACTTCGATTCTCCTTGTTAGCATATGGTTCCCTCATTCTACTTAGAAGTCTCCAGTTCGAATCTCACAGAACCAATTATACATGAACCCTATTAAACCATTTTATGTTCAATTCTCTCTTTCTACTGACTTCTTTAGCTTCTTCTATTTCACCTTATACAAGCCTCTATATTGTCAACAACTACAGCACACTCCCTTATACAGCATATTGGTATTATGATTAGAGATTGTATCAACTCACCCGCAGCAGTGAGGTTACAGTTTCCATCGATCCACACACGAGGAACCCGCATTGGACTTGGGTAAGTGCACGTTGTTACAGAGGCTGCCATAGATTAAGGTAGGAAGGTTTACTGTATTAGAATTAGGAGGGGAGAAAAGTGGACCAGCAGGAGAAGCTGCTTACCAAGTTCCCTTCTGCAGCAGATGGAAGGAGGCCCTCCCTTTTCCTACGTCAGTTCGAAGAGGCGTGCAGCAGATCCGAGTTCAGCCAATCCGAACGTTGTGCAGAAGGCGGTATGGTCACGGCTTGAAGGCGGCATGAGTGAAGTGGTTGCAGAAGGGAGCCCGGCGCTTCAACGAGGCGTGCAATGGGTGGTCTTCCAGCGCGGAGGCTGATGCAGGCATCCTAGGCGGTCTGTGCAGCCGGTTGGTGTTGGCTGGTGCTGGCGGGATTAAATGCTCAGGAAAGGAGAGCGAGGGTCAAAGCTCACCTGGATGTTGAAGACACAAGGGTCCGGCGCTGCGAGGGTCTTCTGTCTGTAGCAATGGCGGCTCCGACTCAGTACTCCCATCGTCTGTGCCGGAAGGAGCGGAGAGATACGATTGTAGTTGGGAGGACGAGTTAGAGCAGCGACAATTAGGTTAGGGCAAAAAGATTAGTTTAAGTTGAACGTCATTAAGAGTTGATTAGGGTTCAGGATTAAAAAATGGGCTAGCTGGGTAATTGGGCCAGAAATGGGCCTGCTCCTCAAATATTACAATGAGCTGAACGGGTACTCGTTAATCGCCCGGAACCATTACAAAATACGGAAAAGTAATTACGGGATTATTTACAGAATTATTTACTGAATTACATAAGTTATCATTTTATGTGAATTCAGGTCACATAAATGATAAAATTTAATATTGTTTTATTTTTATTTAAAGGAATTTAGGTTGGCGGATCCGAATCCGATTTGATCCAGTATTAAACGGAGTTTAAAATTTTCAGTTATTACATAATTTAAGTAAGTTCCAAGGCAACTTGCTCAACGATTGGAATAATCAACGAGGTGATACTGGTGTATGCATCGGCGAACGTCTATCATCGGTCACAGAAGCTATGCCGGTGAGATGCCTTGAAGTTGTTCGGCATTTTGTGTGTGTTTAGCACACAAAAAACGCTAGTGTAAACTAGTGTTTGATAGTGTTTTAAAATTTGTTGAGTGTTTGGTTGGTAAAATTACACTAGTGTAATGGTTTTTCCTGGGTGTTTTTCAAAATATAAAAAAAGAAGGGTTTGTGTTTGTGGGTGAGTATTTTTACAAACAAAAATACGATTATGTCCCTACTGTTGTTATTATTTACTTCTTCTACCAAGTATATGAAGAACACCCTCTCACTTGACTACCACTTTTTGGCCCCGACGATGAGTAGAGAGTATCGGCAGTCCAGTTCCTCTTTCATCCATTCCGGCGCCGCCTTCGTCTTCCCTTTCACTCTGGTTTCCACTCCGGCATCGGCGTCTTCCTCGATAGGTTCGTTTGTCATATTCTTCTTGTCTTCACTCCCCTCTGTAATATCCGAAAAATTTTAATTCCGTTTATTCTGAGTCAAACCGGTTTATTGATCCGTGGACCTTTTCTAGTTTTACCTAGGGTTGTACTAGAACACATTCTATCATTTTATGTATTCTTTTAGTCACATAAAATGATGAATTGTATCAAACCCTAATTTAAGTCATAACGACGTCTATTGACGAGACCATGACAAAGCTAAGACGAGACAATGACAAAGCTAAGACATGACAAAGCTAAGACGAGACCATGACGAAGCCTGACAACCTTGTGACAAGACCAAGACAACAACCTATAGCCTTGGACGCTGCCTTGTTGATTGCTGCTTCGCCCCAGCCCAGGATGTGCAACCCAGAATAGTCCATTGCTGCTTTGCTCCAGCCTAAGACGTGCAGCTCAAGATGGGCCTTGCTGCTTGCTGGATCTTCCGCTTCAACCCAGGACGTGCAACCCAGGGACAGACAGTCTCCTCTCCTTCTGATTCCCAGCAACACACCCAGATCCACTCTACCCTCTCTCCTATCTTTACGTTTCCACCATTACACTTTCCTACCGAGGGCCATTTTTACCGGAATAAACGCACATACAGCGTTCACATTCATTCTGAGATCTCGTCCCTTCCCAACGTCCTCGTTCTGCCTCGAGATCTAACACCTAGCCTTCTTCGCGAAAGCAAGTCTCCATCTCCTCAGTTGGAGCCTTCTGCACTTGTTACAGACGGCTGGGAGTTGGTTCTACATGCTGCTGCATCAGAGATAAGTCTTCTGCTTACCTTCTTCTTGTCTTTTGTGCGTGAGAGGGAGCCAACGGGAGCCACATTTTACAGACTTTCCTCCTACCTTGTTGTATACAAGAGACCGTCTGAAGGCTAACCCTCAATCAAACACTTCTTACAGCAAACACTCAACTCCTCGTGTGTCAAGAGTAACAGCAGGGAGTAGGTCTTCCTTCTGCGTACCTACAGATCGCCTAGGAGACTCGAGTTTCTGAAAACATCATGCTGCCTAGGTGAGTTCCGGTTATTATCTTCCTCTTACCCTTTCCCTTGTTTTCTTGCCTCCTTAACAAACTACATGGCTGCTCTTGTGCCTTCTTAGACCATTGTCACGAGAGATTAACAACTTGAGAAGTAAGCCAGATCACCCTCAGCATCCGCCAACCTGTAGGGCTTTACCCTATTCCGATCCTAGGTAAACAACTCTTGCCTTGCCTTTTTGTTTCATCAAGTGTAGGTAGAGAGTAGCTGATGAGTGGTGCTAATAGAAATGGTAGAAACAAGGACTGCTGTAAATAAATTCTTGTTTTCTTCAATTTTGAGAAGTTGGAAACTGTCAATATTGTAAGGGAGTTATATTGAAGATCCACCGTTGAAATTTTGACCGATCATAGATGGATATATGTAGTTTACTGTGTCAAAATTTTAGAATAAATGAACGGTCGGATAGAAGTTATAAGACTCCAAAGTAGGATAGTTGAGCTGTTTTTCCAGCATTGAATTTTGGCTAAGTATAGGAAATTTTAAGTGTTGTAACCAACTTAGAAATTTTTGTAGAAGTGATGGTTGAACAGTTTAAAAAAATTCTTGCTTGTATGAGTAGATTGAATATCATAGATGACCTAAGAAATTATTTCAGAATTTTTATAAATTTATTCTAGTTTCATATTTGAAGATGAAGTTGGACCTTAGTGACTTTTCGAGAAATAGAAAAGTGTGTAGTTTTTCTAGTTTTACCCAAACTCATCCTTAAAGGTTAGAATATGGTGTTTTAGTCTCAAATAAGAGTTTAAGCATAAATTATGGGATTTTTAGAAGTTTTGGGACCAAGGTTAAAATAGTCATTTTACCTTAATTTAGTATTGTAATAAATTTTGTTCTAATAAGATCTCCTATCTTAGAAGTCTTAGACTTCTAATTACCTGGAAAGTGTGCTAACGCACTTGCCTCCTTTGACAGGCCACTGAGTTCCTACAGTTACATATCGATTTGCGATTTAGAGAGTCGAGATTTGATTCAGGTAAGTCCTTTGGGCTTACTTAGCTAGCTGTCATATATGAGTGTGAATGATGATAGTGGTGTTTGAATGATGTGTGTAATAGTGTATTTCATAGTAATCATCGACCAACTTACATATTTGGCCTAAGAGTAACGGGCGGTAGCATTCTGCTCAGTTAGCCCGAGGGCGCTGGGGGTTTCTTTCGGAACTAGTCCATACTTGGTTTGCGGGGACGCCACCGGTGGAGGTGTGCCAAACCATCACCAATTGGATAAGAAACGGAGGCGAGAATCTTAAGATTTTTCGTGCTACAACTTTTAAAAATGGGAATAAAGTGAATCACCTCAGTTATCTGATAATAACCGGATTGTGTACCAGCATGTTGAGTGTTTACATTCTCTTCATGTGTTCTTGTGCTATTTATCTGTCTATGATAGCATGTACTATAGTCTATATTTTGAGGCCAGTTTAGATGTTTTATCTTCATAAATTTGCATGTATGAGCATACATTCTGTGATTATATTGCCATTTCATCTACCTTTGCGGGAATTGAGGTCTACACCTAGTTTCGTTATAATCGTAGGTAAAACGGCACGTTTTGGACCGAAGTAGAGCTAAAGGAGCTAAGGAGTCATTGGAGCTACATTCTGGATCTTAAAGAGGAATTCAGGAGAAATAGAAATGGATTAAAGATTCACTTTGGACCAGATTTGAGAGATTTCACATTCAGTCCAGAGTCACCTCGGTCAGCTACAGTATCACCTCGACCGAGGTGATTTTGAGGAGCACCCCGACCGAGGCAAATACCCTGACGCGGCGAGATATATTTTATTTGGCTGAGATCTTTTATTTCTGAAAGGAGACATCTTATATTTTTGGGCTGGATTTCTGTAAGGCAGATATTATTTTTGGGAGATATATTTTAGGAGATATGGATATATTTTATAAGAAATTATCTTTTTAAGATATTTTATCTTTGGAAGATAATTCTCCTATATAAAGGGTTGGATTTTCTACAATTCACCCATTTCGGATCATCCATGCTTAGACGTGCTGGAGCAACCGCTGCATCAAAGTCCTGCGATTGCAGAAGATTTTCCTTCGGAGTTGAAGGAAGAAGGAATTATTCCTTGTTGAAGATAGCCTTGAAGGAGTTTTGTTAGATTTCTTTAGGCTACTTTTGGTTAATTTTGGTTGGTTGTTTTTGTTGATTTGTGACTTGGAAACACTAATTTGTCACATATTTGATTCAGTTATTGAAGTTCTTTTATTAAAGTCTTCTTGTTTAATAAATGATTCTTTCTTTATAAAGTTGATTATTGTTATCATGATGATTGTTGGCTAAGTTTCTTTTGCGATTCTAGGGTGATTGACTGAAGGTTGTGGGAAAGACGATGATAGAATGATCTTAATCCTAGTTGGACTCTGAAAGCTCGAGTCTTTATCTTAAGCGACGGACATCTCGCTCAGCCGATGAACACCTTGGCTGGGGTAGATTCTGTCTGACCGAGATGAACATTTTCCTGATCCTAATCCAAGTTAAGATCCAGTTTGCCAAACTCTATCCTTGCTACACCTTTCCTGGTTCAATGCAAGCCTAGGATGAGACTTACCCGGTGATTCCTTTGCTTGTTTACCTAAGATCATAAGCGATAGATAATAAAGGTTTGTCCTTTATTGGGGTTTGAGTGTGCTTCCATTCTAATCTTGAGAGTTAGCCTGAGACTTATCCGGTAAAGGTTGATTCTATCCACTTGGTTGGTGTGTTAGTTTGAGGTTTTAGTTCTTTACCTTAGTTCCTTGCGACTTACCCGGTAATAGGAATTACGGTTTGAGATAGTGAGTAGTGAGACTTACCCGGTGATCTATTCCCATCTTAGAAACACCTTCCCTTTGCAAAATACCTTAGCTTTGTCCGCTATATCCTTAGATCTTGAGTTTGAACAACAACTGGATGTCTTGATCTCTAGAATCCGCATTTCTCCTTATTTGACTTATATCATCTTTGATTGCTTTAATTGCTTTTGTTACTTGCATTACTTGACAACCGGTTCTGTGCTTGGTTTCGCCTAAGTCCCCGTGTTCGACTCCTGGAATTTCTTGATTTTAATTATAATTGACCCGTACACTGCGGGTTCGCATCCTTGTTTTAGCATATTTCCTCGGTTATAAATTTAAAGCTTGCACACACCTTTTGGAGCGAACAAGTTTTTGGCGTCGTTGCCGGGGACTTGGTTTAGATCAAGCCGGTTGCGGTTGTCTTTTAGGGCAATTGCCCTTGTTGCTACTAACCACTCTACTTGAGTGCTCTGGCAGGATCTTTCCCTTAGGTTTATGCGAAGAACCCGTGTTGGGAAGGAAATCGTTCCTAACGATCCCGAACCAGAAAAGACATACAAACGACGCTTGAAAGAAGCAAAGATGGCCAACCAAGACGATTGCGATCTTGAGGCCGAATTGAAGGAAGCACTAGAACAGCTACGCCTCAGTAAGGAAGAATTGCAGTGAGAAAAGGAAGAAACTCGCGCAAGAACGGAGGCGATAGAAGCAGATATGGCAGCTCAAAGAGACCAATATCTACCTCGACCGAATCCAGATCCTCGACCGAGGCAGGACCCAGTTCCAGATCCTCAACCGAGGCAAGACCCAGTTCCAGACACACCGGCCGAGGTACATCCACCTCGGATGCCTGTCCGAGATGTTCTGTTGGCTGGAATTTCACAAACCCTAGGACAGAGGATGGACCCTAATCAACAAGTGAGGCGTCCAGGAGTCAACCTAGGTGATCTAGCCGAGAATAACTATGAACTTCGACAGCAAGTTCTTATCATGATCCGTCAATGGCAATTTGGAGGTTCGGAGAGGGAGTCTCCGCACCAACACTTGCAAAATTATGAGATTTTGATGGAGACCATGAGGCCATCAAGGTATGATAACAACAACTACAAGCTACGTCCTTTCTATTTCTCTTTGAAGGACAAGGCGCTTGCATGGTATCAATCTCTTTCCGATGGAAAGATCAATACTTGGGAAGAGATGACGACGGAGTTCCTGGCTAAATTCTTTCTCCCATCTAAAACCGCTGAGTTGAGGGGAAGAATTAATGCTTTCATTATGAAGAACAAGGAAAGTTAATCCAAGTCATGGGAGAGATTCAAGTATCTTTTGTTGGATTGCCCACATCATGGGATTCTGAAGATCGAGTTGCTTGAGATCTACTTCAAAGGACTTAGTGGAGATGCTCAATTCAATCTCCAGCTACTTTCCGCCGGCACATTCATGGACATGCCGATAAACGAAGCTTGGGAGTTCATTGAAAAACAAGCTTTGCACATGGAGAAATACTTCCACCAAGGAACCGATAATGGAGCAAAGAGAGTTAGCTTCCAAGACACTTCATCAAGTGGAGCTCAACTCACTTCGCTTAGCAACGAAGTCAAGCAATTAAAGGAGATTTTAGTAGCTCAAACGAAGGAGCAAGATGGAGGGTACCAAGGAAGGAACAACTATCAAGGACCGCGGAACAACAACAACGATAGAAACTCCAGCAATAGAAACAAGAACAACAACAATAGAAGCAACAACAATTGGAGGTCTAATCAACAAGTTCCCGGTAACTCTCATAACACTTATAACCCCTCTTCTTCTTCTTCCACTCCATTGAAGAGCCAAGAGTCTGAACCAAGTTCGTCCCAACAACAAAGAAGGATGCAGTGCTGGATGAAATTTTGGTCAAGCTCAAAGTTATGGAGACATCCATGAGTTCATTTTCGAAGGCACAAAAAGCCTTAAAGCAACAATTCTACAACAAGGCGAATGAAGCGCCAAGAGATCCAGGGAAGCTCCCAGCAAGAACAGAGAGCAACCCTAAGGGACAAATCATGGAGATAACGACGCAAAGTGGACTGAAGACTGCAGATCCAGCGCCTCGGTCGATGCCAGATTAGACGAAGAACACCTCGGTCCAGGTACAGTCGAAGAACACTTCGGCCGAGGTACCGACCGAGGTGGAGCCTCAGAAAGCGGAGAGGAAATCTGAAGTTTATGTTCCACCTCCTGCTTATAAACCACCACTTCCATTCCCCCAGTCAAGGGTCAGAGCACATCTAGACAAGCATTTCGGTAAGTTCCTGGACATAATGAATAAGCTTTACATTAGCATCCCTTTCCTTGATGCTATTCCAGGGATGCCCGCCTATGGGAAATTCTTGAAAGAGATTCTTTCAAAGAAGAGGAAATTTGAAGACTATAGAGAAGTAAGGATGACATCTAAATCCTCGGAGCTCATTCAAATCATGAAGGAGAAGATGCCACCCAAACTAAGAGATCCCGGTTCATTTTGCATTCCCATTCAAGTTGGAGATGTAACTTATGAAGCCTTGTGTGATCTAGGAGCCAGCGTGAGCATCATCCCGCTGGAGCTATGTGAGAAGATCGGTCTTGGAGAGCCCAAACCGGTCAAGATAAGGTTGTACATGGCGGACCGCTCCATTACCCACCCCATGGGCATCTTGAAAGACGTTCCGGTTAAGTTAGGTAACTTCTACTTACCTATAGACTTTGTAGTACTTGATATTCCTGCAGATTATCCCGTTCCTATCATTCTCGGGAGACCATTTCTAGCAACTTCGGGTTGCAATGTGGATTGCAAGAACGCCAAGTTGAAATTCAACATTGGTGAAGATCAAGTATTATTTTCATTGCTTGCTACGATGAAGGAAGAGCCGCTGGAGGATGATATCTTCAACATCTACGATGGAGAAGAATCAAGGGAATTGGTGAGCTCCATCCTTACTAAAGACTCTCTTGAAAGAGTTATTAGTTTTAGCTTAATGGAGGAAGGTATAGATGTTTCTTGTGATGCAGATATACGGAGCCTAAAGACACTGGAGGAAGATCCAAGAGCTAAGATTGAAACCCTAATTCAGAGAAAGGAGAGAAATACAGATCTCGGTTCCAATTGTCGTACCTCCACCGAGGCACTTCCTGGGCCAAGCGAGGTGTTCATATCTGAAGAACACCTCGGTCATCCATCTCGGACACTGACCGAGACGTCACACGAGATGTTGTCAACTGAGGACAACAAATCTTCTAATCTCTTTTCTGATAATCATTTACAATTGGTGGAGCACTGACTTCACCACGCCACTGATAGTAAGGAGCCTTGATATGCTGATATTGTTAATTATCTTGTTTGCCAGGAAATACCACCCGGATTGACGTACTCTCAAAGGAAGAAATTCTTTAAGGACGTACGCCACTTTTATTGGGATGAAACTCTATTGTTAAAGAGAGGTCCAGATGGGATGCTTCGACGATGCATTCCGGAAGATGAAGTAGCCAGCGTCATAAGACATTGTCATTCACTTCCCTGTCGAGGACATGCTAGCGCACACAAAACGTGCGCTAAGGTATTGTGTTCCGGTTTCTTTTGGCCTACATTATTTAAAGATGTACAATCATTTGTTGTCTCTTGTGATGCATGCCAAAGAATAGGGAACTTATCCAGAAGGAATGAGATGTCACTCAACAATATTCAAGACGTTAAGATATTTGATGTATGGGGAGTCGATTTCATGGGACCATTCCCATCATCCGGAGGAAACCTCTACATTCTCCTATTTGTTGACTACGTCTCTAGATGGGTAGAAGCCATTGTCTCCCCCACTAATGACGCCAAGGTGGTTGTGAAGTTCTTCAATTGGACTATCTTCCCACGTTTCGGGGACAACACGTATCATCATCAGCGATGGAGGGACACATTTCATCAACCGGAAGTTTAAGGCACTTCTATCGAAGTATGGGGTCACACACAAGGTAGCAACCCCTTATCACCCTCAAACTAGTGGACAGGTCGAAATCTCGAATAGAGAAATCAAAGCAATCTTGGAGAAGACCGTCTCTAGAACGAGGAAGGTCTGGTCCATGAAGTTGGACGACGCTCTTTGGGCTTATAGGACCGCATTCAAGACCCCCATAGGTATCACCCTTACAATCTAGTATATGGGAAGTCTTGTCATCTACCCGTTGAGCTAGAGCACAAGGCGTATTGGGCAATCAAGTGGCTCAATTTCGACATCAAAGAAGCCGGAGATAAAAGGCTATTGGACATGAATGAGTTGGAAGAATTGCGCTTGAATGCTTATGAGGATGCCAAGATCTGCAAGGAAAAAACAAAGAGATGGCATGACAAGCGTATCATTCCTAAAGAGTTCAAAGAAGGAGAGCTAGTTTTACTATTCAATTCCCGCCTCCACCTCTTTCCAGGTAAGTTGAAATCTAGATGGACAGGACCTTACGTTGTTAAAACTGTTTTTCCCCATGGTGCAGTAGAGATTTGGGGTGAGACAAGCGGAAGCTTTAAGGTCAACGGCCATAGATTGAAGATTTACCGGCCGGAAGTTCCGGAGGAGGAGATTGCTACCCTACACCTTATTTAGGGATGACGTATGGTCCAGCTAGCGAACTTAAACCAAGCGCTTCTTGGAGGCAACCCAAGGTATTGCTTTCTTTTCCCTTTCTAGTCTAGTTTTAGATAGTTGCTTTGTTTTGTTTTTGTTTTCTTCTAGGACAACAACCAGGTATTCCAAGAGGAAGGATCACAGTTGAGGAGCTACACTGGAAAGACAGAAGTTCGAGAAATTGGGAAGACAAAGTTCAAGGAAGACACATCTCGGTTGTTGTCACAGAACCTCGACCGAGATGTTCTTGAGGCAACCAAGGCAACTAGGGCTGACAACAATCCACCTCGGTCCAGACACCTCGGTCCGGTCGGGACCACCTCGACCGAGGTGACAGCAGAATCAGTGAAGGGTGTAAAAGGAGAAACAGCTTCTCCTCCTCCCTCCCATTTCTCCCCTCGACCGCGGCGACCCTTCACCTCGTTTTCTTCGTTTCTTGATCGTTTCCTACGATTCTTGCTCCGATCTTGCGAGGAAAGGCCAGAGGAACAATTTGCAAGCAAGAAACTGCAACGAAAACGCCTCGAATCGACCGAATCTGGGGTAACAAAATCGAAAACCCTAACTTCTCGTCTTTTATTGATTTTGGAAGAAATTGGCTTTGGTTGCCAATCATTTTTGTTGGAAAAGGCTTAACTACCCCTTAGGAACAACTAGTAGTGAAATTGGAGGAAAAGAACTGGAATTCAGAGAGTTGAAATCGAACAGCGATCTACCTCGGTTCAGTCAACCTGCGCCTCGGCCGAGGTGTTCTTGAGATCTGTCAGAGCAACCGAGGTGACCTGTCAGAGAAAGAAAAAAAATGATTTCCAGGTCTGATCGTCAGATAGTTCTGAGGGATAGATCCTCACCTTCTTCTTCTTCCCGACCTTCCATTCCGGTGATCCATGAGCGGCACCAGGCTGACTATGACCGCATTTGCACGCGCCTTGTGATTGCGCCGCGGTTTCTTGATATCTCCACTTTTGATTGCCTCCTCGTTGCTGATGATCTTAGGAGGATGGTATCTATGGTGGGGTTGGAGCAGTTCATGGAGATTAGAGCTCCAACCTACCTCGAGCCCACTTTAGAGTTTGTGAGTTTTGTGACTCACTTGCCCGAGGAGAAAGCCATTAAGTACCGGTTGCTGAACCGGAATTACTTAGTTCCTATGGACCAGTGGAGAGACATTTTTGGCTTCCCGACCCCCACAGTTACTGACTTCCCTTCTCAAGTCGTGGCTCGACAGTTTTGGGGACAGATTGCTCACGTAGTAGAGCATGCTGACAGGTGGAGACCTAGAGACTCCAGGGAGAGGATTATCTTCAACCTTGCTCTCAGATTAGCCCACCGGATCTTCAGCGAGACCCTTCTGGCGCGTACTGAGACGCCTCAGAAGATTAGACAGGAGGAGATGCTCAGCTTATTCTGCATGGTGACATTTGGAGTGCTTGATTTTGGGGCCATGCTAGCTGAGGATCTGCACAAGATCAAGGCTAAGGGGAAGGGAGATATCTGTTGTGGCGGCCTGGTGACTCATATTTTTGAATGGAGGTAGTGTGAGAATGTCTTATATGCTGCAACTCTCCCTTTTCGGCTTACATGTTCAGTCTCCTTCCATTGACGAGCACCTTGGTCTTGTTGTTCTTGTTAAGAGCTGGGAAAGATGCTTTGTCTCTTGTTTGAACCAAGGAGGGTGCCCCCTCAACAAAAGATTCCTACCCATACAAATCAACTACCTCGAAAAAAGTTTGGTTCATCGAAGTTTCTAAGAGGTGTCCCTTGAACTTGTTTTCTACCCATTTTATTTCTATATCTGTCAATTGGAATATGAATCTCAATTTTCTTTTAGATTGGTTCAGTTCTAAGCATAATGTCCTTATGATATTTGGAAACTGCTTCTGCTTCCAACAAAATAATTATGACAATGAATGCAGTAACACTACATATTTCAGATGTGAATTGTGCCTTGTTTTTTACTTTGGAGTACAATTATCCGTCAAAATAAGAACTTAGATTCATGTTTAAAACCACTGACGCTGCTATGGAACATGAATTATTTGTTGTTACCTAGTTGTTACAAACTTTCTGCCTTGAGAAGCTATATGATTCACAATCTGTGTTTCATTGTTTTCCTAACTGGTATCTAGGCATGGGAATTCAAACCTTTATCGATAAAATCATGTTCAAACAAGCTTTACAAAACTCACTAAGGATTCGACCAATCCAGTTGCAAACGCTTTATCGAGCAAACTATCCTAAAATGTGTATTTGTCCAGGAATGGATACAAGCTGCTTATATGCTTGTGAACCAACTCCATAAACCAAGGGGGACAATGAGGACGATTGACTCCTACCCGATCCAATATACTGGGCTACAACCCTTGTCGCTCGTCTTGACTTATGTGCCTCATATCGGGTTGCAACTCATGTCACTTGTCTTAAACAATGTGCCTTATCTTGGGTTGTACACCCTTGACTACTATCAAACTTCGATGATAATGCGACCGGTTTTGCGTTTACCCCGTGCTTTTTACCCGGATGATTTTCTTCGCTTTACCGAAGCGTTTTACCTTCACAACAACATTTCTAGGCCTTTGACTTACAACCGTCATTTTCTCGTGCCGTTGTTGTCTTACCAATCTTACGATCTCTCTGTCTCTCGAAAGGTCGACTTCAAGGATTATAACACCCAATCAATAACCCATTATCAAAACTGTCAAGAACAAAAAGAAATTTTTAGGATTTGCCTTGTGAATTTAGGATTACCGAGCCTCTTGGACCTCCTAACTACCAATCTCATAATCCGTTTTAAATGATAGTTAGCTTTTGGAACATTAGAGGAATGGGTCAGGGTACCCTCAAGACAAACCTCGACACGGTATGTAAAATCCACAAATCATCATCATTGCCTTGGTAGAAACAAAATTGGAAAAATCCTCCGGATGAGTGATCATGGCGGTCCGTTGGTTTTGACAACATGATTTACTGCCCAGCCAGCGGGAGAGTTGGTGGCTTGTGCCTTTTATGGAAGGCTTACCAGCTAAGAAACTAAACTATTAAGCTTAAATTTAAAAACGACAGATTCATTTGTGTTGAATTCACATGTAACAATTTGAACCATAAGATGAACCTCATCTTTGAGTATGCACCTCCACAAGAAGCTACAAAAAACTATTTCTAGGATACCCTCTCTGATTACATACAAGATTCTCCTCTTCCTTCTATTATCCTTGGAGACCTAAATGAAATTCAACAACATTCCGAAAAACAAGGAGGAGCTCCTATTAACGCCAACAGATTTAATAGATTGATTAACTTCAAGAACTGTTGTAACCTCGAGGACATCCAAACTTCAAGTAATTGTTTTACTTGGAGGAAAAAATGTGATGGTCCGAATAACATTTTTGAGAAACTTGATCATGTTTTGGTTCATAATCAAATAATCCAGTGGTACCCAAACTTAAAAGCAAAAAACCATGCATTCACTATATCAGATCATTGTCTAATTTCTTTGGAGATTACAACATTAGATAATTATACTCCACAACCGTTTAAATTTGAAATGATGTGGACTAAACGAAAATCCTTTGAGTATATTGTAAAACAAACATGACGCTCCAACTTCATGGGAAATGATATGTATAATCTCACAAAAAAAACTCAACTGCAACAAAGACAAAGGAATGGAGTAAAGTAAATTTCGGTAACATTTTCAAACAACTTAAAGAGGTGGAATCACAACTACAAGAAATTCAAAGCACAAGACCTATAACTTAAACTAAAGAGAAGAAACCATTCAAAGGAATCTTCTAACAAAACAAAACCGTTTATTGTCTTTCCACCAAAGATATTGGAGACAAAGAAGTAAAAACAAACATCTAAAGAACATGGAATCAAATTTAAAATATTTCCATCACGTTGCTACTAGAAGAAGAAATTGAAAACACTTAAAGGAACCAATAACTGTTAATGACACAATAATTTATTTTGAATCAGAGATCAAACAGGAAGTTAAAACGGAATTCGTGAGAAAATACTCTAAAACTCAACTAGATCAATCTCTAATGGAGGATGATAACTCCACCTTGATTATGAATTGTCTATGTGGATGATGGAAGACTTACCGTTTATGAGTGGTTTTATAAACTAACAAATATCGATCATACTTCTAGATTGCTTGTTTTGGTTTGTGTTTGTTAAACCTATGCAGGCCTTGAAAAAATCTTCAAAGGAAGAACGCATGCCTTAAAACAGATTACAAAGGACAAGCAGATTTGAAACAAATTTCAAAGGACAAACAGGAAGCCTTAAAACGCATTTCAAGGGATAAACACTGAAGCCTTGAAAAGTGATGCAAAGGAAGATTCGGCTGAAGGCTTTTTTAAACGAGATTCAAATCTCAACAATCAAGTCAAGGATCTCTACCAAGGATAACAAGAAGATCTTCCAACAAGATTTTAAGAGAAGATTTTGGCCAACCAATAAAAATATATTCAAAGAATAATAAAGAAAATCTTCCAACAAGATTTTAATTGAAGATTTTGGCCAACCAACAAAAAGATATTTAAAGGATAAAAAGAAGATCTTCCAATAAGATTTTAAGAGAAGATCTTGGCCAGCCAACTAGAAGATATTCAACTTATTTGATTAGAAGATCTTGGCCCCACCAACAAGATCTCATAAAGATCTTAAGATAACAAGAAGATCTAGGATCTTCAACAAACAAAGATCTTCAACTGTTGATTTCCAAGAGAAGATTACGGTGATTCAACGAGCGTCAAGAAGAAGAAGAAGAAGAAGAAGAAGAAGAAGAAGAAGAAGAAGAAGAAGAAGAAGAAGAAGAAGAAGAAGAAGAAGATAGAAGATCTTACAACGGCTACTTCACCTCAACCAAATAGCGTGTTCTATGGAGGAAATATGAACGTTACAACGGCTCTCTACAGCGGCTACAAGTTTCTCCTAGAAGACTATAAATGAAGATGAAGATTGAAGAAGAAAAGCTTACAAGCTTACACAGGAGAACATCTTTACATCCTCAAGCAACCTAATCATTGATACGCCCCCGGATGGCATCGCCATCCGTGTTTCCGGCTAGAAGGACCTGCTCATTTTGAAGACCGTTATTATTCGGCTATTTAATAATAAGTCTTTTTGTATTCGGAACTTTAATTTCGGAACTTAATTCCGTGAATTAAATTCCGACCTTTCATATTTTAGGCTTTTCATATTCGGAACTTAATTCCGACTTTAATTCTATCATTTATGTTTGAACCTTTGGTTAGCCCCCATCCACTATATAAGGATGGCTTGGCTCATTTGTAAAATCATGTCTAAGTTAAAATTTAAGTATTGAGAAGGAAAACCCTCTTACTTAGTTTAGGCATCACCTTCTTCTCCCACCATCTTTAAAGTTCTTATCTTGGATCTAGTCTTTGATCCAAGCCTTCATACTCGAGGATCCTTTTGAAGGATCAACTATACGCTTCCGCGACCCAAACACACAGTTTGATCCATCTCGAGCGATCAAGAAGAAGTAGTTGAAGTTTCTCCTCGATCTAGATCGCCCATATTCGTATCATTGGTATCAGAGCTCGGGATCGAGGTCAAGTTCTTTACTAAAGTTCTTGATTGTTCTTCACAAAATTTTTTCTCTTCAATATTGTTGAAGATCTTCAAGTGTTCTTCAAGTGATCTTCGAAGATCTCCAACTGTTCTTCGGCGTTCTTCGAAGATCTTCAACTGTTCTTCGAAGATCTTCATCCGTTCTTCAGTGTTCTTCATCGATCATCATGTTCTATGATGATTCTGATTCTTATGATGAGGATGAAGAATGGTTACCTCCTCCACCGAAGGCCAAGCAAACCAGCCGGAGGTACCAATAGAGAGAATACTTTAAGGAGGAGGTGTGGTTGCCTCCTCCGGACCCACCAAGGCCCCACCGACGGCGTCCTAGTCTCCAAGAGGAGCGGTTGCCTCCTCCAAATCCACCAAGGCGTAAAGAGAGCATCCATGGGTATCCACATGAACACCGACAACGTGTTGCCGTCTTAGCCAAAGAGAATGTCGCTCTAAAGCATGAGATAGAAGCTTTGAAGGCACAAATGGTTTCTCTCATGACGGCCGCCCAACAAGAACAACCGTTGTGTGATGTTCCATTAGAAGAGGCAAAGGAAGAAATCATCATTCCCGAGGTATCCCCGATCATTCCAATTCATCTTGTCAATCCGTTATGTGGAGAATATTTTGAAGATGACAAAGATGAGATCATCATCAAGGGTGAAGAAGCCATCAACCATGACAATGACACATTTATGTTGTTGATTGACCCGAGGTTTGATTTTGTTTTGTCTCATGATATATTTACCGGCTTACCCTTGCTTCTTTCCGGCATGCCTCCGACGTACAATGTCATAAGCTTAAAGGGCATGGAAGACAAACTCACCGGCGAGGCCATCCTCATGTACTACAAGTTTGAGCCTCCCGATTTCAACAAGCTTGGCGGCCCCAACATCCTTGTGAAAGACTACAAGTCGAAGCCGCCCGACTCCGACATTATGCATCCAAGGTTGATTTTCAAGGGTCTTGTTCTTCAAGTGACTCCTTTCTTTTTTTACGGTGAAACGAGGACGTTTCACATTTAAGAGGAGGAGAATGATACGCCCCCGGATGGCATCGCCATCCGTGTTTCCGACTAGAAGGACCCGCTCATTTTGAAGACCGTTATTATTCGGCTATTTAATAATAAGTCTTTTTGTATTCGGAACTTTAATTTCGGAACTTAATTCTGTTCGCCCCTAAACGTGCGTGCAAATAAGCTTTAAATTTATAAAACTAGAATCAAGTAAGCGAACCCGCAGTGTACGGATCGGCGTAGATTAGCAAGTATTCCAGAGTATCGAACACAGGGATTTGGGGAGAATAAATTCGATCGTAGGTTATCAAGCAAGTGAATATAAGAGCTTTGCAAATTATTGGGAAAACAACAATCCTAAAGATCCAAGTATCCAGTTGTGGCAATCGATTCAAGATATACTTAATGATATAAAGACAGAGTTGAGATGTGCAAAGGTATACTAATGTAAGGTAATCGTACGGTGAAGTTCCAAAAACCTTATATGACTCACCTACAAGACACTCTCTATACAGGTTGTTGAGGCTTCAATATAGAAAGGTTCAAAAGGCAAGAATTAATATCAAATACCCAAACTTGTAATCCAAGGATCAAGACTAACTAAACCGATTACGGTTGTGACACTCACAATCGAGGTAGAGGTTGTTGAGGCTTCACTACCACCTAGAAAAGGCAAGCCTAAACTAAGTTAAAGCAAATCTTTAACTTTGGATTAAAGTAAAAGCAGGTTCGTAAACTTAAGGGAAATTACGGTTAGTTCTTGAGGTTCCACGGCCGTGGACTTCAAGAACAGACCGTAATTTAAGGTTGTCGACGATTCTTTCTAACTCTCAGGGTCCAATCTGTTTACGATCGATCTATCATCATCTAAGCTACAACTACCAACCCTTCACCTTAGAATTGTTAAGGGTTTTTAGCCAACAATCATCATTATGATATCAAATTCAAAGATTAAAAGATTGAAAGATGAAAACTTTCGAAAACTTCTAATAAACTTCAAACCAATTTCAAAGTCACAATCAAGAACGATTATTGTCAATAGATTCAGAATAAAGCAAACAAACACAATCTTAGGAAAGAAGGAAGAACGGGATGTCAATCCGTCTTCTAAATCAAACCTAAACAAGAAGAGAAATCTTCTTGCAACAATCTTCCAAAAACTTCGATCTTCCGTCAATCCGGAAATCTCAACAGCAATCTCCACCAAAAGTGCGAGATTAGGGCAACTCTAAGGAAGAGGGAAAAATACGTCTTTTTGCAAGAATCGCAAAAAATCTCCAAGTCGCAATGTCGTAAGTGTAACGCCAGGTCTAAAGCGAGGTCGCAAATGCGTCTAAGCGGGCGTAAGCGAGAGTCCTGGAATTTCTCTTCGTCCGTCTTTTTATAGGGCAAGATAAAATGTCGGCCCGGCCCAATCTTCAAAAGATCGTGGCTTCAAAATGTGGCGAAAAAGATCGCCAAGATCACGGTCGTGGAACCTTCCACGACCGTAATTTAGAGCGTGGAAATCAACACGGTTTGAACCATGGATTCCACGACCGTAAAAGCTTCTGGAATGAACCACGCTTCTCCTGCAGGGTTCCACGGCCGTGGAACTGAACGTGGTTTGTAGTACGGCCGTATTTTAGAGCGTGGTTTAGGGTAAGAACGTGATTCTTCCCTAGCCTCGTGCATTCCTGAAGTTGACATCCATTTTGCTCCTAAGAATGCCCTTAATCCATGGACATACTCAATCAACTCGTCTTTGCTCGATTCCGTTCGGAAATGGCTCTTAATCACCTATAATCAACATAAAGCTTGTGTAGACATCTATATCGACAATATAGGCAAACTAGCTCACAAATACAACAATGCTCAATCAAAGACTATCAATATGAATCAAATACACTTAGAAAACGTGCCTAAAATATCACAATATTTCATGCTAACAAATAACCCCATACTTAACACTTGCTTGTCCCTAAGCAAGGTCTTTCAAAAAGCTTTTAAACAAGAGTTAGGATGAAATATGTGTACCTTCTTCAAAGCAATACTTCTTTTGGAGGAATGTGCCTTCTAAAGAATAGATCATTCTCAAATCTTGCTTCAATCGTTTATAAGACTTTCATACACTTAATCAAAGAGTGAAAAGCAAAGAAAGCTCATGAATCAATCAAACTTCCATACAAACTTCATAACCCTTAAACATTATCAAAATCAATCATAAGAAACTTCAATTTAGATCACCAAGTCATATAACATTCTTTTGATCTTAAGGACTTTCAAAGAAAAGGTCTAGAATGTGGAAAGGGAAGGAAACTTTAAGGAATGTGGTGCATGAATCCGGGAAAGTGGACAACTACTCCTTCTTTTTTTGCGGTTTCCGCAACACCTTCAACTTAGAGCTTCGCTCTCTTATTTTCATTTTTCGACTTTACTTTTGGAGTTATGGACAGAGGTGTACAAAAACCGAAGCCTAGGAGATTGGCGTTTCTCAATTTTTATGAGATGCCTCAAACCCTTAGCGCACATACAATAATCCGCTAGGAATATCGCTCAATCCGACTTTGGCAAGACACAAACACCCGGCTATGTGAATGGTGCCGAGTTACTCATCATCATGATTGACTTCCCCAAACCTAGAATTTCTTTCTATTCTTTTGATTGCAAATAATTACTCTCATGGCCCTCCCACATCAAACATGCCTTTTTCATTCACTTCTCCAAATTCTCGGATAGGTAAAGGAGGTCAATATTTCAATGAGGAGCTAAAATGATCAAAGAAAGAAGAAAGAAAAATCGAATTGCCTTAATCATCTCAACAAGAAGTATAAGAACTTATAGTGTGATTTCAACTTCAATTTTTCAACATGATTTAGGTAATATTCATCACATTATGAAGTTTGCAAAAGAGGTATAATCAACTCACTCAATTCCTTTTTCAATTCACTATTCTTTTAAGCATGCAATTGTCATCAAACTCAATTCACAAGTAGTGATTATCATAGAAATCATCCAAATTCCTTAGAAGCACAAAATTTTCAAAATTTTTCAATTTTTATGGGTTTTTCAAGTTCTTTTTCATGCAATGCAATAACGAAACATGCAACAATATAATGAACATGCAATGATAGTCTCGAATAGAAGCAAACATAGTGAGTAAGAGTTATTACAAACTTTTAGTACATCCCACCCCATACTTAGGACGAACATTGTCCCTAATGTTCAAAAGAAAGAAAGAAAAGAAGAAAAGAAAAAGAAACTCACAAAGTGGCGGTGGAATGGCTAAAGCGAACGGTCATGCAATCAATCACTGCGGCGCTGGTGGAGGCGGAAATGGAGAGAAGCTAGGATCATAAAACCGCCCAAACTGCTGGCGGTAGACATCCCTCATCATGTGGTCGAGGTCGTCTAAGCGTCCATCTCTAGCATCGGCTCGGATCTCCAATGCTCCTACTCTCTCTGAAAGGCCAGTAGCCCAATCCAGCATCTGCTCATACCATCCCGGAGCCTGACTGTACCATGCTGGAGCGTCGGATGGTGCTGGTGCTGGTGCTGCTGTCTGCTCTGTGGACCATGGAGGTGGAGCTCCGTACCATGCAGGAGGTGTGGTCATCCATGTAGGCCTCTCACTCACGCTAGCGCGGCGAGAAGACGAGCCTGAAGCTCTAGCTGGACGTGGAGAACGTCTAGGTGCATCGGGGGCCGCTTCCGGCTGATCCGGAAACGTGCCAAACTCCTGCTCGGCTCCTCCTCCACCCTCAAACTGATCTCCCATCTCCTCCTCCTCAACAACTGGTGCTGGGACATATGGGGGAGCTGCAATCCTGTTTGCATGCATAGCAGCGAACGTCTCCTTCCAATTATGGCGTCCCGCCATAATGGAGTACTCCGGTAGCCACTCTATACCCCTACCTGTCCTGCTCTCCCAAGGCATGGCCGCATAAGGCGGACCTCTATGAGTGGGGAAGATGAGCCCTCTAGTCATGAAGGCATGAAGACCTAAAGGAACGGCCGGTATGCGGGTACAAGCAGAAAAATCAACACCCAAGCTTCTAGCAAGGTGGGTAACTATCCCACCGTATCCAATGTTGCCCTTCCTCTTGTTCTTGAGCTTGCTCATAGTAGCAGCCAAGAGGGTGGCACAGTCAGCTCGGCGCCCATACAGCATGGAGTAAAGCAAAAAGAGCTCATCCGTCTTGATCTTTTGGGGCGTCTCCGTCCTAGGAAAGAGACACTCCGAAAGAACACGGTGAGCAATCTTCAAGGCTAGGTGGTACATCAACCTAGCCTTGGTATCAGCAGGTTGCCAGCGGTCCTCGCTGGCGTAGATCATCGCTACCTCCTCCCAAAAATCCTTGGCGTAAACGCCACTAGGAAAGCGACCGTTAAAGGTCTCCTGAAACCCAAAGAAGGTCCCGACCTCACGGATGGTAAAATGATAGTCTCTTTCCATAAGACGGAAAGAGACGGTCCTATCTACATGGATGTGCTCAAAAGACGTCACAACCTCCCGTGTAATCTCCTCATAAGCGTCTTCTCGGATAGCCGAGAAGACAATAAGTCCGGCTCTATCCAAGAGCCAAGTGAGGTCATCAACTATGTTAAGAGGAGTTAGATCCTCTAACAAAAGGTACCTAGGTCAAATCACAGGTCTCTCATGGATCCTTTCGAGTGCAGCAAGGTGATCCTCATGAATGGTCGGTACTCGAGGGCTAGGTGGTGAGGGTGAGGAAGGTGATGATGGAGGTGAAGGGGAAGAGGGTGGTGGTGCTCTAGAGGATGAGGAAGAGGAGGGATTACCCTTCCTCTTCTTGTTCTGGTTATCCTTCTTCTCCTTAATCCTCCCCGAAACTCTTCTCACAAAGTCCATTCTGTCAGAAATTACGGGTTGTTCTACAGGTTCCACGGCCGTGGTTCTCCCAGGAACCGTGATTCGTCTCAGAATTTCTCAAATCTCAGCAAATCAACACTCAATCTCCACAAACAGGCAGTCCTAATCTAATTTCTTCCAATCTCAATCAGTTCTTCCTAAAATCTCTAACAAAAACGAACCAAATCGACAAAGATCAAGAAGAGTGGAAAAACCTATTTTTCGGATTGAAAAATCCGAATTGCGCGTTTCTTGGTGAATTTCCACTCGATTCGTCGCTTGGATCTTGTTAGTGGTCGAATTTGCTTCAGTTTAGGAAGAAGAATCGTTAAAAACGATTAAGAAACGAGGATTTGAGAGAGGAGGCGTGGATTCGGCTTTTAGGTCGTGGAAGAGGGGTTTTGTGGGTGGTTTTTGTGAAGAACGTGGTTTATATAGTCACAGGCAAAATTTTGAAAATCACGGTCTATCGGGGTGTTCCACGGCCGTGGAATTGTACGGAACCGTGGTTTTTGTGATTTTTCAAAGGCTTTTGGAAATTACGGGTACTGTAACTGTCACGACCGTGGTTTAGGCCGTGGAACTCTCTGTAAAGCTCCAAAGTCCAAATTTCGTCACTTCTCTTCAACATTATCCTTCCCTTTTCCTTTTCCATCGTTCCTACATCCAAAAACACGAACATACCGGAAGGAATCGAAGGCAAAAACAAAGCGGAAAACGTCTATACTAAGCTAATCTATGAATCGAAAACAAAAACAAAAATGCAATACCTTGGGTTGCCTCCCAAGAAGCGCTTTGTTTAAGGTCTGTAGCTAGACCAATCTCGCACTTATTCGAGTGCGGTAGGCGCGAACTCTTCGGTTTGGAGTTCCGGCGTATACTTCTTGAGTCGTTGGCCGTTCACCTTAAAGCTTCCACCCGTTTCACCCCATACTTCAACTGCACCATGGGGAAAATACGCTTAATTAGAAAAGGTCCGGTCCAACGAGAATTAAGCTTACCTGGAAAGAGACGAAGCCTTGAATTGAAGAGGAGAACTTGATCTCCTTCTTTGAAGTCCTTTGGAATGATATGCTTATCATGCCAACGCTTTGCTCTCTCCTTATAGATCTTAGCATTTTCATAAGCATTCAAGCGGAGTTCATCCAGCTCGTTAAGGTCTAGGAGACGCTTCTCTCCCGCTTCCTTCATGCTGAAGTTGTTAGCATGAAATATTGTGATATTTTAGGCATGTTTTCTAAACGTATTTGATTCATATTGATAGTCTTTGATTGAACTTTATGCATATGTGAGCTAGTATTACCTATATTGTCGATATGGATGTCTACACTAGTTCTATGTTGATTATAGGTGATTTGGAGCTATTTCCGAACGGAAACGAGCAAAGGAGAGTTGAGTTGATATGTCCATAGATTGAGGACACTCTTTGGAAGCAACTTGGAGTCTTAGTTTGAGGAATGCACGAGTTTAGGGAAGAATCACGTTCTTGCCCTAAATTACGCCCTAAAATACGGCCGTATCACAAACCACGTTCAGAATTACGGCCGTGGATTTGGAGTCAGAAATCCATGTTCATTCCAGGGGATTACACGGCCGTGGAACATATGTTGCAAACCGTATTTGTTTCCACGCTCTAAATTACGGTCGTGGAACACTTCCACGACCGTGATCTTGGCGAATCTTTTCACCACACTTTGAAGCCACGGTCTTTTAAAGATTGGGCCGGGCCGATATTTTGCCCTACACTATAAAAAGACGGACGGAGCAAGATTCCGTCACCTTCGCTACCCGTTTGCCCTCATTGATCTCCGTTTAGATACGAGCACGTTTTGCATAGCTTGCTTGGAAGTAATTGACATCTCTTTGAAGAGATCGAAGTTCGTGTTGGGAATTCCTCCAATCTCGCACTTTTGGTGGAGATTGCTGTTGAGATCTCCGGATTTGCGGAAGATCGAAGTTCTTGGAAGATTTTGCAAGAAGATCTCTCTTCTTGATTAGGTTCGATTTGGAAAACGGATTGACATCCCGTTTTCTTTTCTTTCCTAGGGTTACGATTGTTTGTTCTATCGTGAATCTTTTGACATTGTTTATTCTCTTTGTGACTTTGAGATTGAATTGAAGATTATTGAAAGTTCTTGAAAGTTCTCATCTTTTTATCTTTTAATTCTTAAATTGATATCAATATGACTGTTATTGGCTAAAAACCCTTAACAATTCTAAGGTGAAGGGTTGATAGTTGTGGCTTAGATGATGATAGATCGATCGCAATTAGATTAGACCCTGAGAGTTAGAGAATTGTCGCCGACAACCTTAAATTACGGTCTGTTCTTGAGTCCACGGCCGTGGAACCTCAAGAACTAACCGTGATTTCTCTCAAGTCTACGAACCTGCTTTTACTTTAATCTAAAGTTAAAGATTTGCTTTAGCTTAGTTTAGACTTGTCTTTTCTAGGTGGTAGTGAAGCCTCAACAACCTCTACCTCGATTGTGAGTGTCACAACCTCAATCGGTTAAGTTAGTCTTGATCCTTGGATTATAAGTTTGGATATTTGACACTAATTCTCGCCTTTAGAATCCTTCTATATTGAGCCTCAACAACCTGTATAGAGAGTGCCTTGTAGGTGAGTTATATAAGGTTTTTGGAACTTCACCGTACGATTACCTTACATTAGTATATCTTTGCATATCTCAACTCTGTCTTTACATCATTAAGTATATCTTGAATCGATTGCCACAGCTGGACACCTGGATCTTTAGGATTGTTGTTTTCCCAATATTTGCAAAACTCCTATATTTACTTGCTTGATAACCTGCAATCGAGTTCGTTCCCCCCAAATCCCTGTGTTCGATACTCTGGAATACTTGCTAATCTACGCCGATCCGTACACTGCGGGTTCGCTGCTTGATTCTAGTTTTATAAATTTAAAACTTATTTGCACACACCTCTAGGGGCGAACAAGTTTTTGGCGCCGTTGCCGGGGATTTGGTTTAGGCCGAATTCGGTTATCGGTTGTCAAGCTTGGGAGCTTTGCTCTTGTTATTTGATATCTCTTTGAGTGCATGCGCAGGTCTAGGAACACCGCAGATCTCTTACCTCTTGATCAAGAGCTAGAGAAAACCTTGAGGCAAAAGCGCAAGGAAAAGAAGATGGCCGAAGAACACGAACGTGATCTTCAAACGGAGTTGGCGGAGAAGGAAGCTCAACTCCGATGGAATGAGACTCTCCGCCAGGATGAGATGGATCGTCATCAATCTCAAGTCAACGGTCTACAAGACATGATTTTCCAAATGAGGATAAAGATGAGCGACCTTGAGAATAAGGTAGTCAAGAAGCCCTCAAAAAGGAGATCAAGGTCTAGAAGAAAAAGCCACTCATCCGCTGATGATAGTGATTCTTCCATGCCACCGTTGGAAGAGATTGATCCCACGATCAATATGAATCCTTTCCATCCACAAGGAGCTACTAATCGCCGCATTCCGCCTAGGAATGCAAGAGTCGAACGTGTGGATAATGAGCCAAGGACTCTTGGCCAGCGAATGGATCCAACACAACAACCACGCCGCTTGGGTGTGAATTTTGATCCTGAAGATATGCAAGGGTTTAGCTTTAACCCTCAAGTTATCACTCTTGTTCGCCAAAGCCAATTTGGCGGTACAAGTGCTGAATCTCCACATCAACACTTGCAAAACTTTGAGTGTATGATGGATACGATGAGACCGAAGAACGCTACTACCAACAGCTATAAGCTCAAACCTTTCTTTTTCTCTTTGAAAGGGAAAGCGTTGTCATGGTATCAAGCTCTTCCCAATGGGAAACTAGACACGTGGGAAGACCTTTCCGCGGAGTTTCTCACCAAATTCTTTCCGCCCTCCAAAACGGCGGAACTTAGAGGTAAGATTAATGCTTTTTCCATGAGACCTAACGAAAGTTTGTTTCAATCGTGGGAAAGGTTTCAGGATTTACTTTTGGATTGCCCTCATCATGGCATATCCAAGCTTGCCTTGCTGGAAATCTACTACAAAGGGCTGGATGCGGGAACGCAATTCAACCTCCAATCCCTCTCATGTGGAACATTCATGGACATGAGAGAAGATGACGCTTGGGACTTCATTGAGAAGCAAGCAAGAGTCATAGAGAAGTATTCCCACCGGAAAGCGGATGGAAATCGTGTGGAGCAAGGAGCGAAGCTCACACATGAAGCTCAAAATCAGATTTTCTCCCTCAACAATGAGATCAAAGAGTTGAAGGAGACTATCAAGACCAACTTCCCAAATCAACAAGAGAAGGATGTTGGCTATTTGGGCAACAACAATGGCGGTGATAACACCAACCGCAACAACAATAACCGGAACAATAATTGGAATGGGAACAACAACAACCGGAACAACAACAATTGGAACAATAATCGGGGTTCAAACAACAACAATTGGCGCTCCAATCAACAAAATTCCGGTAACTCCTATCCTTCCAATTCTAATTTGCTAACTCCACCTTCCTCTTCTTCTACTCCTTTGAAAAGCCAGGGGCAATCATCTAATGGAGGAAACAATACGGGAAAGGAGAAGTCCGATCCCATGTTGGAGACAATCTTGGGAAAGCTTCAAGGGTTGGAGAACCGCCTCATCAAGGTTGATGATCAAGTCTCTAAGGTTGACAAAGCCCAAAAGGTTTTGGAGAACCAATTGTTCAACCACGCGGAGGAAGTTCCTAGAAATAAAGGGAAACTTCCAGGAAAGACGGAGGATAACCCTAAGGGAAGGGTAATGGCGATTACAACTAGGAGCGGAGTGACTACCACCGATCCGCAGCCTACGTTTGTTGAAGTCCCCGTAGAGAAGGACAAAGGAAAGGGGAAGGAGAAGGAAGATGTTTATGTTCCTCCTCCAGCTTACAAACCTCCCCTACCGTTCCCTCAATCTAGAGCGCGAGCGCGCCTAGACAAACAATTCGGTAAGTTCATAGAACTCATGAGCAAGCTGCATATTAATATACCTTTCATTGATGCTATTGTAGGTATGTCGGCTTATGGCAAGTTCTTGAAGGAGCTTCTCTCCAACAAGAGGAAGCTAGAAGATTTCGGTGAGGTCAAGATGAGTTCGGATTCTTCGGATCTCATCAAGACTATGAAGGAGAAAATGCCCCCAAAGTTGAAGGATCCAGGGTCATTTTGCATTCCCATTGGAGTGGGAGATGTCACATACGACGCTTTATGTGACTTGGGAGCAAGTGTGAGCATCATACCACTTGCATTATGTAGGAAGATCGGTTTAGGCGATCCTAAACCGGTCAAGATGACGTTATACATGGCGGATCGATCCATCACTCGCCCCGTCGGTATTGTAGAAGACGTCCCGGTCAAGCTAGGTAAATTCTTTGTCCCCATTGATTTTGTTGTGCTTGACATTCCTGCAGATAGTCCGGTCCCGATTATACTCGAAAGACCATTTCTTGCAACATCCGGCTGCATGGTCGATTGCAAGAATGGGAGACTCCCTTTTGATATTGGAGAAGAGAAAGTAGAGTTCGTTCTTTCCACTCTAGTAAAGGAGCCAATCTTTGATGAGGATGTTTACGATATCCAAGATGAAGAAGGTTTGTCTAGGGAGGAGGTAAGTGCGATTCTCTTTAACGATCCTTTACAAAAGGTTATCACTATGAGTCTAACCAATGTAGGGGAAGAAGAAGAGTGCAAAGAGGAAATTGAAGCCTTAGAAGCACAAGAAGAGATGCATGGAGTGGAGTTTGAAAAACTCCACGATGAGGCTGAGAATGTAAGAATCCACGGTCATACCCTGTATTCCACGACCGTGGATTTCACAACCAAAATCGACCTCCATTCCAGGGGATTACACGGCCGTGGAACACATGGGGAGGCCGTAATTCTGACCGTGGAAGAGGATGATCGGCTTACTTCTTCAACTTCTTTTGATTCTTCTCCCAACCACTCAACAACCTTAGAAACTTCTAAGGAAACGTCGGATGCCTCTCAAGCACCATTGGAAGCCCCGAAAGTGATGGAACTCAAACCACTTCCTACTCATCTAAGGTACGCTTTTCTTGGATCTAATTCTACCTTTCCGGTCATTGTTAGCTCCGAACTAAGCATAGATGAACATGAACAGCTCATGACAGTCCTTAGGAAACATAGAAAAGCCATAGGTTACACTATCGAGGACTTAGTAGGAATTAAACCCTCCCTATGTATGCATAAGATACTAATGGAGGAGGATTTTAGAACTTCAAGACAACCTCAAAGGCGGTTGAATCCGACCATGAAGGAGGTTGTCAAGAAGGAAATTCTTAAACTTCTTGATGCAGGTATCATCTATCCTATCTCCGATAGCAAATGGGTGAGTCCAGTTCAAGTAGTTCCGAAGAAGGGAGGAATGACGGTCATCACCAACAAGAACAACGAACTCATTCCTACCCGAACCGTGACTGGATGGCGAATGTGCATAGACTACCGCAAGCTCAACAACGCAACACGGAAGGATCACTTTCCATTGCCGTTCATCGATCAAATGCTTGAAAGGTTAGCACAACATACACATTTTTGCTACCTTGACGGTTATAGTGGTTTCTTTCAGATTCCGATACATCCGGACGATCAAGAGAAGACCACATTCACGTGCCCTTGGGGTACGTTCGCTTATAGGAGGGTGCCGTTCGGGCTTTGCAACGCCCCAGCCACCTTTCAACGGTGCATGATGGCCATCTTCTCCGAGTACGTAGAGGAAATCATGGAAGTCTTCATGGACGACTTCTCCGTATACGGTTCCTCTTTTAACGATTGCCTTTCTAACATCTCTCTTGTTTTACAACGTTGTGAAGACACTAACCTAGTTCTTAATTGGGAAAAGTGTCAATTCATGGTTAAGGAAGGAATCGTATTAGGTCATTTAGTCTCTAGTAGAGGGATAGAGGTAGACAAAGCTAAGATAGAGACCATAGAGAAACTTCCTCCCCCAATTTCAGTGAAAGGGATAAGGAGTTTCTTAGGACATGCTGGATTTTATAGACGTTTCATTAAGGACTTTTCTAAGATATCAAAACCTCTCACTAATCTATTGATGAAGGATGCGGTTTTTGAGTTTTCGCAGGAATGTTTAGATGCGTTTAACACCATTCGGCAAGCTCTAGTTTCAGCACCTATTATCCAACCCCCGGATTGGACTCTCCCCTTCGAGATTATGTGCGATGCTAGTGACGTAGCTATTGGAGCTGTTCTTGGACAACGAAAGGAAGGGCGAACCCATGCCATATATTACACTAGCAAGACGCTAGACGAAGCTCAACTCAACTACGCCACTACAGAAAAAGAGTTTCTAGCCATTGTCTACGCTATTGACAAGTTTCGCTCTTATCTTGTAGGTGCAAAAGTGATTGTCTACACGGATCATGCTGCGATCCGGTACCTCCTTGCGAAGAAAGACGCGAAGCCAAGGCTGATTAGATGGATTCTTCTCCTACAAGAATTCGATCTTGAGATCCGCGACAAGAAAGGTTCAGAAAATTCTGTTGCGGATCATTTGAGTCGCCTCACACATCTAGAGGACGACCATCTACCCATTGATGACTCCTTTCCGGACGAACACCTACACATCATAGAGGAGTGCATCAACGAGATCTCCAAAGGTAACGAACCATGGTTTGCTGATTTTGTTAACTATTTGGTTTGCCAGGAGATACCGCCCGGACTATCCTACGCACAAAGGAATAAGTTCTTTAAGGACGTCCGGGAATACTATTGGAACGAGACTCTCCTCTTCAAGAGAGGTCCGGATGGCATCATTCGGCGATGTGTGCCGGAAGATGAAATGCAAAGTGTCATCCGTCATTGTCATTCACTACCTTGTGGAGGACACGCTAGTTCGAACAAGACTAGCGCAAAGGTATTGCAATCTGGATTTTATTGGCCTACCTTATTTAGAGATGTGCAATCCTTTGTCTCTTGCTGCGATGCTTGTCAAAGAACAGGCAATATTTCTAGAAGGAACGAGATGCCCCTCAACAACATCCAAGAGGTGGAGATTTTCGACGTTTGGGGAGTTGATTTCATGGGACCATTCCCATCTTCTTGTGGAAACCAATACATACTATTGGCGGTAGACTACGTTTCTAGATGGGTGGAAGCCATTGCCTCTCCCACAAATGATGCCATGGTGGTGGTTAAGTTCTTCAACAAGACCATCTTTCCGCGATTTGGAACACCAAGGACAATCATTAGTGATGGAGGTTCTCACTTCATAGCTCGTCGCTTTGAAGCTCTTCTAGCTAAGTATGGGGTTACTCACAAGATCGCTACCCCTTACCATCCAGAAACGAGTGGACAAATTGAGATCTCAAATAGGGAGATCAAGGGAATTCTAGAGAAGACGGTTTCAAGGACTAGGAAGGATTGGTCCTTGAAGCTAGATGATGCATTATGGGCGTACCGGACTGCATACAAGACTCCCATAGGAACCACACCATACAACCTTGTGTGTGGGAAGTCTTGTCATTTGCCGGTAGAGCTAGAGCACAAAGCGTTTTGGGCTATCAAGTGGCTGAATTTCGGCATGAAAGAAGCGGGAGAGAAGTGTCTCCTAGACATCAACAAGCTGGATGAACTTCGCTTGAACGCCTATGAAAACGCTAAGATCTACAAGGAAAGAGCAAAGTGTTGGCATGATAAGCATATCATTCCAAAGGACTTCAAAGAAGGAGATCAAGTTCTCCTCTTCAATTCAAGACTTCGCCTCTTTCCAGGTAAGCTTAAATCCCGTTGGACCGGACCTTTTCTAATCAAACGCATTTTCTCCCATGGTGCAGTTGAAGTATGGGGTGAAGCTAGCGGAAGTTTCAAGGTGAACGGTCAACGACTCAAGAAGTACACACCGGAACTCCAAGCTGAGGAGTTTGCGCCTACCGCACTCGAATAAGTGCGAGTCTGGTCTAGCTACGGACCTTAAACAAAGCGCTTCTTGGGAGGCAACCCAAGGTATTGCATTCTTGTTTCTGTTTTCGATTCATAGTTTAGCTTAGAATAGACGTTTTTGCTTTATTTTGCCTCGATTTCTTCCGGTATGTTCGTGTTTTTGGTTGTAGGATCGATGGAAAAGGAGAAAGGGAAGATAATGTCGAAGAGGAGTGACGAAATTTGGACTTTGAAGCTTTACAGAAGGTTCCACGGTCTAAATTACGGTCGTCATAGCTACAGTGGCCGTAATTCTCAAAAGCCTTTGAAAAATCACCAAAACCACGGTTCCGTACACTTCCACGGCCGTGGAACACCCCGACAGACTGTGATTTTCAAAATCTTGCCTGCGAGTATATAAGCCACATTCTTCACAAACTTAACCAAAATTTCCCCCATTTCCACGACCTAGAAACCAAAAACCCTCCACCTCTCTCAATTCCTCGTTTTCTAATCGTTTTCAACGATTCTTCATCCTAAACTGCGGCAAATCCAACCACGAACAGAATCCAAGCAACAAATCAAGTGGAAATCGATCAACAAACACGCATTTTGGGTTTTTCAATCCGAAAAAGAGGTTATTTCTTTCTTCTTGATTTTTGCGGATTTAGTTCGTTTTTGCTATAGTTTTTTTAGGAAGAACTGATAAAGACCGGAAGGAATTAGATTAGGACTGCTTGTTGTGGTGATTGTTGGTGAATTTGCTGAGATTCACGAGTTTCTGAGACGAATCACGGTCTCTGGGTAAACCACGGCCGTAATTTCCCAAGAACAGACCGTAATTTTGCTGAAAAATGGACTTTGTAAGGAGAATGTCGGGAAGGATAAAGGAAAAGAAAGGAGAGCAAAGTAAGAAAAGGAAAGGAAATCCCTCCACCTCTAGGGCACCACCACCCTCATCTCCCTCACTACCATCCTCACCTTCACCTCCATCTTCACCCCCTCACCCTAGCATTCCGACCATACATGAGAACCACCTAGTAGCACTTGACCGGATCAAGGAGAGGACAGTGATAAGTCCTAGGTATTTGTTGTTGGAGGATCTACATCCTCTCAACATTGTGGATGATCTTACATGGCTCTTGGATAGAGCCGGATTGCTTGTCTTCACGAACATTCGTGAAGACGCCTATGAGGAGATTACCCGGGAGGTTGTGACATCCTTCGAGCACAGCCACGTAGATAGGACCGTCTCCTTCCGTCTCATGGAACAGGACTATCAGTTGAGCATTGTTGAGTTTGGGACCATTTTCGGGTTCCATGAGACCTATAACGGTCGATTCCCGAGCGGAGTTTACCCCAAAGATTTTTGGGAAGAGGTAGCCATGATTTACGCCGACGAGGACCGTTGGCAACCCGCCGATACCAAGGCTAGATTGATGTACCATCTAGCCTTGAAGATAGCTCACCGTGTTCTTTCGGAGTGTCTCTTTCCTAGGACGGAGACGCCCCAAAAGATCAAGACGGATGAGCTATTCTTGCTCTATTGTATGCTTTACGGTCGCCGTGCAGATTGTGCCACTCTTTTGGCGGCTACGATGAGTAAACTGAAGAACAAGAAGAAGGGGAACATCGGATATGGTGGGATAGTGACCCATATTGCTAGGACGTTTGGTGTTGATTTCTCCGCTTGCACCCGTATACCGGCCGTCCCTTTAGGACTACATGCTTTTATGGTTAGGGGACTCATCTTCCCCACACATGGAGGTCCGCCTTATGCGGGCATGCCTTGGGAGACTCGGACGGGTAGAGGGATTGAGTGGCTGCCGGAGTATTCCATTGTGGCGGGACGCCACAATTGGAAGGAGACGTTCGCTGCGATGCATGCGAACAGGCTAGTAGCTCCCCCCTACGTTCCACCACCGGTTGTGGAGGAGGAAGACATGGGAGGTCAGTAAGAGAGTGGTGGAGGAGCGGAGCACGAGTTCGGCACGTTTCCGGATCAGCCGGAGGCGGCCCAGGATGTACATAGGCGCTCTCCACGTCCAGCTAGAGCTCCAGGGTCGTCATCTCGCCGCGCTAGCGTGAGTGAGAGGCCCACGTGGATGACTACACCTCCCACTTGGTATGACACACCCCCTCCTTGGTCCACGGCACAGCCAGCAGCACCACCACCGCCACCAGCACCAGCACCATCCGATGCTCCATCATGGTACAGTCACGCCCCGGGATGGTACGAGCAGATGCCGGATTGGGCTACCGGACTTTCGGAGAGAGTTGGAGCACTAGAGATCCGGGCGGATGCTAGAGACGGACGCCTAGACGACCTTGACCACATGATGAGGGACGTCTACCGCCAGCAGTTTGGGCGGTTCTATGATCCGAGTTTCTCTCCATTCCCACCTCCACCGCCGCCGCAGTGATTGGACGCATGATCGTTTGTTTTAGACATTCCCGCCACCATTTTGTGAGTTTCTTTTTCTTTTCTTCTTCTCCTTATTTCTTTTGAACATTAGGGACAATGTTCGTCCTAAGTATGGGGTGGGATGTACTAAAAGTTTGTAATAACTCTACTCTCTATGTTGCTTTCATTCGAGACTATCGTTGCATCTTCATTATGTGTTACACGTTTCCTTATCGCATTGCATGAAAAATGACTTGAAAAAAAAAAAAACCCATAAAAATTGAAAAATTTTGAAAATTTTGTGCTCCTAATGAATTGAGATGATTTCCATGATAATCACTACTTGTGAATTGAGTTTGATGACAATTGCATGCTTAAAAGAATTGTGAATTGAAAAGAATTTGAATGAATGAATTTTACCCCTTTTGCAAGTTTTATAATGTGAGAATGTTACCTAAATCATGCTAGAAAATTGAAGTTGAAATCATGTTATAAGTTCCTATACTTCCTCTTGAAATGATTAAGGCAATTCAATACTTTCTTTCTTCTTTCTTTGATCATCTATCCCCTCATTGAAATATTAGCCTCCCCTACCTATCCGGGAATTTGGAGAAGTGAATGAGAAAAAGGCATGTTTGATGTGGGAGGGCCATGAGAGCAATTATTTGCAATCAATTGAATAGAAAGAAATTTTAGGGTTGGGGAAGTCAATCATGACGATGAGTAACTCGGCACCATTCACATAGCCGGGTATTTGTGTCTTGCCAAAGTCGGATTGAGCGATATTCCTAGCGGATTATGGTATGTGCGCTAAGGGTTTGAGGCATCTCTTGAAAAATTTGAGAAACGCCGATTTCCTAGGCTTCGGTTTTTGTGCACCTCTATCCATAACTCCAAAAGTAAAGTCGAAAAATGAAAAGAAAGAGCGAAGCTCTAAGTTGAAGTGTTGCGGAAACCGCACAAGAAGAAGAAGGTAGTTGTCCACTTTCCCGGATTTATGCACCACTTTCCCTTAAAGTTTTCCCTTCCCTTCCATGTTCTAGACCTTTTCTTTGGAAGTCCTTAAGATCAAAAGAATGTTATATGACTTGATGATCTAAATTGAAGTTAATTGTGATTGATTTTGTTAATGTTTGAAGGTTATAATGCTTGTTTAGAGGTTGAAGTTGATTCATGAATTTTCTTTACCTTTTACCCTTTGATTAAGTGTGTGAAAGTTTGAAAAATGATTGAAGCAAGGTTTGAGAATGATCTATTCTTTAGAAATCACATTCATCAAAAGGAAGGTACACATATTTCATCCTAACTCTTGTTTAAAGCTTTTTGAAAGACCTTGCTTAGGGACAAGCAAGTGTTAAGTATGGGGTTATTTGTTAGCATGAAATATTGTGATATTTTAGGCATGTTTTCTAAACGTATTTGATTCATATTGATAGTCTTTGATTGAACTTTATGCATATGTGAGCTAGTATTACCTATATTGTCGATATGGATGTCTACACTAGTTCTATGTTGATTATAGGTGATTTGGAGCTATTTCCGAACGGAAACGAGCAAAGGAGAGTTGAGTTGATATGTCCATAGATTGAGGACACTCTTTGGAAGCAACTTGGAGTCTTAGTTTGAGGAATGCACGAGTTTAGGGAAGAATCACGTTCTTGCCCTAAATTACGCCCTAAAATACGGCCGTATCACAAACCACGTTCAGAATTACGGCCGTGGATTTGGAGTCAGAAATCCATGTTCATTCCAGGGGATTACACGGCCGTGGAACATATGTTGCAAACCGTATTTGTTTCCACGCTCTAAATTACGGTCGTGGAACACTTCCACGACCGTGATCTTGGCGAATCTTTTCGCCACACTTTGAAGCCACAGTCTTTTAAAGATTGGGCCGGCCGACATTTTGCCCTACACTATAAAAAGACGGACGGAGCAAGATTCCGTCACCTTCGCTACCCGTTTGCCCTCATTGATCGCCGTTTAGATACGAGCACGTTTTGCATAGCTTGCTTGGAAGTAATTGACATCTCTTTGAAGAGATCGAAGTTCGTGTTGGGAATTCCTCCAATCTCGCACTTTTGGTGGAGATTGCTGTTGAGATCTCCGGATTTGCGGAAGATCGAAGTTCTTGGAAGATTTTGCAAGAAGATCTCTCTTCTTGATTAGGTTCGATTTGGAAAACGGATTGACATCCCGTTTTCTTTTCTTTCCTAGGGTTACGATTGTTTGTTCTATCGTGAATCTTTTGACCTTGTTTATTCTCTTTGTGACTTTGAGATTGAATTGAAGATTATTGAAAGTTCTTGAAAGTTCTCATCTTTTTATCTTTTAATTCTTAAATTGATATCAATATGACTGTTATTGGCTAAAAACCCTTAACAATTCTAAGGTGAAGGGTTGATAGTTGTGGCTTAGATGATGATAGATCGATCGCAATTAGATTAGACCCTGAGAGTTAGAGAATTGTCGCCGACAACCTTAAATTACGGTCTGTTCTTGAGTCCACGGCCGTGGAACCTCAAGAACTAACCGTGATTTCTCTCAAGTCTACGAACCTGCTTTTACTTTAATCTAAAGTTAAAGATTTGCTTTAGCTTAGTTTAGACTTGTCTTTTCTAGGTGGTAGTGAAGCCTCAACAACCTCTACCTCGATTGTGAGTGTCACAACCTCAATCGGTTAAGTTAGTCTTGATCCTTGGATTATAAGTTTGGATATTTGACACTAATTCTCGCCTTTAGAATCCTTATATATTGAGCCTCAACAACTTGTATAGAGAGTGCCTTGTAGGTGAGTTATATAAGGTTTTTGGAACTTCACCGTACGATTACCTTACATTAGTATATCTTTGCATATCTCAACTCTGTCTTTACATCATTAAGTATATCTTGAATCGATTGCCACAGCTGGACACCTGGATCTTTAGGATTGTTGTTTTCCCAATATTTGCAAAACTCCTATATTTACTTGCTTGATAACCTGCAATCGAGTTCGTTCCCCCCAAATCCCTGTGTTCGATACTCTGGAATACTTGTTAATCTACGCCGATCCGTACACTGCGGGTTCGCTGCTTGATTCTAGTTTTATAAATTTAAACCTTATTTGCACACACCTCTAGGGGCGAACAGAAGTTCAACCACTTGATAGCCCAAAACGCTTTGTGCTCCAACTCTACCGGTAAGTGACAAGACTTCCCATACACAAGGTTGTATGGTGTGGTTCCTATGGGAGTCTTGTATGCAGTCCGGTACGCCCATAATGCATCATCAAGCTTCAAAGACCAATCCTTCCTAGTCCTTGAAACCGTCTTCTCTAGAATTCTTTTGATCTCCCTATTTGAGATCTCAACTTGTCCACTTGTTTGTGGATGATAGGGGGTAGCAATCTTGTGAGTAACCCCATACTTAGCTAGAAGAACTTCAAAGCGCCGGGCAATGAAGTGAGAACCTCCATCACTAATGATCGTCCTTGGCGTCCCGAATCGCGGGAAGATGGTCTTGTTAAAGAATTTAACCACTACCATGGCATCATTGGTAGGAGAGGCAATTGCTTCCACCCATCTAGAAACGTAATCCACCGCCAATAGTATGTATTGGTTTCCACAAGAGGATGGGAATGGTCCCATGAAATCAACTCCCCAAACGTCGAAAATCTCCACCTCTTGGATGTTGTTGAGGGGCATCTCATTCCTCCTAGAGATATTGCCTGTTCTTTGACAAGCATCGCAGCAAGAAACAAAGGATTGCACATCTCTAAACAAAGTAGGCCAAAAGAATCCAAATTGCAATACCTTTGCGCTAGTCTTGTTCGAACTAGCGTGTCCTCCACAAGGTAGTGAATGACAATGGCGGATGACACTTTGTATCTCATCTTCCGGCACACATCGCCGAATGATGCCATCTGGACCTCTCTTAAAAAGGAGAGGCTCGTTCCAAAAGTATTCCCGGACATCCTTAAAGAACTTCTTCCTTTGTGCGTAGGATAGTCTGGGTGGTATCTCCTGACAAACCAAATAGTTAACAAAATCAGCAAACCATGGTTCGTTACCTTTGGAGATCACATCGATGCACTCCTCAATAATGTGTAGGAGTTCATCCGGGAAGGAGTCGTCGATGGGTAAATGGTCGTCCTCTAGATGTGTTAGGCGACTCAAATGATCCGCAACAGAATTTTCTGAACCTTTCTTGTCGCGGATCTCTAGATCGAATTCTTGTAGGAGAAGAATCCATCTAATTAGCCTTGGCTTCGCGTCTTTTTTCGCAAGGAGGTACCGGATCGCAGCATGATCCGTGTAGACAATCACCTTTGCACCTACAAGATAAGAGCGAAACTTGTCAATAGCATAGACAATGGCTAAAAACTCTTTTTCGGTAGTGGCGTAGTTGAGCTGCGCTTCATCTAGCGTCTTGCTAGCATAGTATATGGCATGGGTTCTCCCTTCCTTTCGTTGTCCAAGAACAGCTCCAATAGCTACGTCACTAGCATCGCACATAACCTCAAAGGGAAGAGTCCAATCCGGAGGTTGGATAATAGGTGCTGAAATTAGAGCTTGCCGAATTGTGTTAAACGCATCCAAACATTCCTGCAAAAACTCAAAAACCGCATCCTTTATCAATAGATTAGTGAGAGGTTTTGATATCTTAGAAAAGTCCTTAATGAAACGTCTATAAAATCCAGCATGTCCTAGGAAACTTCTTATCCCTTTCACCGAAGTTGGGGGAGGAAGCTTCTCTATGGTCTCTATCTTAGCTTTATCTACTTCTATCCCTCTACTAGAGACTAAGTGACCTAATACAATTCCTTCCTTAACCATAAATTGACACTTCTCCCAATTAAGAACTAGGTTAGTGTCTTCACACCTTTGCAAAACAAGAGAAAGGTTAGAAAGGCAATCGTTAAAAGAGGAACCGTATACGGAGAAGTCGTCCATGAAGACTTCCATAATTTCCTCTATGTATTCGGAGAAGATGGCCATCATGCACCATTGGAAGGTGGTTGGGGCGTTGCAAAGCCCGAACGGCATTCTCCTATAAGCAAACGTACCCCACGGGCATGTGAATGTGGTCTTCTCTTGATCATCCGGGTGTATCGGAATCTGAAAGAAACCACTATAACCGTCAAGGTAGCAAAAATGTGAATGTTGTGCTAACCTTTCAAGCATTTGATCAATGAATGGCAATGGGAAATGATCCTTCCGCGTTGCATTGTTGAGCTTGCGGTAGTCTATGCACATCCGCCATCCCGTCACAGTTCGGGTAGGAATGAGTTCGTTGTTCTTGTTGGTGATAACCGTCATTCCTCCCTTCTTCGGAACTACTTGAACCGGACTCACCCACTTACTATCGGAAATAGGGTAGATGATACCTGCATCAAGAAGCTTAAGAATTTCCTTCTTGACAACCTCTTTCATGGTCGGATTCAACCGCCTTTGAGGTTGTCTTGAAGTTCTAAAATCTTCCTCCATTAGTATCTTATGCATGCATAGGGAGGGTTTAATTCCTACTAAGTCCTCAATAGTATAGCCTAAAGCTTTCCTATGTTTCCTAAGGACAATCATGAGCTGATTATGTTCATCTATGCTTAGATCGGAACTAACAATAACCGGAAAGGTAGAATTAGGTCCTAGAAAAGCGTACCTTAGATGAGTAGGAAGTGGTTTGAGTTCCATTGCTTTCGGAGCTTCCAGTGATCCTTGAGAAGCATCCGATGTCTCCTCAGAAGTTTCTAAGGGTGATGAGTGTGTGGGAGAAGAATCAGAAGAAGTTGAAGAAGTGTCTCGATCACTCCTTTCCACGCCCAAAATTACGGGTTCCTCATGGCCTCCACGGCCGTGGTTTAGAGCGTGGAAGGGAAATACGGTTGTCATTGCTTCTCCACGACCGTATAACTCCCTGGAGTGGGACACGGTTTTGGTTGTGAAATCCACGGCCGTGGAATACAGTGTGTGACCGTGGATTCTCACGTTTTCTGCCTCATCGTGGAGTTTTTAGAACTCCACTTCACCCATCTCTTCTTGTGCTTCTAAGGCTTCAATTGCCTCATTGCACTCTTCTTCTTCCCCTACATTTGTTAGACTCATAGTAATGACTTTTTGTAGAGGATCGTTAAAGAGAATCGCACTTACCTCCTCCCTAGACAAACCTTCTTCATCTTGGATATCGAAAATATCCTCATCAAAGATTGGCTCCTTCACTAGAGTGGAAAGAACGAACTCTACTTTCTCTTCTCCTATATCAAAAGCGAGTCTCCCATTCTTGCAATCGACTATGCAGCCGGAAGTTGCAAGAAACGGTCTTCCGAGTATGATCGGGACCAGACTATCTGCAGGAATTTCAAGCACGACAAAATCAATGGGAACAAAGAATTTACCTAGCTTGACCGGGACGTCTTCTACGATACCGACGGGGCGAGTGATGGATCGATCCGCCATGTACAACGTCATCTTCACCGGTTTAGGGTCGCTTAAACCGATCTTCCTGAACAACGCAAGTGGTATGATGCTCACACTTGCTCCCAAGTCACATAACGCGTCGTATGTGACATCCCCTACTCCTATGGGAATGCAAAATGACCCCGGATCCTTTAGATTTGGGGGCATTTTCTCCTTCATGGTCTTGATGAGATCCGAAGAATCCGAACTCATCTTAACCTCTCCGAAGTCTTCTAGCTTCCTCTTGTTAGAGAGGAGATCCTTCAAGAACTTGCCATAAGCCGGCATACCTACAATAGCATCGATAAAGGGTATGTTAATATGCAGCTTGCTCATGAGTTCTATGAACTTACCAAACTATTTATCTAGGCGCGCTCTCGCTCTAGATTGAGGGAATGGTAGGGGAGGTTTATAAGCTGGAGGAGGAATGTAGACATCTTCCTTCTCCTTCCCCTTCTCTTTGTCTTTCTCTACGGGGACTTCAACAAACTTAGGCTGCGGATCGGTGGTAGTCACTCCGCTCCTAGTTGTGATTGCCATCACCCTTCCCTTAGGGTTGTCCTCCGTCTTTCCTGGAAGTTTCCCTTGATTCCTAGGAACTTCCTTCGCATGGCTGAACATTTGGTTTTCTAAAACCTTTTGAGCTTTATCAACCTTAGAGATTTGATCATCAACCTTAATGATGCGGTTCTCCAACCCTTGTAGCTTTCCCAAAATCGTTTCCAACATGGGATCGGGCTTCTCCTTCCCCGAATTGTTTCCTCCATTAGATGATTGCCCCTGGCTTTTCAAAGGAGTAGAGGAAGAGGAAGGTGGAGTTAGTGAATTAGAATTGGAAGGATAAGAGTTACCGGAATTTTGTTGATTGGAGCGCCAATTGTTGTTGTTTGAACCCCTATTGTTGTTCCAATTGTTGTTCCGGTTGTTGTTGTTTCCATTCCAATTGTTATTCCGGTTGTTGTTCCGGTTATTGTTGTTGTTGTTGCGGTTTGTGTTATCACCGCCATTGTTGTTGCCCAAATAGCCAACATCCTTCCCTTGTTGCTTTGGGAAGTTGGTCTTGATCGCCTCCTTCAACTCCTTGATCTCATTGTTGAGGGAGAAAATCTGATTTTGAGCTTCATGTGTGAGCTTTGCTCCTTGCTCCACACGATTTCCCTCCACTTTCCGGTGGGAATACTTCTCTATGACCCTTGCTTGCTTCTCAATGAAGTCTCAAGCGTCATCTTCCCTATTGTCCATGAACGTTCCACATGAGAGGGATTGGAGGTTGAATTGTGTCCCCGCATCCAGCCCCTTATAGTAAATTTCCAGCAATGCAAGTTTGGATATGCCATGATGAGGGCAATCCAATAACAAGTCCTGAAACCTTTCCCATGATTGAAACAAACTTTCGTTAGGTCTCATGGAAAAAGCATTAATCTTACCTCTAAGTTCCGCCGTTTTGAATGGCGGAAAAAATTTGGTGAGGAACTCCGCGGAAAGGTCTTCCCACGTGTCTAGTTTCCCCCTAGGAAGAGCTTGGTACCAAGACAACGCTTTCCCCTTCAAGGAGAAGAAGAAAGGCTTGAGCTTATAGTTGTTGGTAGTAGCACTCTTCGGTCTCATTGTCTCCATCATACACTCAAAGTTTTGCAAGTGTTTGTGTGGAGATTCAGCGCTTGTCCCGCCAAATTGGTTTTGGCGAACAAGAGTAATAACTTGAGGGTTGAAGCTAAACCCTTGCACATCTTCAGCATCGAAATTCACGTCCAAACGGCGCGGTTGTTGTGTTGGATCCATCCTTTGGCCAAGAGTTCTTGGCTCATCATCTACACGTTCGATCCTCGCATTCCTAGGTGGAATGCGGCGATTAGCAGCTCCCCGTGGATGGAAAGGATTCACATTGATTGTGGGATCAATCTCCTCTAGCGGTGGCATGGAAGAATCACTATCATCAGCGGATGAGTGACCTCTTCTTCTAGATCTTGATGCCCTTCTTGAGGATTTCTTGCTTCCCTTATTCTTAAGGTCGCTCAGTTCTATCCTCATTTGGAAAATCATATCCTGCAGATTGTTAACTTGAGATTGATGACGATCCATTTCATCCCGGCGGATGTTCTCATTCCATTGGAGTTGAGCTTCCTTTTCCGCCAACTCCGCTTGAAGATCACGTTCGTGTTCTTCGGCCATCTTCTTTTCCTTGCGCTTTTGCCTTAAAGTCCTCTCAAGCTCTTGATCAAGAGGTAAGAGATCTTCGGTGTTCCTAGACCTGCGCATGCACTCAAAGAAATATCAAATAACGAGAGCAAGCTCTCAAGCTTGACAACCGGCTAACAAATTCGGTCTAGACCAAATCCCCGGCAACGGCGCCAAAAACTTGTTCGCCCCTAAACGTGCGTGCAAATAAGCTTTAAATTTATAAAACTAGAATCAAGCAAGCGAACCCGCAGTGTACGGATCGGCGTAGATTAGCAAGTACTCCAGAGTATCGAACACAGGGATTTGGGGAGAATAAATTCGATCGTAGGTTATCAAGCAAGTGAATATAAGAGCTTTGCAAATTATTGGGAAAACAACAATCCTAAAGATCCAAGTATCCAGCTGTGGCAATCGATTCAAGATATACTTAATGATATAAAGATAGAGTTGAGATGTGCAAAGGTATACTAATGTAAGGTAATCGTACGGTGAAGTTCCAAAAACCTTATATGACTCACCTACAAGACACTCTCTATACAGGTTGTTGAGGCTTCAATATAGAAAGGTTCAAAAGGCAAGAATTAATATCAAATACCCAAACTTGTAATCCAAGGATCAAGACTAACTAAACCGATTACGGTTGTGACACTCACAATCGAGGTAGAGGTTGTTGAGGCTTCACTACCACCTAGAAAAGGCAAGCCTAAACTAAGTTAAAGCAAATCTTTAACTTTGGATTAAAGTAAAAGCAGGTTCGTAAACTTAAGGGAAATTACGGTTAGTTCTTGAGGTTCCACGGCCGTGGACTTCAAGAACAGACCGTAATTTAAGGTTGTCGACGATTCTTTCTAACTCTCAGGGTCCAATCTGTTTACGATCGATCTATCATCATCTAAGCCACAACTACCAACCCTTCACCTTAGAATTGTTAAGGGTTTTTAGCCAACAATCATCATTATGATATCAAATTCAAAGATTAAAAGATTGAAAGATGAAAACTTTCAATAAACTTCAAACCAATCTCAAAGTCACAATCAAGAACGATTATTGTCAATAGATTCAGAATAAAGCAAACAAACACAATCTTAGGAAAGAAGGAAGAACGGGATGTCAATCCGTCTTCTAAATCAAACCTAAACAAGAAGAGAAATCTTCTTGCAACAATCTTCCAAAAACTTCGATCTTCCGTCAATCCGGAAATCTCAACAGCAATCTCCACCAAAAGTGCGAGATTAGGGCAACTCTAAGGAAGAGGGCAAAATACGTCTTTTTGCAAGAATCGCAAAAAATCTCCAAGTCGCAATGTCGTAAGTGTAACGCAAGGTCTAAAGCGAGGTCGCAAATGCGTCTAAGCGGGCGTAAGCGAGAGTCCTGGAATTTCTCTTCGTCCGTCTTTTTATAGGGCAAGATAAAATGTCAGCCCGGCCCAATCTTCAAAAGATCGTGGCTTCAAAGTGTGGCGAAAAAGATCGCCAAGATCACGGTCGTGGAACCTTCCACGACCGTAATTTAGAGCGTGGAAATCAACACGGTTTGAACCATGGATTCCACGACCGTAAAAGCTTCTGGAATGAACCACGCTTCTCCTGCAGGGTTCCACGGCCGTGGAACTGAACGTGGTTTGTAGTACGGCCGTATTTTAGAGCGTGGTTTAGGGTAAGAACGTGATTCTTCCCTAGCCTCGTGCATTCCTGAAGTTGACATCCATTTTGCTCCTAAGAATGCCCTTAATCCATGGACATACTCAATCAACTCGTCTTTGCTCGATTCCGTTCGGAAATGGCTCTTAATCACCTATAATCAACATAAAGCTTGTGTAGACATCTATATCGACAATATAGGTAAACTAGCTCACAAATACAACAATGCTCAATCAAATACTATCAATATGAATCAAATACACTTAGAAAACGTGCCTAAAATATCACAATATTTCATGCTAACAAATTCCGTGAATTAAATTCCGACCTTTCATATTTTAGGCTTTTCATATTCGGAACTTAATGATACGAATATGGGCGATCTAGATCGAGGAGAAACTTCAACTACTTCTTCTTGATCGCTCGAGATGGATCAAACTGTGTGTTTGGGTGGCGGAAGCGTATAGTTGATCCTTCAAAAGGATCCTCGAGTATGAAGGCTTGGATCAAAGACTAGATCCAAGATAAGAACTTTAAAGATGATGGGAGAAGAAGGTGATGCCTAAACTAAGTAAGAGGGTTTTCCTTCTCAATACTTAAATTTCAACTTAGACATGATTTTACAAATGAGCCAAGCCATCCTTATGTAGTGGATGGGGGCTAACCAAAGGTTCAAACATAAATGACAGAATTAAAGTCGGAATTAAGTTCCGAATATGAAAAGCCTAAAATATGAAAGGTCGGAATTTAATTCACGGAATTAAGTTCCGAAATTAAAGTTCCGAATACAAAAAGACTTATTATTAAATAGCCGAATAATAACGGTCTTCACCCTTGATGATGATCTCATCTTTGTCATCTTCAAAATATTCTCCACATAACGGATTGACAAGATGAATTGGAATGATCGGGGATACCTCAGGAATGATGATTTCTTCCTTTGCCTCTTCTAATGGAACATCACACAACGGTTGTTCTTGTTGGGCGGCCGTCATGAGAGAAACCATTTGTGTCTTCAAAGCTTCAATCTCATGCTTTAGAGCGACATTCTCTTTGGCTAAGACGGCAACACGTTGTCGGTGTTCATGTGGATACCCATGGATGCTCTCTTTAGGCCTTGGTGGATTTGGAGGAGGCAACCGCTCCTCTTGGAGACTAGGACGCCGTCGGTGGGGCCTTGGTGGGTCCGGAGGAGGCAACCACACCTCCTCCTTAAAGTATTCTCTCTGTTGGTACCTCCGGCTGGTTTGCTTGGCCTTCGGTGGAGGAGGTAACCATTCTTCATCCTCATCATAAGAATCAAAATCATCATAGAACATGATGATCGATGAAGAACACTGAAGAACGGATGAAGATCTTCGAAGAACACCGAAGAACAGTTGAAGATCTTCGAAGAACGCCGAAGAACAGTTGGAGATCTTCGAAGAACACTTGAAGAACACTTGAAGATCTTCAACAATATTGAAGAGAAAAAATTTTGTGAAGAACAATCAAGAACTTTAGTAAAGAACTTGACCTCGATCCCGAGCTCTGATACCAATGATACGAATATGGGCGATCTAGATCGAGGAGAAACTTCAACTACTTCTTCTTGATCGCTCGAGATGGATCAAACTGTGTGTTTGGGTGGCGGAAGCGTATAGTTGATCCTTCAAAAGGATCCTCGAGTATGAAGGCTTGGATCAAAGACTAGATCCAAGATAAGAACTTTAAAGATGGTGGGAGAAGAAGGTGATGCCTAAACTAAGTAAGAGGGTTTTCCTTCTCAATACTTAAATTTCAACTTAGACATGATTTTACAAATGAGCCAAGCCATCCTTATATAGTGGATGGGGGCTAACCAAAGGTTCAAACATAAATGACAGAATTAAAGTCGGAATTAAGTTCCGAATATGAAAAGCCTAAAATATGAAAGGTCGGAATTTAATTCACGGAATTAAGTTCCGAAATTAAAGTTCCGAATACAAAAAGACTTATTATTAAATAGCCGAATAATAACGGTCTTCAAAATGAGCGGGTCCTTCTAGCCGGAAACACGGATGGCGATGCCATCCGGGGGCGTATCAATCATCTTCATTCGTTGTTTTTCTTTCTCTCATTCACGCAAAAGCTTTATCCCCTTAGAGAGAGAAAACACTAAAGCTCCATTGGAAGATCTAAATAGTGTTATACTAGAGTGTGTGTTACTCTGCGAAGTAACTAAGCTATTATAGCTAGGTTAAGAGTTGGAGCTAGATCGTAACATTGGCTACATTGAGAAAAGAAGGGGGTTTCTTCTAGTTTGTATCTAGGACTCTTTGAAGCTGATAATAGATAGTTAGATCCTACGGATATACCTTGGGACGGGGAGTAGGCTATTTAGAGCCAAACTTCGTAAACATATCCTTGTGTCAATCGTTTCAATTCCGCATCATATATACTTTATTGTGACTAACTTTGTTTTGCAGGAGCAAGAAGTCAAGGCCCTTGAAAAGAGCTTCAAAGCCTTGAAATCAAAGTTTCACGAGAAGCACAGATTGACATCAAGGCCCTTGAAAGAATTTTCAAGGCCTTGAGATTTGGTTTGCGAAAAGTTCTCATACTCTATTCAACCCCCCTTCTAGAGTATCGTTTACATTATTTATATCACCTACCGGTTCTTCAGAGGACAAACTCCAACTTATTCAAAACAAAGTTAGCAACAAAGATAATTTAAAACTAACAACCCCTCCCCCCCATTAATGAAGAGATCAAAAATGCCATTTTTGATATTGGGTGTGATAAATCCCTAGGACCTGATGGTATGCCGGCTGGATTTTATCAAAAATATTAGCACATTGTAGGAACTGACGTTTCGAAAACTGTGAAAAGATTTTTCAGAAGCGGGATAATGCTTAAACAAATTAACCATAATTTTATAACCCTAATACCTAAAGTGGATAATCCTACAATAATTAACCATTTCAGACCTATAAGTCTTTGCTCAACAATATACAAAATTATTGCGAAAATAATTACAAACAGAATGAAAACCATCATGCCTAAACTCATTCACCCCCTACAAGGCACTTTCGTTGCTAACATATCAATCCACGAAAATTTACTCATTGCTCACGAAATTTTCCACTTTTTCCGATCTAAAAAAGTAAAGAAGGATGGACGATGATCAAACTTGATATGGAAAAAGAAAATGACCAATTCAATTGGGACTACATCATCAATATCCTCAAAATTTTGGTTTTAATAACAAATTTATGGGATAAATTAAAGAATGTATAACTACAGTCTCTTTCTTCGTTCTTGTTAACAATGAACCAACTGAGGAATTTTTTCTAAAAAAAGGGGCTTAGACAAGGAAATCCCCTTTCCCCTTATCTTTTCATATTAGGGGCGGAAATCCTAACACATGCTACAAGAAGATTGCAACAACTACGATAACCATATTGGGTTCTCCGTTTGTAGACAAGTAACAACTATGACAACCATATTGGGCTTAGACAAGGAGATCCCTTCCTCTTATCTTTTCATCTTGGGGCGGAAATCCTAACACAAATGTCACAAGAAGATTGCAACAACTACGACAACCATATTGGGTTCTCCGTTTGTAGACGAGCAACACCAATCCCGTTCTTGTCTTACGTTGATGATATGATCATTTTTGCTAAAGCAAATGTGGCTTCTTGTCAAAGAACTAAGCAAATTTTGGAAATGTATTGTTCTATATCTAGACAATGGATTAACTTCCAAAAATCTGCCTTCCAAACAACAAAAGCACCAGTGATAATAACATTGCCCAATTAAAAAATGTCCTTGACATGAGTCATAGCACTACCCTCGACAATTATCTTGGTTGCCCAATCATTAACGGAAGAGTGACTAAAGAGACCTTTGGTGACATTAACCTCAAACAAAGCAACAACTTTCGAAATCGAAAGCTAACTCCTTATCGCAAGAAGGTAGAAACACCCTCATAAAACATAGCGGTTAAACCAACATTTGCTATGCAAATTTTTATGCTCCCGTGTCATAATTTGAAGGAGTCAGGGACGGATCCAGAAATAAAATTTTAGGCAGACTAAATATACATATAATCAAATATTTTTTTAATCAATTATATATATTGATTTGAAAATTAATTACATCTTCTTTTCAACATTAAAAAAAGTGCTTTTTTTTATTATAACGTATTTGAGTCATTACTACTATCGGGTCTATTTTGACTATAAAATGAATAAATTTGTTATAAGATAGTGTTAATAATTGACATTTTTTAGATTTATATAAATGAGAAGATTGAAAATTTTGGAGATGACTCAAACGAGTTCATTTTAAATTTATATAAAGGAGAATTATTCGTAAACAATGGAGATTATGATAAAAAAAAAATTAAGTTTTTAAAAAAATGGAGATTATAATCTAAATTTTAAAATATAGTACTAAAAAGAAAATTTTACAAATATTATAACTACCAACATTATTTTAGAAAAAATAAAATGTTGTATGAGAATAGAAGCAATGGGACTTGAACCCTCAACCTCAAAGTAATTTCTCCCTTATCTTCAAGGCTTTCAACCAACTAGGCTAAATGCACAAAGGTTTTAGTATGCTCATTAGTTAAATTAATTTGGAATAGGGTGGGCTATGGCAAACCCATGCCCACCCTTAGATCCATCCCTGGTAGGAGTTAGAAAAAACTTATAATATTTTTTTGGAACAAAGGGGACCAACAAAGACCCATTATCAGTTGAGATGTAATATGCAAATCAAAAAGAATAGCGGTTTTGGATTAAGGAAATCTTTAATCACAAATAAAGCATTACAAATGAAACTCTTATGGAAAATCCTAGCCGTACCAAATAATATATGGGTTAAAATTATAAACGAAAAATATTTAATAAATCATAATATTCTTTATTAACAAAAGAAAGGATCAACGTCTTGGCAATGGAATAACCTTATGAAGTTTAGAACTGAGTTTAAAAATGGTATTATTTGACAAGTCGAAAATGGTAAAACCATCAACTTTTGGCATGACAATTGGGTGACAACAACTCCGCTTATAAAAATGGCCCAGAACACCAATCAATTTGACACAAATATAAAGGTTAGTCACTTTATTAACGACTCGAGACAATGGGATGTGACCAAAAATGATAGCGAGCTACAAAACATCATCACGCCGGAGATTAGGAAAAAAATAAAGGAAACAATTATACCAAAAAATGATATTCAAGATAGATTATATTGGAGATGTAGCAACAAGGGTTGGTTTACTACTAAATCCGTGTCAGAAATGATTGAGAATAGTTCATACATCTCCCCCAGCTACACGTGCGATTGGATCTGAAATCTCGATACCCAACCTAAAATTAAAAACTTCCTTTGGAAAATTTCACAAAACGGTATCCCAACAAAGGTTAAGCTTGACGAAAGAAGAATCGTCGTTACAAGGCATTGTGAACTATGCAACCATCATGTAGAGGACTTGTCCCACTTGCTCTTTGAATGTCCCTTTAGCAAAAAAATTATTGTCAAAATCGGCAAGTCATTATTAACCGAAATAAACAACATTAGCCTTGTTAATAAAAAAAACTCACCACCTACTACAAGAATTAAAGAATGAAATTGGACTTAACAAGTTCGCATGTCTCGCAACTATTTGGTGGGGAGTTTGGTTCTTCAGGAACAAAATTATTTTTGGGAATGAACTTGGGTCCTTGCAATAAGGTTATCAACTTTATTAAAAATCAAATCCAAATATGGAAAACTAACATCATTGATGAGGATGATTACGATATAAAACAACAACAAAAGGACATTTACTCTGCCACAAGAAAGAAACACAATATTAAATGGGATAAACCAAAACCTGGTTTCCATAAGCTTAATTTTGATGGATCTAAACTCGATTCGGGAATAACATCAATTGGCTTTGTGATTTAGAATCACAAGGCTAAGGTTGTTAGCCTCGATGCGGTAAAAACCAATTTTAACTCGATAATAAAAGTCGAAGCTTATGCTCTAAAATCGGGCCTACAAGAGTCTATCATATTAAAGATAAAAAAATATCAAAATTGAGGGTGATAATCTATGAGGGTGATAATCTATGTGTTATGAAGGCACTCCAAGGCATATGTCCGTGGGAGGACGACATGATTATTTCCGACTTCATACTACCAACAGTGTTACTGACCGACCGACTCATGTGGGAATATCGAACCCCAACACTTATTTTTCTAAATATCTCGAACTTCATGTTCTCATCCACAAGAATGTTTTAGGGTGGACTACGTTTAGGAGATAGCCTAACGTTAACCATTTTCTGTTTATTAAAAAAACACACACATACAGTAGTGTTTTCTATTTTCCCACAAACACAACCTTTGTTCCAATTATCTACAGTGCTGCCACTTTTTGTCATGAAATCTAAAATATGCAGAATTCAAAATTTGGCCCTTTAACTTTAGTAAACTACACTAACAACCCCTAAACATTCAATGACGTCAATTATATCCTTTCGGGGGAAGGAGAAATGGAGAATCTCCAACCAAACAAGGAATTAAGGAAGCTTTTTGGTTGGTAGAATATAGATTTGGTTTTTTGTGAGTTCCAATTGCTCTTCTCCCTCCACAGGAACTTCAGCGATGGAGCTTTTCTAGTGCGACCAATCTCAACCATCCGCCATAACAACAAAGCTCTTCTCCCTCCCGCTCTTCAGATGCATTCGCCGTAAACAAATTTTGTTCCATCTTCCACGGAGGCTGTTAGTGATTTTATGGCGGCCAAAGCGATTTCACCGTTCTCATGCTTGTCGTATTCTTCTTCTTCTCCTAATCTTCAGCGCAAACGAGCTCCTCAGGTGACTTTAACTCTTCTTTTCCAACTCCACTGCTAGTTTATTTCTGCTTTGATTATCTTTTTCTAAGTTAGGTTCTGTTTGCTTCATGGATGCTTGTTGGAATGCTTCAATCCGTGAGGCGAGAAATGTTGGAGTACAATTTTTCTCGAATTTTTTCCACTTCTTTGGTTCGTATGATTTCTAGCTATTCATTGGTAAAATTAGGGTTTTGGGCTTGGTAAATTGGCGCTTCATTGTACTGTATTAGCTAATTGGATTCTTCCAATGTTGAATTTCGGTTTACAAAAATTTAGGTATTATGGACAAAATTCTGTATAACCCCTGTATTTATGAGGAGATGAATGCTGCTCATCCACACCGAATGTTTGTTCCACAATGTCAGTTTATCAGGAACACCATATACCATAATAGGCAGTATTGCAGTAAAGTCTAAAATTACATCCTATTTTGTTTTGGCCAGCTAACATGTAGAAAGTTGAATCAGTTTTTAGTAGAGCTTATGATGATTAGTAATGCATTGCTAGAAGATTATCTACTTCCCAGGAAATATTCAGGATAAAGATCCTATGATTTGGTTGGGAAATTATAGTCTAAATTCAATACCACGCATCAAACTGAACTACTATCTTGTGGAAATAAACCAACACTGGAAGCATGAAACATCTTCATAAGAATGTAAGCGTTGTTTATTATGTAATCACTTTACATGAAGCATTATATGGCCAACGAATTATGTACACCGTCAATGTTTACTGCAGATATTCCACACAATTTGTGAAGAATTAAGGTAGTTTCCTATGTTGATCCTAGTTTAATTGGCCTAAACATGATTTCCATAGCAGCCCTCTTTAGCTATTTATAGATGATAAAGCTTATCCCTAAAGCTAGGGAATATTCTAGAAGGGTACTTAGGATTAAGAGAAAAATATCTAGATAGGATAAGGATGATGAGGAAAATATCTTGTGACTGATAGTTATTTAGGATAAGGACGAGGCTTAATAAGCACCTAGAAACTAATAGATGCTTAAGAAGCAGTTATGCGACTTTTTAATATCTCTTCTTGTAGTATCTTTGAAGGGGCGGTAGGTCTGCATTATTTTAGCACTAAAATCCTAGGTAAAATATACTTAAGCTCCCTTTATCTATTTGATTTACACTTAATGTGTGATGTGTTATACTCAAAATTATAGAAGATCACATGTTATAACCCTTTTATTACCCATTGACCACCCACACCCCTCATTCTGTATAAAGTTTGTTAAAAAAGACGTAAAAACATCAACAAACCCCCCTTGTCATAATTAATCTTCCCTCCTCACTCTCTCTTCACCCAAGTCCGTTTTATTTTTAACATTGTTCACTTGTCTTCTAACAGGCTGTGGACTGAATGAGGGTTGTTGGTCAAATTGCTAAAGAATAGTGACGACACATGGTTTTCTAGTTCTGCAAAATGTAACAGTAGTTAAGCACAAACTCAATTAAATAATACATGTGTAGGTTTTATTTACAAAGAAAACTAAGGTAATTTTATGAAATTATCTTATGAAATTTGAAAAGTAATTTGAACCTTTATAGATATGTTCCAGAGCTTCTGAAGTGCTGATTTTTTTTAAAATAATATCCCCTTTCCAGTCAAATCGCAACAAAACTCGAAAGAATTAGGATACTTTCCGAATTTGTTTGCATGTAAGATTTTTTTCTAACTATATTGTTTTCAAACACTTTTATTTACTGAAAGAGTTTGTCTCGTGAAATACTTCACCTTGCTTTTTTCCAGCTGGCAGTGTGGAAAAGATCCATTGGATGCAACTATCATAATTTCGGACGCTTGGCAAGCAGTAATGGTGGGTTTTTCCAGCTGGCAGTTTTATCATCCTTTGTAAGCTGTTTTGCTTGTTAATGTCTGTGGATTAGAAATCAAAGTCTTCTTCTAGTTAATTTTGCAGTTTCTCTTCCATAAACACTACTAATGCAAAATATGAAGACATTCTGTAATTCTGGCTGAATTTTATATATGATCCTATTTTATTCTTGTAATCTATCTCATTGATCAAACAATGGGTTGCAAAATATGATTTTTAACTGAAAAACAAAAAGATTTGAAGGGTCTCACTTGGATGTAAAAAAAACGTAGGCCACAACAGACTCAAGTTGATGGGTATGAAACCAAATTTCCATTTTTTTATACTCGTGTATGAATTATGTGCGTGTTGAGATGCAAAGGTATTTGTTTATTCATTTTTAAGTTAGAACTTATCTTTACAACCATCTTATTTTAGATATTAATACATCTCAGTTATTTTTCTTGGTCATGTATGAACTCTTTTTTGCATATATAGATGGAAAAGGATTTGTTTACTCATTTGTGTTTGAGAAATGAGAACTGATCTTCTAGTCCATTAAGTGGAGATAGTATTCCCAAGCTATTAGTGTGTAATGTTTTATGGCTTCTCTCTTTTTGGTTAAGCAGCACATTCTTGCCAGTCTAGAAATGGGATGTGGGAAGTAAAAGCAAAGTTTCGAAGGAGAGAATTTAACCTTGCTTCTACCTCGAGAGATGACCTTCCAGACGAGGGGATGGAAACAGATGTTTCAGATGATGAAGAGTACATTTTGGGCACTGAAAGTGTTTCTCCTGCAACCATTTCTTTTGTTCATGATGGAGAAATTGGGGGCAAACCTGGTTTTGTCTCATTTTACAGAGCACCTAAAAGCGAGGTCTTGACGTTCTCATCAACTGTTCAAAAGAAGCATAATAGCATGCTCTGGTTTGTTGGTCCTACTGTTTTAGTAGCAACATTCGTTTTCCCCTCACTCTATCTGCGCAGGATTCTATCAAGTATATTTGAGGACTCTCTCTTGACAGGTAAGCAGCTGAAATTTCCGTCTTGTTACATTTTATCTAGGAGTGAGGGTAGCGATGTCATATTATCATGAAAATAGAAGTTCAGTTTGACAGTTTACTCTTAAGCCACTCCCCCATCCCCATGTGCCTGCAAAATTTGGGGCCGTTGAAAATAAGACCATTGCATCCTTTTTAGCAAAAAATCAGGAAACAGAGCTGATTAAAATAACGTGATTTTATTTCCTTAATGATTAAGTAGCTTTTAACTCATCCTTACTCATTGTGTGCAGATTTTCTGATTTTGTTCTTCACCGAGGCAATTTTCTACTATGGTGTTGCTATATTTCTTTTTCTCATGGACTATCTATGGAGACCTGCTCAACCAATTTCCTCTACAAGTAGCAGCGGAAATTTGTCATCCCGTTTAAGTTATCGTATATCTTCAGTTGCTATCTTGGTGCTCAGCCTTATAATTCCTATGGTGACAATGGGCTTTGTTTGGCCATGGACTGGTCCTGCAGCTTCAGCTACTCTAGCCCCATACTTGGTTGGCATAGTAGTACAGTTCACGTTTGAGCAGTATGCAAGATACATGAAGTCTCCCTCATGGCCCGTCATTCCCATCATCTTTCAAGTGAGTTCTATATAGTAGTTGTTTTTTGAACTATCTAGATCTAAAATAATTTGACAGAAAATTCCCTTTCTCAAGCCTTCCTTCACCTTTTGCAAGTATTTCTAATAAATGAATTTTTGGGCAAAGCATTTTTAAGCAAATAGTCATGCTTGGCAGAATTTGGGAAATATTGGAATTCTTGTTAGTTTTTGGCCTTTTAGTTAGTTACAGTCTATTTAAGCTGTAAATGATCCATACATAAAATTTTTCTTCAAAAATGAATCCAGTATTGTGATTGAAGGATGAGCAAATTTTCATTTATCATTTTTTGTCTATCTTTGAGGAGAACTGACCAAATACTTGAATATATTGCTTAATAGGTGTATAGGTTACATCAGCTAAACCGAGCAGTTCAACTGGTCACAGCTCTATCCTTCACAGTGAGAGGGGTTGAGATGACTCCACACAATTTGGCAATCAATAACTCCTTGCGGACGCTATTGAACGTCCTTCAACTTCTTGGAGTACTTTGTATTTGGTCACTCTCTAGCTTTCTTGTGCGGTTTTTCCCTTCATCTTCAGTTACAGGACAGTAGAAAGAAACTTTGAGGCAAGCTGATTAGCTTATTCTCACTCCATCTCCAATGGCATTTTCTCTCACAAGAACTATGATGTGAACCATCAGGTGCGTGCGTACACAACCATCCTACACCCCTGCCTAAAATGGATTTCATTTGAGTATACATTTGAGAGATTAAGAACGCAAAATGTAGATTACATATTCAGTTTTCTAAATATAATTGCTACGGAGGAGAGTCAGATTTATCCATCAACATTGTTACTTTGATGTTTGCAACTTGGCCGGGAACTTTTGGGGTTAGTTAATTTGCAAACAGCTTCCTCTGCTATATATTGTACTTTTGCCAGGTTTCTGAGTTGAACATCGTCTAATTGTCTTAAAATACATCATGATCTGCTGCTATTAGCACGGATCTTTGTTGATGTAGGTAGAAAATTTCTCCATAATTATACTTGTACTGCGGCATGAAGCTAAGGGGGAGTCTGAGGATTGTGAACACCCAACTTTAAAAGTAGAGTTAGAAATTATCGTTAACCAAGGGGTTTTGTAAAACTATCCGCTAGTTGATTGGCGGATAGTTTCCTCCATGGCAATCCAATGATTTAAATTTTTATACTTTACAAATCATCAAATGATTTAAATTATTAAATTTCAATTAATGAATTTTGAAAATAAACATTTTATAATATATTTAAACATAATCACAATCTCGTAGTGAACTCCTTTACTTGTGTTAATTTCCTCCCTTCTTCGTACTACCCCAATACTTGCCGCACATAACCTTTATTTGAGAAATCATTGCATGGCAATCTATATCCTCACTACTCAACCATTGTTCAACACATTAATGAGGTTATCAATATAGAAGAAAACTTTATTAACCATCACATAAGATGACCCGGACATATCTTTAGTAGACTCATAAAATTTTATAAGATTTTCTAAATTTTATAAGATTTTCTTTTCTTCCACTCCTCTGTAGTAATGACTCCTAAACAACCATCATCATCTCCTCTTGGAGTATCAATCTAAACAAGCACAAAATTGTATTTCAAAGCAACATCAAGCATTGTATATGTAGAATTTCATCTATTAGCTACATCAAGGACTATCTTCTTTTTGCTTTCAATTTTCAACATTTAGCTTCTTCCCTAAACACATGCAGTCTAACAAGGGAAAATTTTTATATATATTAGACAACGGACCTCACTTTCTCAACTCAAGTCAATATGTAACTGCAATCCATCATTCTCAATTAGATTAGCAATGCGAGCTACACATCTCATATGCAAGTTATGAACACTATAAATGCATGATCCATTTATTACAATCGTTTTTTTAGGTTAATTCACATCACATCATTAAAACTAGCATTATCAACGGTGATGGTAATAAATTTCTCATCTAAACTTCATGTCCTTAAACAATCCTTAACTCCTCAACTCCTCTAGCAAGTGGTTCACCCTTATGACTAGTGATATGAAAAAAATCCAAAATTTTCTTCTACAAATTCCAATCATAGGGTTCGTTTGGTAATATCAAATTCCGTAGATGAAGTTGAAGATGATAAAATTTAGGGGATGAAGATTATGGGGATTAAGAGGAGTGGAATAATTCCCTTAATCTCGTTTTGTTAGGAAATGAAGGATATCAATTTAAGGAGATTTAGAGAATTAAATTATGAGAATTGTGGGATCCTACTACACTTCGATTATAAGGGTTACAAGAATTGATAATACTACAGTTTTATTTTTACCCATCTTCCTTTTTTTCATCTCTTGATCTACAAAAAAAAAATTTAACTCATACTTTTTCGTAATTTTACCCATAATCATATTCATTTTACCAAACACACATTTTACTTATTTTCATACTCATCTCCTTAAACAACTTCATCTCCTTAATTCTTCATCTAAATAATTCTCTTCATTTTTAGTTTCATCCATGTAATCTTACCTTACTAAACAACCCTTATTTTTAGATGAAGAATTAAGTAGATGACATTGTTCGAGAATATGAGTATGAAAATAAGTGAAATGAGTGTTTGGTAAAATAAATATGAGTGTGGTTAAAATTACGAAAAAGTATGTGTTAATGTTTTTGTGAATGAAAGAGATGAAAAAGGAAGCATAGCAAAAAAAAAAAAAAAAGAAGAGATTTTAGCCCCAATGATCCTTATAATGAAAGTTCAATAGGCTTACACAATTCGCATAATCTAATCCCCTTAATTCTCTTGCCAAACGAGATTAAGATAATTATTTTTCTCCTCTTCATTTCTATAGTCTTAGTCCCGTTAAATTTTTTACCCTACCAACATAGTCATTAACAATAAAATGAGCAATAATAACCATATAATTGATTCTTTGAATGGAAGTACATTTATCAATAATCAAACTAACTCTTTCATAATTCTTCTTCAACCAACTATGCAATGACACATTTTCATTCAAATATAACTCATAACAATCTCAACTCTCAAGCAACAATGTGACACAGATGTAATTTAAAAGTAGGACAAGAAACCAATCCATGTTTTTCCACTTGTCCAAATGACAATTTATCAATAATTATCATCTTGGCCAAATACCTTCTAACCACAACTTGATTTAGTAACCGAATCTTTGCTTTATATTGCACAGTTTCAACAATTTTTTCTAATACAATTTTAAATTGAGTACCTTTTATTTTGTTCGCAAAATTCTCTACACATCTTTCAACATGACTACTCAAATTTTTTATGTGCCATTGACATTTTGATCAACTACAAATGTCTTCAAACAGTAAATACACTCCACTCTAATCTTGTCAAATTTCTTTTGTAGTGATCTCAGTGCTTCCTTTTTCCTTTTCCCACCCTCTTTAACTCAATGTAATCTTGTCAAACTTATCAAATTCCTTTTTCCTTTAAAAAATAAATATCATTATGAATAAATAAAACTGAAAACACAATTACATAGATAGAAGTAGGAGGAACTTATTTTTGAACAGTGTTAAAAATAAATAAAAAAGAAATAAGGTTTTTTTAAAGGGAGGAAAATATAAAAAGAAATGAAAGATTTTATTTATCTTTGAACTAGAAGAATCTTTCTTACCGAAAAGACCCAAAGATATTCAAAAGGGCCTTTTCTTGTTGCAAGAAAAGTGGGGTTGCTGGATCCATGTCTGTTGGTATCTCCAAATCTAATTTCATCAACATTTTTGATAAAATAAATATCCTTACCATTCAGATCCCTCCAAATTCAACTTCAAATTTGTAGACATGGATTAGAATAGAATCCATATTTTTTTTAAAAAAGAAAAATCGAAAAGAAAAGAATGTATGCTTGAAGATCCAAGAAGTTGAGTGCTTTGTTAGTTAGAACACAGCAACTGACTTGAAAAAGATGGAAGCATCAGCAGTTTGATATGTGCAAAGATATGGCCGCTGTTGCCCATTTGTTTATCTGTCACAAGCGGATGGAAGTCTTTGCACAAATTGAATATGTTGAAATTTGAGAGAGACGAGGGAGATGAGAGGCGTGAGGAGATGTAAGAGAAGGAGAGATTATATATAGAGTTAAAATTAGGGTTTTATTTTGGTGGCGGAGGCGCTCTTCGCTGCTCACCCACCAAACAAGACAACTTGCCTCCATTTGGAAATTATATATATCATCCGTATGTATATAGTAATAAAAATATATATTGTATTAAAAATTGGCAAGTTGCAGATGTACCTTCATCTAAACAAGACAGGAAGGTGACTCATCATCATTCATCACTGGCTGAAATCCATTCACTAATTACAGCTCATCGCAGCCTCAACGTTTGTTCTTAGCCTTTTCAGTTTTCACCCTGCAATTTTAACGCTCCAAACCTCATCTACTTTATTATTTATTTTTTATTGCTTTGAAAATAGAAAGCATTTCGAAACCACTATACAGCCGTGGATTGAAAGGCCGAAAAAATCAACAGACGCTCTAACCGTCACAAATGACCACAAATAAAAAGAAAAAAAAATACACAAAAATACATTAAAATGAATTGAATTTTTTCTCTTCTAAAAATTTTTTTTTTAACCCAACGTTATTACTATTTGCATATAAGTAGAAGGTAAGCGAGCAACAAGTTGCGCCGCTACCCCTTTTTTTGATGGCAAAACCTAACCTTTTAAAAACAACATCTACAAATCTAGAGGACATAATATTACTATGCATAACTCTTTGCACCCTCTTGAGAATATCAACAGCATCGGGTGCAAAAAATCCAAACGTGTCAAAAGCAAATGGAAGAAAAACGTGTTGGTTTTCAACACATGCCCTTCCATGCTTGGCCACCTTAATTAGCTGATGCCGCTCTACAAGCTGCCTGACCCACAACAAAAGGTCCGTTCCCTAATCCCACAAGCGGTGAGACCCCGTCAAATCAATACATACATGCTTCCCTCCACTCCAACCAAACACCAAAACATCCGCCGGCCGCAATGTCGACCTTCCATCCCGAGGATCAGTCAAGAAGTTCACAGGTGCTTCTTTCTTTACAGAAATTTCGGCCCGTCTAAAGGTATCACAAAGAACATCACGAACCAGATCATGCCTATACTTGAAGCCAGGAAGTTCCTTACAATGTACAGCATGCTCCCCAAAAGTATCCAACACCCTCCGACAATTAGGAATGGGGCAAACCTCACCAGCTGAGAAAAGCGGAATCATAAGTCAGTACTTGAGAATGGAGCGGTACTCCACAGGGGACATGCATTGACCAAGTCCATCGATGGGAATGACATCAAGAAAATCTTGGCTATGCGGCGCATGCAGACATCCGAAAACTGCTTGTTGCCTATTAGTCATATCAAACCTCTCAACCATCTCCTGAACAATTTTACCAAAAAGAGCATCCGCCAAAATATGTTGGGGCTTAGGGGGGACGGTGTCCTTACTAGTAAAGTTGGAAAGGTCGAACTCCGGGATAGCCACATGCAGGTCATCTAAAGCTTTGTAAAAAACTGAATTCATACCGGATAGCCCACTGTCACGCAAGATATGGTCTTGGAGCACCCAAGACTGAGCTCTGGAGGCAACAAAAGCGTAAGAAGACGCCTCCATAGCAGAGTACAAACCGAGCCCTCCCCGACGAATATGCAAGGAAGCCAACCGCCATTGAAGATCCCCGAAAAAAGGACCCCCACAAACCACCATATCCTCAATCGACTCACGAAGTCCCGCGTCAAAACAAGATGCCGCATCCTTCACATGCTCTGGCTGACAAGTCCTCAGGCCAAAAAACATCTTCGCTACACCCAAACACGAACGAAGTAAGAGAAGCTCACTCTGCGGGTTCCTAAGTTGAGGGAGAAGACGCATCAACTCCAATGCCTTATCAGCTCTCTTCATAACCAATTCTTTAATAAACCCACTATCTCTACTCACAACCCCTCCCAACAACTTCAACCCCAAAGATGGTCTCGCAATGTCTCTAGGGAATAACCCGTCTCGAAGCTTCGAACCATCACATGAAGGCCAAAATAACTCAGTTTTTTTAACATTCAACTCAAGTCCAAAATTCGGACCAACCTCCAAAATAATACCAACTGCCTTAGCCACATCCTCCGATCGACCAATGATTATCCCATCATCTAAATACCAAGCATGAAGAAGAGGCTTATAGTTGTCACGGATAGTGTGCACAAATGGATGCAAGACAAGCGCAAAAAGAAGTGGCCCTAAGGGGTCACCTTGCTGAACTCCTGTGGAAGACCAGATAAATCTATCTCCCAAATACAATCGAGCAGGCTGACCATACTAAAACTCAACCCATAAAGAAATAGATGGACATCTTCTCCTCACCTCACGAAGCAATACTGTCCTATCAACAAGATTAAAAGCATTCGAGAAATCCACGGCAAGCATAGCAAGCGAACCATCATCATGCCGCTCGCTCAAAACCCTGTTGACACTATGCAAAATAGCCTTTGCGCCACCAGACATGCCTACTCCAAACTGAAAATCCGCTAGATAGGTTGTCATATCTTTACTCACCCCTTTCATGGCAACATTAGAAACCAACCACCTCCAAATAGTGCCAACTGCAATGGGTCGAATCCCATTGTCAGGCTTCAATAATGGCGTAAGAGGAGCAGAAGCCACAAACTCCGCCAAACTCCCCGGACATCTGCCTCCCAACCACAGATTAACAACAGATGAGATCACTCTTAGAAGATCAACAGCAATAGCGGAACCATCCCCACACATAGCATCTAACACGTGTTGTGCCCTCAGACCATCCATGCCGCAAGAAGTACCTTTGGGAAAGGACTTAATACACCTAAGAATCAAATCAACATCAGCAACAAAGGGAGATTCCAAAACCTCACATACCCGAGAAGGTGGAGACTTGAAGGGGTGCTTAGCCTCCAAAACCTTCACAGTCTCATCATCAAACGAAGCCACACCAGAAGAGGACAAAACCTTAACAGCCGCCGTGAATTGTCCATCAGAGACCTTGCGAAGACACTACTTGATATTAGGTCTCACTCTTTGTCTATCACCATCCGTTGAGGCGACCCTAGTAGTTGCCGAAAACCCATGCTCAGAATGGTCTAACAAACCCCGCACTATCTTGTCGATACCGCCGTCCTCACCCCACAAAGTTAGAGACTGCATGATCCGCTGCTGTTGAATAGACTTTCTACTCCCTGATCTACTATCTCTCCTATTCGAAGGCCTGAACACTTGCAAAGTGCACCGAGGAAGAAGAAGCAAGGCAACCCAAGCATCCACAGAACATGGCTCAACGACCACTCTTTGAAGAGCACCCTTTAGAGCATGAGAGAAAGCAAGACGATAGTTATGCGGGATACTCTTCACAGTAGTGATAGGAATGCGAAAAACTCTATAGAGCAAACCCGCATAAAAAACCAACCCTTCCTCAATAACCGCAACAGACAACTCTCCCACGACCGGCTTCGAGATACCCAAAATGTAGCTTCTTATCATTCCGTCCTCATAAGCAACACGAACGGAACCATCAGAGTGATGACATGCACGACTCAAAGCATGCATACTCATACAACGCCCGCATAACCACAACCCAAGATATGCCAAGGACTCCTCAAAAGCCACAAATACATCAAGGTTATTCTCAATAGTGTTGCGAATCACATTTTTGTTATCTTCAGAACAAAAATGTTGCCTTTTAAGATGAGAAACCAAACAAGAGAAACCTTTGCTTCCCTCTACTCCATCCTGACAACCTTGAAATGCCCTAAGAGGACAATGAAGGAAACCTCTACCATCCGTTGTCATATCAGAACCGGCAATTCCTAGAGACATTTCATCAAACATGTGACGGATGACAATCCATAGGGTAAGAAATCTATCTTCATGCCAAACTAGATAAAAAAAAAACCTCAAAAACATTTCATCGAACACTTGGCGGGCGTAGATCAACCATCATTAACACTCACATTGCACAAACACTTTCTTCTACTGTTCTATTAGGAATTTCTTTTTCCTAAAAACCATTAACACTCACATTGCTCAGTAGTTTAGCAGAAACAAATAGTCTTCATGATTCAAATGTATTCTGTAGGTCTTAGCCGGGAACAACACGAGCAAGGGAGAGAGAAGGGTTTGCAAAATTGCAGTCACTCCGTCTCGCAGTCTTCGCGTCTTTCCTCCCGAGTCCTGACTCCCGGCCCCGGTCTCAGGCTTCGCCCGTTCGCCGCCTTTCCACTGCCCAGCCGCCAGCGAGCCCCTCCGCCGCGGCGCTGTCTTTCCTCACGGCCCCGATCTCGCACTCTCGCAGTCGCCGGACTGGCAGGCTTCGCCGTCTTCGGTATGACTTAACCGTCTTCGGACTGGCAGGCTTCGCCGTCTTCGGTATAACCTAAAATTGACTTTATGTTTAGAAAAATCAAGGGAAAGCATCATGACCCAGTCAGCAGTAGGCAACGAGCATAAACGTTTATCTTCGAAGGAAGTACACATGGAGGAAGTCGGAGGAATAGCTGTGGACACCTCGGATTTGGACTACAATAGAGCCATCAGTAGTCGATTACAAACTCACGCCCCTTTTCGAAAAACACACAAAACTGCCAACAAATGACTGCATCAAACCTCAAAAGACGAGATTGCAGAATATGGGTATCTTGATGAATAAAGGTGTAGAACTTGATGGATAAGTGAAAGATGATTTGTAGGGAGAAGATTGTTCATAGAGGGTTGATTTAAGTTGTCGAGAGTGATTGTTTTTGGGCTTTGTATGCAGTAGGGAGGACATTGTTAAGAGAGGGTTAGACAACAAATTGGTAACCGAAATATTGTTTCCATTGGTATTGTACTTAATGATCAATGGAGAAGTTTTTTTTAAGGCTTGGTGAAAATGGAAGATAGGGGTCGGAGAAAGTTTATTTTTTTTCCATTGGTACTATGGACACCTCATAAATATTGTTTCCAACTGTATTGTACTTTTTTAAATTAAAAAAACATGGGTAAGTTTATTTTGTGATATTGGGCTTTGTTATACCCGAATGTTTGTTAAATAGGTTGGACGGGTCTTTCAGATGGGCTCGGTAATTGGTAATATGGGCTTGTGGGGAAATTCAAATGAGAATTATTCAAAAATAAGAAGAAAACACACTTCGGTACCACATTTGATAGAAGGTGGCCGTCATTTTTGTTTCCATTTGTAATGTATTTTTCTTTTCTAATATTGTAAAACATTGGTGGTCTAGTATTGTGAAAGTGGGCTTTGTTAGGCCCAATCAGTTAGTGAGATGGATCTTTTGAATGAGCTCGATTCTTGAAAATGGTGTGAAACAAATCAAACCTAAGAAAATTCGAATCGAGCGAGGGGTAATAAACATGGATTTGATCGGTTGTTGAGTGTGAACTATGGTAATAGTAATATTGTTATTGCAATTTTGAAACTTGACAATCCACTTTAGTCCCACGCGTGAGCGTTTTGTGGCATTTGAATTGCTTGAGTTGTATCTCGGGAAAAATAGTGATTACAATTATTGTTAAAGATCTTAAGTCTTACCTTGTGAGAGTGAACTTTGTTGGGTCTAAAAGAGTTGATAATAAGAGAAGTTGTTTATTAATATAGGCCGGAGATCTTGGAACTTTGTAAAGTGAAAGGTCAAGAAGACCAATGAGTATTGTGAATAAACAAAAGCAACCATGGCAAAACATACCACATCCACATCATTGCAATCCAGAACTATTGTTGTGTAAAGTAGTTGTAACAGTGGGGTGAAATGGGTTGTAGCCCAGAGTAATTGTCGTGTAAACCGATTGTGTAGCAATCAAGGTTACCAAAATCAGGTTTATAGAACTCAAGAGATTTTGCATCTAAAGGCACAACCCAAAGCAAGTAAATGTTGCAACTGTGAGAAGTAATGAAGAAGATAATCACATTGATTATAGAGATCCATCTACAAAATTCATACCAATGCGCAAAACAAAAACCAAACAGAAGGAGAGACAATGAAACCAGAGCCGACAAACACCCATCAAACCTTCTATTGTAGAATCCTCTCAAAAAACAAAGAGAGGACCAGACCGACGACGAATCTGAAACAAAGCCCCGAGTAAAGCGGCGGATCTGAAAGCTTGGAAGAAAGACGAAAAGACAAAGGTGTGGAGCAGGTGGCGGATCCTTTGTGAAGAGTTAGTTCTCAACATAGATAGCTTGTGAAGCCAAGACGGGATTTAAGGCCACAGAAAACGGGGGCTGAGGATTTACCTCAAACGAATGTGAATCCGTAGCGAGAGTTGTTCTTTGTTGGTGGCTAGGCTTTTGCCCTCCTCTCAAAAGAGAGCTTTTTTTCCTTTGTCAAGGAAGCGTTTTCTTGATGAACTTATGGATAAATCTACTCTATTTTTTATTGTCTACTAGGAAAAGCGCGTGTTTTGTGTGATTTAGTGTCATAATGTTAGTTGGAACCGAGTAGGGAATATCGGCACATCGAAAAGTAAATATTGAAACATTTTTATCAATTTTTAAATAGATTTAGAGTTAATTACAATGACAAACTATTTCGTTTTCTCGATTTTATTTAATTGCATCAAGTTCTTTCACACATCATTGCTAAAATATGAAACATTAGTCTATCCCGATAATGATTACAAGCACGCAATCATCCGTTTTGGTGATCAATTGGTCTAAAGTGTAACTTAGTTAACATAAAAAATCTCCGAAATACCTTGGACCCAGTCTTAATTTCTCTACGAAATTGGAGTTTTGTTCTTCTAAATTTATTTAGTTCTACAAGGTTGTTGGAATTGTTCGTTAACATACAGTTAGACATACACCACAACAAAAAGGTGTAATTGAGAGGATGAATAAGACTCTACTAGAGAGAGCGAGGTACATGATTTCCAACACAAAACTAGATAGGAGGTTTTGGGCAGCAATAGTAACTACAACATGTTACTTGATAAACCGCGGACCTCACACTCACATAAACTGCAAAACACCTTATGAGGTGTGGTTTGGTAATTTTGTTGACTATGCTGATCTTATGGATTTTAGTTGTACATTATACTATCATGTCAATGAAGGTAAACTAGAGCCTCGAGCAAAGAAATGGGTGTTTGTAGGCTATGAAGATGGTGTCAGGGGCTATAGAGTTTGGTCTCCATCCGAGAAAAGAGTTATTTTGATTAGAAGTGTCATTTTTTGAGAGATCTATGCTTAACTCGATAGTGAATCCATTGAAATCAAGGGAGAAAAGTAGTGTTGATAAACATATGAAGATTCAGTTTTTTTCCTCAAGAAGAAAAGAAACACCCATAGTTAGAAGTTGAGCTACCAAAATCTGCAGCATGAGAAAATCAACCACCAAAAGTTATTCACTAGAGCTTAGTTGAGGGACGCTCAAGAAGAGTTGGAGTAAGACCTCCACAAAGGTACGATTTTGAGGATATGGTTGGTTATGCCTACAAGTTGCTTACGAGGTGGATACTTATGAACCATTCACATATAGGGAAGTTGTATTTAGGTCTAAAGTTGCATAGTGGTTTGCACCAATTGGAGATGAGATAAAGTCACTACATAAGAAGCAGGCTTGGGAGTTAGTCATACCGCATCAAAGAGAAAGGTTATTACTTGCAATTGAATTTTTAAGAAGAAGAAATAGATTTCGTTTATTGAAGTGGTCAATATAAGGCTCGGGTTGTTACAAGAGGTATTCATCAGAGAGAGAGGAAGTGAATTACAATGAGATTTCTCGCCGGTAGTCAGACATACCTCCATTAGAGTGTTACTAGCAATATTGGCACATCAGGATTTAGAGCTCGAATAACTTGATGTAATGACAACTTTCTTACATGGAGAGTTAGAAGAAGAAATATGCATGATTCACTTAGATGGTTTTCAAGTTCTAGGGAAGAAAACAATGTCTACAAGTTGAAGAAGTCTTTATATGAATTTGCGCAGTCTCTGAGGTAGTGGTACAAGAGATATAATACTTATATCTAGGGGTGGGCATGGGACGAGACGGGATTGGGGTCGTCCAGCGTCTCGTCCCACAATTTATAACCAGGGCGGGACGGGATATACGACTTTTTTTCTTCGTCCCGCGCGTCTCAGTGGGACGGGACGGGGCAAGCCTAAACCCGCAAAAATTATGCACTGATTATATTCCATATTTGTACCCGTTTTCTCTCATTTTAAAGACACAAATGATATAAAAAAAATCGACAACAAATTACTGATTCAAGAGGCATATATTAGTATTTAGCATATTCAAAACGAATACAAGTTATATTAAAGTGTGTCTTACTGTTTCACAATAAAAAAAACTAGCAATGCACTACACTAATGATAGTTTACAAAAAATAACATTATTTTACATGTGTAAAAGAAGGTTATCTTTTAGTATTTTATTAATTTTATAACTTTTATCAATATAAAATTATAATTTATATATAATATTTATCTATATAATACTTTTAAAAATATAAAAATATTATTTATATATATATGCGGGACGGGACGTGATTAACCGGGATGAGAAGTTTCCGTCTCGCGTCTCATCCCGCAAATTTATCACGGGACGGGATACACATTTTTTTTTTTCAAATACAGCCGGGATCGGGACGGGATGGGATTTACCGGGATTTATGTCCACCCCTACTTATATCATAGAGATTGGCTACAACAGACAAACAAATCTAGCACAAGAGATTTTCTCGAAGTTGATTGCGGGTAGGTTGCAATTATATGATGCTAACATCCATCTTACCACTCTATTTTTACTAAATCGGATGAGGATAAGGAGTGTATGTCACAAGTTCCTTATGTTAGTATAATAGGGAGTTTGATGTATGTTATGGTCTGCACGAGACCATATCTGGCTCAAGATGTTAGTATAGTGAGCAAGTTCATGGGACAATCAAGCAAATAACACTAACAAGTTGTGAAGAGGATATTTTGGTACCTTAGATTAATCTGACATTGGACTCGTTTTGGGAATGATACACAATGTTTGATCACATGGTACTTTGATTTTGATTATGCATGAGATATTAATACTAGAAGATCTATAATTGTTTATATGTTTTCACTCTTGGTGGTTTTGTTGTGAGTTGGAAGGCAACCTCACAACACAGATCACTTTTAATTGTCTACCATAAAGGCGGAGTTCATGACATTGACCTAAGCAACTAAAGAGGGAATTTGGTTGAAGGGATTGATTAGTGATTTAGGTATACATCACGATCAGGTTATTGTATATTGTGATAGTTTAAGTGCAATCTGTTTGGATAAGGACCAGGTTCATCCTGAGAGGACTAAACATATTAACGTCAAGTATTATTTCTTGAGAAGTGAGAAGAGGATCAGGGTGAAGAAAGTAGAAACTGTTGATAATCCTATTGATATTTTCACCAAGCCGGTACCCCGCAATAAGTTTCAACATTGTTTGGACTTGCTAAAGGTCAGAAGTTGGTGAGCGTCCAAAGGACACATTTGGATAGAAAGGAGCTAGTATGAATATTGACTAATTCATTTGGTATGTCTGTGAGGATTCAAATCAAGGTGGAAAATAGTTGATGTGTCTTTAATAGCATGTTATCTGTTTGAACTTTTACTCTTTAACACGGTCTTATACTTGACAACCTAGTGTAACTTAGGGTTTCATAACTTTATATATTTTAGTGTTTCCTTTGTCTTCAAAATCTGGTTTAATCTGTAATCTAAAACTCTTCAATAAAATCTCCCAGAAAGTGAATGTAGTCATTATTGGGGGAACCACTATAACGACTTTCTTTCGTTCTTATTTGTTGAATCATGTTATTTCTCATAATTCTTTCTTTCGTTCTTATTCGTTGAATCATGTTATTTCTCATAATTCCGCACAAATGATATTTGATAAATGGCTAATCTATGAATCAAACTAATAGGGTCGAAAATTTGCAGGTATAAAAATTGCTGGTAAATCGAGTTTGGGTAATTATGGGCTTGGGTTGAAAAATTGGAAGGCAAAGCCCAATATTTACTTACAAGTTGGGTTAGATCAGATTTTCCAATTGGGTCAGGTTTTTGCCCATCTAACCTGATCTTTAACACAGAATATGTACACCAAATGCCCTCCTTGCCTTCGAGGGAAAGATCTGTCAGCTAATAACGCGAGTAAACTATATTGCTACATATACACAAAAACATCCTTCAAAACGCCACCCATTTTCACAAAAAATATCCACTCTCTTACTCCCCCGTCTCCGCCGATTATCACCTTTTCCTTATGATGACATCTTCAGCATCCTGCAATAGAAGAAGATCAATCAAGTCCTTCCAACACTACTCTATGATAGCAAGTAAATATCCATATCCACAGCAAGATGATGATGGTTGTCTGCTTACATTGGGTTCCTTCAGAACAAATTACAGTACTTGTAGCTCACTTGACAATCCAGCATGTTTGGTTCGTTCGACTTCAAGTTCCCTTTTGAGCTGTACCACCTGTAGATTGCATGCCATATAATAAGAACCAAAGCCTCTAATAAGTTTTTTCCTATTGACATTCATCCCCAATCAGAAAAAGACGAATTTCGGCATCCTGTATAAGGAACTACAGATGAAATGATTTCCTTAATGAATCAGTTAACTAACACAGAGCACAGCTTGAAATTCAACACATAAGCTGTAGTTTGCAACTGGACATACCCTTTGATTTAGTTCTTTCAAGGTCCGTTCGTGCTCAATGCATCTGACATGTAAATAAATCATATTAGATGAAATCGACTAGAAAATTACATCTCAATAAAAATAACTTGAAGTTCAACACACAAGGATACACAGATGTTTGTAACAAAAAAAGTATGAACTATGGAGATGTGGCAGAAAATGTACAGATCATCTATAGGGGTGTGCAACCGGATCGATCCGACAGCCCGGATCTCCAATCCAATTTTTTTTATTTATAAAATGTCAATCTGTATCCGATCATGAAGTATCCGGATATCCAAGATATTCAGTTTCCTATATTTACTAAAAACAAGCTATTTTTATCGGATATGCTGATATTCAACTTCAGTAACTATTACCTGGATCATCGGGTATATCACAATGATCATTACTCGTTTAAAACCCAAATTGAATCGGATTTGGATCATTCATTAATGGACCATTTCTTTTCGAATCATTAGGTAAGCCGGATCGGATATTTTTGCTCACCCTTCTAGGGTATAAAGGATTAATACTTTAATGGTATATACCCATATACCTGAATTTTTCCTGCTTCAATGTGAAGTGTCAACAATAACTGAGGCGAAATAGAGGTGTACAAACCTTTTTTTAAGTTTCCTGTTCTCAGTTGTAAGCGCTACTTCAGTCCCTTCATCTAAAGCAGATGGGGCAGGCTGAAACATAAGATAACTACAATTTACACAACTTGAATCGATCAACAATAGTAATTGAGCTATTATCACAATATCTACCAAAATCATCTAGAAGATATTTTTCCTTGGTGCATTTGGGTGTCCTGTTAAATATAGGAGTGCCTTTGCGATTTGAGAGCAGAAAGGAGAGTGCACAAGTATTAGAGGATGCAAAGGCCAAACACCATTCCAAGAAAGTGGGTGGTCTCGCCTTTGGAATTTGGTTCAAGGAGTCATACTACTTCGTACAAGAGTGATTGAAAGAATTTATGCTTAAATTAATAAAAATACACAAGACCAAAGGACCTAGGGTGTCATAATTGTTATAAACTTATGTAATTTGATACTAAGTTCAGAGTCCACCTTGATGTCTGTAGGCATGTTGTGTCCAATTTCAACAATATCAATTCCAACTCCAGCCTTCCTTAATTCACATCCAGGTTCTGATGAGAAGTTGCGTCGTGTCATCCTCATCCTCTTCCTCTTTACTGCTGCCAAGGCAATAACAAGCAAGAAAATTATTACATTCTTGCATTACTGATGTACTAAAACTACACATTATGAATAAAAAGCTTACCATGCGGATGAGCATCACTGTAGGAATCAATACCAGAGCTACTATGAAGTCGTGCAGGTGCAAGACTAACAGTATCCAGTGTGTCATTAGAAGACAAATGTGGTGCTAGCTTGTTAACTTGGTATCCAATTAGGCCACAATGGAAGTCCCTGGAAATTCAGCAATAAAGAGCCTCAGTAAACAAAGCCGCTTACAGCATAATGTATAAATATCAATCTATTACATGATTATCAGCATATATGAAGTAATTTTGAACCCTGGGATCAAGTTTACCCAGAGATGGAGTATGAACTGGACATATGTAGTGCACCCGAAAAATTCTAGGCTCTGACCCATGATTAATCGAGATGTTACGAAAGAAGGTTTTGGAGGTGGCTGATTAGACTTTGTTATTGGTAAGTTTTAGAAGGGGTTCGATTGATTAGAAAGACTGTCGAGAGGGCTGCTTCTTCCCAGTACAATGTTGGAACATGAAGTTGAAACATGGCAACTCCAGTGACATTAAGAATGTGACCATTTTTACGCTCAGCAAGACCATTTTCCTGAGGCGTATACACACAAATTAATAATGCCTTTGGAGGTGAAGAAGGATGACAAGGTGTGATGAATTTATACTTAGCATTATAAGATCGAAGACTTTGGCTTACCAAATTGATCGAGAATCATGTTGTAAAAGGTTGGGATAATGGTGCTAGCTTCTGATTTATTCTTAAGGAGGAGCAACAAAGTCACCTTGTGCAATCATAGATTAAGGTAAGAAACCACGAATCCACATTAAAATGATGAAGTTTTAGTGATATTTAAGCTTTTTAGACCATTAATTAAGAGAGTTATAATAATTGTTCCTAAAAATTGTTATTGTTGACTATTTTTATATCAAAATTTCCATTTATTAGTTCAAAATGGTGGTGAATATTTAATAAGTGGTAAAATTAAGAACTTTTTAAAAAAAACGAGGTTGTTTATTACTTTTCTTAAAAATTGTATCAATGGCTAAAATGAAACTTATTTTGGTTCGGAGAGAGTAGCTGTATTAACATTTATATTATCTAACAGACATACTTGAAGAAGTTTGATTTAATCATGCTTTCCACTGGCGTAAAAGAAATACATATGCATATAAAACAGTTTCCAGAGATGGAGAAACATTAAAAATATGCATTTATTGAAGTGTGGTCGTAGATAGCTAATATAAGCAAATAAATGTGTGCCACTCCAGTCATTTCATAAGTAAGCAAAAATAATTGCAATTAAAATTTGTTTGCCTTATCATCACTTATCACTTATATAGTTATATGAAGCTTAACACGATATCAGTCCGAAATGAAATCAAATGAATGATTGTAGGAACTCGACAAATGAAATGAGAATGACTTTCGGTTTTATTAAGAGATATTGAAACAGAAAAAGAAATGGAGTACTGAACAAATCTGCTAATACAACGTACCAATATTCCCAGGTCATTTCTTTCAGTCGAGTTTCGAGCTTTTGAAAAAGAGAAGTCCTCTCAAAATCTTGTTTACTATGCGTAGGCTGAACAAAGTTTGCTTCCAAGACTCCTACATCAGAAATTACTAATCAGGAAATATCTCAAAATTCAAATGCTGACCAACTCACTAGAAGCAAATCTTGCTGCATTCCTTACCTACAACTCCTCTTCCTCTACTACGATAGTAGTTTATAACATGCCAAAATGGCTGCGACAAAGACACAAGAAAACAGGATAATTGTTAGTCCAGTAAGTTAATTTTATTAAATAAGAGATATAACATTTGTTTATCTACTGCTAGCCCAATTGAACATTTCTATTATACTGCCAATAAGTGAAGTGGAGCAGAAAACTTTATGTTCAAGATCAGTCCAAACTCCAAACTTCATGTTTTTGATTGATTTTTGGCTTGACTTGACAAGGAAAGTTCAAGCTATGTACATTTCACTTCCCACCTCCAACACTCTTCCCCTAACAATTATTGCAACAATGCCTAGTTATTTTATCAGAAATCCTGCACAGGGACATGCTTTGCATTTTTCTTTTGGTGTCACAGTTTTAGAACATCTAGTAGGTAACCTGAGGTGTTAATAAATAAAAAAAAAACGTAACAAAAGAGCCAAAATGAATGAAACTGACCACGCAACTACTTCTAGTCTTCCAAAAAGGAGAGAAGGAGAATATTGGCTCAAAGAAAAGATGGCTAACCAGGATTAGACGATTCTTATGATACACATTAAATCCATGTACATTAACCTCTGGAGCCTCCTTCAGAAACCCTATTGTTGTTATGACTTGACCCTGCTTCATAATAAAGTTGTTATATAATTCTTATAAAAAGCTGAAACTTATGAATATCAATAACACAAATCAAACTTGGAAGAGAACTTTTAGACATGATATTATTGTCAGATAAGAAAAATGTATACTTTTCATAGGGGTGCTCGTGAATATTAAAGATCATAGAAGTAAGAAACCACCTATTCAGCTTCACCAGTCCGATGAGGTTTGTACAATATAATCTCGATAAACTTGAGATCATTTGCAATGCTATGATGTTGGACATCTCTCCCACACAAGATCATTGTGAAGCTATCAGGGATCCTTAAGTATAATATTGATAAGTACACCTGTGCAGGAAACTAGGACCTATAAGATCCAATATAATGGGGTTGATCAATCAACAAGATACTGATGTCTAGAAGAGGGTCCGTCAAAGTCCAAAATAGCAAATGAAACCCCAAAACTAATCTTTCCAGAGTCAAACATGTAAGCATAACTGCTTGCAAAGGGCTCATTATCCAATGTTAGGAGGAATCAATGTGAGTTCAATTACTGGAAAAGCATGCCTTACTCTGAGAGAGTAGTGAAACTGGTTACCAATGTGCTGTTCACTCTTCAATGTCAGAAAATGCCCAGACTCATTGTAGTCAAAATCGCGTAAACGAATGTCCTGCGACCAGCAAGTGATTAATTAACTAGATATAAATTTAAATTTATGTTTGACATCGATGGAGATGTGAAGCCGACAAACCTCAGGATCCGTCTCAAAATCAAGCTCAAGGGCACCATCATTAGTTTCCCACAAGTTATAAATAATTACTTTTGTCCCATGAGTCATAACATCATCAAACTGCCAACCAAATACAGAAAAGGTAGTTCATACGAAAAAAAGGACTGACAGATTTTTTTATAACAAAATTTAAAATACATTATGTCATGGACGACTAAGAATTTGAGGACTACAAGATCTTCTTCTGAAGATTGTGATGAGGCTTACCTGTTTAAGGAGCTCTTCTTCTGTTGAAAAGGGTGACCATTGCAAAATAATAGAGAGATTCAGCAAAATATGCTCCAAATCTTGATGTTGTAAGGGTTCAAATTTTCCACTTAACTTGTCAAGCTCGTAATGAACCTGATAAAATAAGTATTAAAAAAAAACTTGAATCAGATATCGATAAGATGCTTCACAGGAATAGCAAACTTCGTATCTGATAAGCTTAAGCTGTGATAGTTTTCAGATTGGCACATAAAATTCTGTCCAGACCTGCCCTTGACAAATTTTTCACTTCACTTAGCATATATTTATTCATCCATTTAATTAGCATGACAGTTGAAGAAGATTTACCATAGGCACTACAATTCTGTCCAGACCTGCCCTTGACAAATATGTATAGGATAAGAGACCAATGCTTTGAGTTGTTTTCCTTGTTAGCACATAAAGCAAGAAACATTAGTGACTCAACAGTTAAACAAACAAGTTCTATTACCAGACAATTCATAAAAATATAAGATAAGAGCTAGAATTCAAATGGTCACAAAATTGAAACAGAAAGGCATCTAGCAGATCTCATCCATCTGACAATCTCACACCTCTTTCTACAATCACATAAGAAATGTTCAGAAAAGAGAAAGTGGAGTATAATTCAAGACAAAAAAAAATAGAGAAACAGAAGATAAAAAAATGTTTGATTAAACAGGGGCTTCTGCAGGTTCAATCCAATCCTCAACCCTCCAATAGCATGGATCATACCAAGGATTTAGAATCTTTCCATATGACTTCATTTACACAATTTTACAAGACAAACAGAGAACTTACTGTAGGACATGTTTTTTTGGATAATGTGTAGCTATTTTGTTTTTTAAATAATATTTGTAGCTACTCAAGTGAATGTACAACATATTTCGGTAGATCTGCCCTGAAAATTTATTTGAAGTTCAGTCTTTTAGTCACTTCAGTTCAAACATTATTGTATTTGGGTTGGTTCAGTTAGTATAATAGATTTCAAATTGAATCATACAGGATTTACCAGATCCGATTCAGCTGTTCCGACAATAAGTGCCTGACATATTCTTGGTGTAGACTGTCAAATGGAAGTTTTATAAGCAAACAGTGTTGACTTGTGAGATTTGGTAGACCTTTCTAGGTTTATGATATGCAAATGAGATTAAAAAAATAGAAAAGAAGCAGTCTCAGTTGAAAGCAAGCTTCATTACAACAACAAAGATTGGACTATCCACAGCAATAATTATAGCAATACCATGTAGCCCCACCTGTTCTCTTTATGCCGGCTGAAGACTATAACATCTGCACCAAGTCTCATTGTACTGGTCTTGAATCCATTTCCATCTGAAAAGATATTTGTCAAAACGTAATCTCCAGAAAAAAAAAAGAATAATTCAAAAACAAGTTGGAAATGTTTGCACGTGATGATACATTGTCCAATGGATGATTTCGACTTGTCCGAAAATCCAAAACTCATACAACGAAGGAGAACAACTGGATCCATCCCGCATCCATCATCTGATTCATAATATCAAGCACACAAAACAAGTATTGTTTTAGGATAAAACACTAAATGTGAAAGGGACAAATTTTAATGCTTTAGAGAGATGTAATTAAGCATACCTTGAATGAGCAATGCTGGGCTTCCATCCCTTGGGTTAGAGAATTTATCCACAATTACAAAGGTGGCTCCATTTTGTATCTATCATGTAAACAAGTAGACTATATGAAGGCACACAAGTAAGTTTTGTAGAAATGAACAAATCAGTAGCTGATAATTCTTTACATAACAAATTCTCGTTACTATTAATCAGAATTATCATTCCAGCAAGACAAAAAGATCTATAAATCTTACACGGAAAAAAGCCTTTTGTCAGTTTCAAGTTCAGAGATTATAATGTTGTTGAAATCCAAAAAGAGTTATTTCTAATGTATTACCTCATCAATGGCATTGTCAAGAAGTTCAGCAATAGCTGCAGCAACAAACGAATCAAGTTGCAGCAAATACAAAAAGTGAAAGCACAAAATATTAGCAGTAGAAAACTATAGTCAGGGTTTAACGTAAGCTTCTATATTGGCATACCGCCAAATACCCACTTATGAGAAGTGGCATTCGAGTGAAGGAACCTCGGGTGAACATGGAGAGAACTCTTGCTGCCTGAAAAACAGGAAGCTATATCAGATAAAAGATGATTATAAACTGAAAACCCTTCATTTAAGGAAAACAACATGCAAAAGACACTCACTGACTTGAATACGAAGTAAAAATGGAAAATAGGCATCATGAATACTAACTCCGAGTGCATGAACCAGAAGCATAGGTATACTCAGAGTTCCCTGCTTTCCAAAACTGCCGACAAAGAGGTGCATGGCATAGATGAGGTGAAGAGGCAATGGTATCCTCAACTACAGATGGTGTCTTGTTAAGTGAACTTGTACTAGAACGGCCATTCCTAGACGTAATGAACGTATGATTTTCCCCCAAGTCCATTTCTCTCTTCATGTATGCTAACTTCCAAATATAGTTACTGGATTACGTCTCCAATTCCACAGCGGGCAAACTAGGTCCGGAGATAGCTTTTCCCCTTGATCAAACATAAAATATCCAACAAATTAAAGTACCTGTCCAAGTGTAATTAGAATAGCTTATTATTGTTGGTAAAAACACAAATTCTCACAGATTTAAGATGATCACAAATTAACAGGAACATTTAACCATCAAAAGTACTTTTTCTTTTATTCATGTACCAAACTGGCCCTAAGAGCCAGTTTGGTATCCATATCTTGATATCGAGATATGGGTATGAAATTGATTAATGATATTTGTTTGGTAATTTCCCAGCGCATCAAACACAAATTCAGCATACCAAAATTCAATCACAGATTTGAAATTTCAACAAACCCTAATCTTAACTTCAAATGGCACCTATAGTAGTGTCATATACAAGTAGTTTTCGACCACCCACCAACAATGCATAAGATTAAACCAGTAATAGTTCCATTGGAACCATGATTCACACAAACAAAAGACAGAGAAATGTGTTTTTCCTTGAGAAAATGAAGCCAACAAAGAACACACCCCCAAACTACCGTGAGAAATGCCCAAAGCACACCGTTAAGAAGGCAGAAGTTATGACAGATTTGCCAAATAAGGTTGAGAGCACTCAAGATCTGACAGATTTGCCAAAGAAGTTTTTTTGGTAAAAAATTGCCAAAGAAGGTGAAGAGGAAAAAGACAAGGATATTAAATAGGCCCTCTAAACTAAACACCACATCAAAATTCAAACTTATTGTTTAATGGCTTTAACATGCTAGCACCATTGTCAAAACTAGACTATTTTTGTTTCCCTGTCCATTTCCCACAGTCCACCAATCCAGTGAACAATGAATTTCTCCTAAAAAGAACTTAACTCACTAGGGGCCTAGGGCAACAGCGCTCTGGCTTAGCGGGCAGAATGTAGCAAAAAGGGGTGGGGCTATACTATGCTATGCTATGCAATTTAGGGTTTTGCTTACTGCATGGCGTCGAGCTTTCTAGAGCTTCCCCGCGATGAGCATATCACCTGCCATTTTCAGTTAGTAAGATGATCACGACAGAGTGAGAGGGAGTAGCGCAAACGGCGTAATAGCGTTTGGTAGTAAATGAAAGTGATTAAATGAGTTAGATTTTGGAGATTTTGAGTATTAAATGGGCTATTTTGGTAACTATGCCTTTTTGAAAAAAATTAGTAAGTAGTCTTTTTAATGTTTCAAATAAGTAAATGTACCCAACTTTTTGTATTTATTTTCAAACTCTACACACTCTTCTCTCAAGGGGTACATTTACTAAACACAAAACTAGAAAAAGCCTAATAAATCAAATTGTTTCGTATTAAATTAGGGCAATTATGGTAATTAGGCTTTTTCAAAAAGGCCGCTGTTATTTAGCGCATATTTTTTTTACTAATAGCGCACATTTATCCGTCACGGACAAATGTGCGCTATTTAGTGTTTTTATCGACGCTGTTCGTGACGGACACAGCTACTGACAAGCATAAATCTATTTTACAAATAGATAAATAATATCTTTATTTTATTTTATTTTTCGGATAAATAATATCTTTATTTTATTTTTGATTAAATAAAAAAAATTATTTTCGAATAAATAATATCTTTATTTTCATAATTTAACAAGCATAAATCTTATTTACGGATAGATAAATAATATATTTATTTACATAAATTAAAAACCATAAATCTTATTTTTGGATAAATAATATTTTTATTTCCATAATTTAACAAGGATAAATCTTATTTACGGTTAGATAAATAATATCTTTATTTCCATAAATAAAAAACTATAATTTTTATTTTTGGATAAATAATATCTTTATTTTCATAATTTAACAATCCTAAATTAATTTTTTTCCATCCTATAAAAACCGTAGTCAATCCCCTCCAACCCTCATTCAACCATCTCCTCGTAAAGTCTATTCTTTTTGAAAAAGCAACTTAACAATGTCATACGAGGAAGATTATGATATTAATGATGAAGAAATATCGTTGAGTTTTGAGAACGAAGATTATATTGAGGTAAATAAGTTTTGTTTATTTTGATCATTAAAGTTGAAATCATTAACCGTGTTTGAATTTAGATTTTTAAGCATTGATCGATTATAGCCATGTTTTTAAATGAATTTGGTTTGTATATTTCTGTCCGTTACGGACAAACGATTTCGGTCCGTTACGGACGGTGACCTTTTGACCGTGACGGACAAAAATCGTTTGTCCGTAACGGACAACACTTTAACAGATTGAGCACATTTTTTTTTTAGGGTTTAGAGGAGCCAGATGCGGACGTTGATAATCTTAGCATTGATAAAGGATCAACAGATAACGTAAATACATCCGCCTCAAAAGCGACGAGTAATGATTATTCTAGCCTGTTCACAACCGACTTAAACTTCAATAGTCGAGAGGAGGTAATAGGATGGGTTCGAAAAGTCGGACAGGAAAATAAAATGGTTTTTTTTCTGTTTGTTGGGTACAGAAGTCCGTCCTCGATAGTTTGGAAAAGACATGGATGTCGTGCGAGAAATATGGAGCATACAACGAAACAAGTTATCGTTTATATTTAGTTAAATATAATGCAAAAAGTTATATACGATGTTTAAACATACAACGAAACAAGTTTAAACATACACAAAAATGTAGACATAAGATTTAAAAGTTTAAACGCACAATACAAACCCAAAAAAAATACAAACACAAGCCTACTCGTCATCGTCATGACGAGTATCACTACCCTGTCCATGATCGTAAGATCCGTATGAATAATCTCGGAGATCAGGAAAATAATCTACATAAGTGCGTAAGTCCTGATGCACGGAAGGAGGGATAGAAGGATCATCAATGTACTGCCTAAACCGTGCAGCATAATCGTGAGGGTCAAGTCCATCAAATGCCGGAGGTGGAGGTGGAGGTGGAGGTGGATGCATCTGCTGAGCACCTGGGCGTATAAACCGGTGCGATCGGTCTGTATACCACGCCATATAATCGTTGGTGCAGGTATATCCAGGGCCGTAACGTGCAACCATCTCCTCAACCGTGATGTGATGGTGCTCTCATCTATCTCACGCCCAACTACCTCAAGGATAGCCCACTCTGTAGCTCTTGGGATCCTCGACCCTAATAGCATAATCAGGCTGTATGAACGGAGGCGGAATCGTCTGAATGTATCCAAAAGCCCTCATGTTCCTGTATGGATCGTAGGGTTTTGATACGTCCATAAAAGTCAACAACCCGTGGAACAACGAACGCTGTAACTCTCCATGAGTGAAGTCCAACTAGCCGTATGACTGCCAGTTCACCTGTTTAACAAACAAACAACATTGTTAGAAAATAAACATGTTAGTTGACAAAAAGATTACAAGTATGCACATGTAGTGGACTTGCCTGATCAACACTCATCTCATCAAGCATCCGTCTGTAGTCACGGGTGTCCCTCCTAACAAGCCTGATGTCAAATCCCGCTGCCCAAGGCATCCCATGCTCTCACCCCTCCACAATCTCCGGTGCAAAGCATGGAAAATATAGGTATATCCATGCCTTTAAACAAAAAAGAAATAAAAATTAGACAAACATTACAAATTAAGTTACGATAAGAATAATATGAGTATAGAGGATATATTTTACCTGCAGCAGTGTCAGACAACCGCACATCTGGCGACAGTCGACCCGAGTGGCCTCGCCCATACGCCTATACAGGTAGGCGAGTGTCGCCGTACCCCAGGATGTACTCATCACCCGATCAAGATCCTCCACCAATATCATTAAATCAGGAGAAATCTTGTGCTGAGATTTGTCGGTGAATAGCGTCGATCCCAACAGGTACAACAACCACCCAGACGCTGCAATCGTCGGATACAAATGAGAATACCCGTCACACTGATCCAATAAAAAGGCATGTGACAGCCCTCGACGACGCACATCTCCGGCAGTCATCTGCTCATCGGTAAATCCAAAAAACTCCTGCACACGGAGTGTAGCATCAGGTCTGGCGAGCAACTGAGTAACCGCCGTCCCGGATATGGGTATACCTAGGATGAGATGGACATCATGGAGAGCAATCGTTATTTCACCCCAATGCATGTGCAGCTGGTTCACCTCAGGCTGCCATCTCTCGATAAAAGCGTCTAGTAGACGCACATTTAGGTGCTTGTACATAAGACCTTGCAGATGGGTCAGTTCACTGCCGTGCGCTAAACCCGACCAAACCTCCTCATCTAGTGGCCAGGTGTCCAGCTGGCTGGCTCTGGTATGGTAGTGAAGCGTATCACGATCCTACATAGAAAAAGAAATTTAATATATAACTAAAAATATTATAACATTAAAGATGCATTCATTAAACATATTTATTGCGTACTCACCATGTCATGCCAGACGTGGAGAGCGGTGTGAGCCTGAAAGCTCCTAAGTATCTTTGGGATACGAGGTCCCCCTCCACAAGGACCTCGAAGATCGGGCTGAAAGGCCTGCCGAGTAGGAGGTACTGTCTAGGACGATCTCCCAAAGCACGAGGAAGAACCTCCTCAAGAACTTCCTCCACAGGAGCTGGCGAAAGTGGCCTCCTCGCTCGACAGCTCCTCTCAGCAGGCTGCTACTGTGAAGGAGCAGTTTGCTCCTGCAAGGAAGAAGAAGGAGCATACTTATGCTCCCGCTGGGAAGAAGAAGGAGCATCCTGCTGCTCTTGCCGAGAAGAAGAAGGAGCAAATTGCTGCTCCTGCTGGTAAGGAGCATACAGGTCCTCGATTTGAGAATAATAACCCCCACCAAGCGAAGCACCTCCAGAATAAGAGCTATGTATGCCTCCGCTAAAAACCTGGTGAGGAGGGCTCAGTGGAGCAATGTCACGCGCGATACCAGATGTACTATGCCGCGTGACTCCCGACTCCTGTGTCGGGAACTGCTCCTCAAGCGAAGCACCTCCAGAATAAGGAACTGGCTCTCGGGGCTCGTGTCTAGAGTGGACCTCCCGCTGTCCCCTCAGAGAACGCATGCCACTATGGAATACCTTTCAGAAGTATCCTAATCCGCTGAATCTCTTGGCGTCTTTGTTTGTGTTCCTTTCCATCTACAAACAAAAACAACAAATGTTAATAAAAAGGAAAAAAAAAATTTAAGAAGAAGAAGTTGTCCGTAGCAGACAAGTCGCTTCTGTCCGTAGCGGACAACTCCCTTCTGTCCGTAGAGGGCAAAAGGTGCTTGTCCGTCACGGACACTCACCTTCTGTCCGTCAACGGACAAGTGTCTTCTACCTTCAGCAAATCGCGAACGCCAACAATGACGTTCGCGATTTGCTCACTAAATGTAATCGTTAAACCTACGCCGAAACCCAAAATAACTAATCAACTTTCAACCCTAACTCATATTTATCCATTTTAGTAACATATAAGCCCCTAAATATATCTAAAACAACCTAAATCGAACAAATTAAACTCTAAACCTAAACCTAACTAAAACAATCAAATTTAAACGAAACTAAAGCGAGAAAGTGAAGTTTTTACCTTAGATTGCAGTTGAGATTACGAGAAATGTCGAGAGAGATGGCAGCCGAAGATCGAGCGAAGGTCGATTCGTAGGTGTTTGTCGCGGCGAAGAAAGGAAGAGGAAGAAAGGGAAAGAAAATGAGCGTCGTTGTCCTTAATAGGGCTTTTTACATTTGTCCGTCACGGACAGACTTTTTTTGTCCGTGACGGACACAAAAAGTCTGTCCGTGACGGACACTTATACTGTGTCCGTGACGGACAGATCATTACTTCAAAACTTGAGATTTACAACATATATTTGTATTTTTTTAGATCAACCAATAACGTGTACAACTTTATTAAATTAATGAGTTTATTTTAATGTAGTAACATTTTCGTTAAATTTTAATTTAGTAAGATCTTTGAATGAACATAACGAGTTGTAATGAACATAATGAGATAAAAATATCAACTTAATGTTATTGCGAGGATTATAAATTCCTGTCAATCAAAATTACGTAACTTTCTATCAATAAACATTATTGAAAGGATTATAAAGTTTTACGATTTCATAACGAACATATCAATAAACGTTTCTTTTGTTCAAAATTTATAGATTTCGTAACGAACATATAAAATGTTCAATAAATAAAATCTTACTATCATTCAAAGTTTTAAGATTTGATATCGAACATATAAGTTTCAAGAAATAAACGTAACTTCATATCATACATATCTACGATCCAATCAAAGTTATGTTATTGAAAGGATTTAAACTTTCTTTTACAAAAGAAGATCAAATCAAGATATTTTATTCAAAAGATTAACACTTTCTTTTAATAAAGAAACCAAACTTACTTACAAACATAACAATTACAAAGGAATCAAAGTTTCAAGATCAATGTTACATTTTTAAACATGACGTTGAACTTCAAACATATATACGATCAAATCAAAATAACGTTATTGAAAACATTTAAACTTTCTGTTAACAAAAGACAATCAAATTAAATTTTTGTTATTCAAAAGATTACAAATTTCTTTCAAACAAACCAAAATTTAGAACTTTAATCCACAAAATAGACATATTACCTATACTCCATTTGTCCGTCACGGACAGTGACCATTTGTCCGCTACGGACAATGACCATTTTTCCGTCACGGACAAATGATATTAATTTACTAAGTAATGCCCATTTGTCCGTAACGGACAAATGGGCATTATTTAGTAAAAATCAATGCGCCAAATAGCCTGGACGTTTCAAAAATTATAGTAGTAACTAGACTTTTTAATATTTTAATTAAGTAAATATACCCCAATCTTTTGTATTTATTCTCAAACTCTACACACTCACCTCTCAAGGGGTACATTTACTAAACACAAAACTAGAAAAAGCCTAGTAAACCAAATTGTTTCATTATAAATTATGAAAATTTTGTAATATTATAAAACTTCTATGGTAAGGATTATAAGGATTATTAATTTTTTAATTTTTTTTTTGTTTAATTTTTTTTCATATATATAAAAAAATTAGCACATATTTTTTGTAATTTTATCTACAATCATATTCATTTTACTAAATACTTATTTTACTTATTTTTATACTCATCATCTTAAACAATTTTATCTCCTTAATTTCCTCATCTGAATAATTCTTTTCACCTTCATCTATGTAATCTTACGTTACCAAACGAGCTCATAGGTAAATTAGGATGTGTTTGGTAGGAGATGGAGGTTATTTTAAAGATTAATCTAGATGGAATTTTGAAGGGGTTAAATTCTATGTGGGATTTATTAAGAATTATTTGATGTAAAATAATCTAAATCAAGTTGTTTGGTCGAAGTTTTTTTTAATGGGTCTATTGATACAACTTTATAAATTTGAGTGAAATCCTTATTGATAGTTGGAAATTAATCTCATTTAACCTTGGTAATATGAGGTTATTTTTTGGTCATTTTTATTCTCAATTAACTCCTAATATAATCTTCTTCATAATCTTCATCTTCATCCAAATACTTATATAAATTAATCTCCTAAAATTTAATCTGAATTAACATCCTTTAATCCCCAACCATATACACCCTAAGATTATAGGAATTAAGTGAACGAATGAATTGAAAGGAACTAGTCTAGTGTCCGTATATATATAGAGAGAGACCACTTCCGGTGAGGAGGAGACTTTCAAATATAAATAAGGAGCATTGAGTCATCAGATGAGTTCTAAATTAAGGGTTACCTGATCTATCAGGTCGGCCTCCTTCTCCTGGTTTCCCTTTCCATGAAATTTGCCCATCTTTTTGCTTTGGGCTTTCCAATCCCAACTTTTGCAATTGGGCTTCTTGGCCCAATTTTCTTAGCCAAGTTAATGATTACCAAGTTTTGTTAAAAATTATATATATAAAGTTTACATCACTTTATAATTAAACTATAATAAAAATTTTGGCGTAATCCGTCATGCCCTTGAAACAATATCGATGAACAATCTTCTCCCTACAAATCATCTCTCTCTTATTCATCAAGCTATACACCTTTATTCATCAATATCACCGTGTTCTACAATCTCGTCTTCTGAGGTTTGATGTAGTTGATAACACGATTTATAATGTTAGATTAGGCACTCATTTAGATAGTTTTCCCGCTCATTCATGCATGGTTTAGCACTAGTTCATGACGTTTGCACTCAATTCATGTATTTTGTCGAGATAGACGTCTACACGAACTTTTGCATGCTTTGTAGGTATCTTGGGAGATTTAGGAGCTTAATCGATACATTTGAGGATCATTCCTCGAGATGACACACCTTCGGACTCATTGGGAAGCAAGTTAGGAGCTAAGGAGGACACATGGGACCTTGTTGGTGCATGTCTTGCACCAAATTAAGGCTTGATGATCCAAAACAAGCTGAGACACCAAAACCACGGCCATCGGGACTTCCACGACGCGTGGAAATGGGCCGTGGTTTTCCCCATACAGCTGTGACAGCTGTCCCACGATCTTCATGGCCGACTCTTGCAATTTGTTGAGGATATAAGGTGGTCCTGCAGGTTGTTATGACAGACCCCATCACTCCATTATCTCCCACACTCTCAACAACACATATTCTCTCATTGGAAGATTTGATTGGAGCTACACTTGGAGGAGAAGAAAGGATTCCATTGGAGAAGAAGAGAAGAACACACCATTCTTAGTTTTTCATAGTTTTGAGTGATTTTGAGTGAGTTTTGTGAAGACGATTTGTACGGTTTTGTAAGGAACGAGATTGAACCTTCTTTTGAAGGGTTGTTAGTCTTTCTTATCATACATTCAGCTTGGTTTTCTTTGTTCTACTTGTTCATCTCTATATCACTTCATCTACTTGCTATGGAAGCCATGAATGTATGCTTGTTGAGTTTGATTGTTGAGATGCTTGTTGTTGGCTAGATAGATGTGATTCTAGGGTAAGGAAGTGATGGTTATGGCTTGGACTATGATAGGATGGACTTAGATGTACATTAGGATGATTCGTTTGCTTGAACCGAGCTACTGTTGGAAACCACGGTTCGTTCTTGCCACTCCACGGCCGTGGAAAGGGATGAACAACCCGTGATTCTAACTAACCCGTTTGATTTGATGAATCTAAGTGTTAGAATGTTAGATTGTTGAAATCCTAGTGTTTGTTGAGCTAAATCTATCCTAGGGTGACCTAGTGTTAGCAACTAAGTGTTAGAAGAGACCTACCCGGTGATTCTTGCTCTTAGATACCGAAGATGACGAACTCTAGGTAGTAGTGAGCCTCACAAGCCGCTATTGGACTGAGTGTGCTAGGATAGGTGTTTAGGACTTGCCTTCCTGAGACTTACCCGGTGAGGAGAGGTTAGATCCCTAGATAACCATCCGGTTTGTGTAGATATCCCTACCTTAGGCTCCTAGAGACTTACCCGGTGATAGGACCTTAGGAGCGGGATTAGTGGATCATGAGACTTACCCGGTGATTGACCCCATTTGAGAAACATTCCTTCCCAACATACCATAGTTTATCCTATGTTGATTAGAAGCTTGAGTCCTATGCCATAACCGGAATTTCTAACCCCTAGAATCCGCTTTTCTCTCTTTGATCTCATATCTCGTGTTTGTCTTGCTTGTTTGTGCTGATTTGCTAGATTGTTAGTTTGTTTTGAATTCTTATATCGTTGTGATTCTTGATTGATCACCACACAAAACCAAACCCAAAAAACATTGAGATTTTCATTTATTTGTTTCTTTCATCTTTTCTTAGCCTAGATAGACACTATCCTTAGTCACTATTTGACTTGATTTCACCTCAATCTTTGTGTTCGACCTCGGAATACTATCCCTACTACGAAACGTCCCGTACACTGCGGGTTCGCTAGGAGTTAGAAAAAATATAACGAGTATAAATTTAAGACTTTTGCGTGTCACGTTCTTAGCGTAACAATAGTCATTTGTTGGCGGTTACGTGCGTTTGTCGAGAAGGCGGCGTGGATTTGTGATCGACATCTGACGGCTCTGTTGCAGTCCAAATCTGAGGTGTCCACAGTTGTTCCCCAGACTTCGTCCCTGTGTACTTCCTTCGAAGATGAACGTTTATGCTCGTTGCCTCTTGTTGGCTGGATCATCCTGCTTTCCCTTGAAGAATTTTTTTCTTTCGGTTTCATTTTGATGTATTTTTGTGTATTTCTTTTCTTCTATATTTGTGGTCCTTCTTGACGGTTGACCCTCTGCCGATTTTTTTGGCCTTTCGACCCACTAGACGGTGCGCCGTCTAGTGGTTTCGAACCGCTTTCCATTTAAAAAAAAAAGGGTTATCTCCTCCTGATTTCTCTCTCCCTCCCAGTAACCCTCACCCAACCTCTCTTCCCTTACCTTCTATCGATGACGTTGAGACCAAGAGTAGACCACCGGGCAGGCTTCCGGTGTTGGACTGCCACCACATCGACTACCTCGCCACTAGTGCGATGCCAGGAAAACGCGGCCTTTGAATTTTGTCCTCTACTATCACTGCGAGATTTAGGTTCTTCTCAAGAGTAGTCCGCCCCCTAAGTTCCAGATTCCCACATTGTCTAGTGAAACCAGAATTGCAGTCCAAGCAACCGGGTAGACCTACCAAACAATACAAATTTGTATCTCAAACTCAATTGAAAGAAATGAAACTAATAAAGATAATAAAACCATGTTTTACACCATTGAAGATAGAGCAGTAGAAACCTTATTAAATCCAACTGGATCTAAAGATGATGAGTCGAGCAAATCTTCCACTTGCCATCCTGGCAACGTCTCAATCAAATACTCAAACATGCTACTTGTACAACAATCAGCCTCTCCACTATTCACTTGATTGTTTACATCATGGTTTATGGTAATATTGTCTGTTGATTGTGGATTCGGATTGAATTGGTGGGTTGAGGGCTGATGAGACGCATAAGACATTGAAGAGAGTAAGGAGAGCTTTGCTCCTGTTAATACAAATCTAACATGCTTCTTTGTAAGCTCAGTTTTGGTATGAATCGAGACATCACAATCTGCACATAGAGGGTCCGTTCGGTAGGGTATAAAAGAGGGGTTATTGAGATTAATTTGAGGATTATTATACCACCTCATAAATAGTGGTGTTTGGTGCATGATGATTAATGGGATGAAGATTATTTATGGGGATGAAATAGGGGATGAAAATCAGCATAATTTTCATCCATCTAGGTTGGGATTATTGAGATTATTCAAGAGGTGATAATAATTTTAGACAACTATGCCCTTGACATTTATGGCATGTGGTTCATTTAAAAAATTATACCCATACCTATTTTTGTAATTTTATCTGTAATAATCTCCATTCACACCAAACACATGCTAGATTATTTTTTTATTTCATCTCATCAAATCATCTACTATTTTCATCTCCTTTCATCTTCATCTTCATCTTAATCTTAATCTTCATCTTCATCTACGATAATCCCCGGATCACCAAACAGACCCAGAATCTTTCTATCTTGTTGACAAAACAACAAGCCTTTTTTGTCTTGCACAAAATAACAAATTCAAGTTACCTTTTAATGGAAAAATTCAGGAGAAAGCTGAAGCAATAGAGAATCATCACTCATCACCCAAACATCGTTTTCCACTACGAAACTTGATTTCGCTACCGCAAAACCGAGCCCAAACTATGGCAGGGCGATCGGGATCTGGCTCCGGATCAGAAGGTATAGGGAGAGAATCCTTGCAAGGCATTGCTCATCTTCTTCTTCTTCGTCTTCCATTGTCTTCGTCTTCCATTGAAGTTAGGCTCTGCTTGCCATTTGCGGCTACCAGAGAGGGAAGAGAGGAGAGGAGAGTTAGGGTTCACGGTTAAAAAAAGAAAGGGGTCTAGTTACTTAACAAAAAATAAAAAAGCATAGTTACTAGTTATAAATTAAAAAAAAACTACTTACCTAATTATCCCAATAAACTTTAGGTGTATTTATTAGTGAGCGTTAGAGAAGAATATATACGTGATAAAATATAAATAGATATCATTTAGTTTGATTAATATTCAGTTTGTGATATTTAATGTATTTGAAGTATCTTTACATGTACTTACTTTATATATCTAATATTCTTTTATTATACGAATCTATTAATATCCATTAATAATACTATTATTAATGAATATTAAATTAAATCTTAAAAAAAAATTGAGTTAGATTGAGGAAACGGATTAGAGTGTTACAAAAAATAGATGTGAGGTGTTGGTTAGTTGGAAAAAGCCGGTTGTAGGCTGAATTAAGCTTAATAGTGATGGTGCATCGAAGGGCAATCCAGGAATAGCTATTGTTGGAGGCGTGCTTTATAACTATGAGGGAGATAGGGTTAGCGGGTTTGTGGTTAATCGGTGTTGCCACAACTCCTGTTACAGAAATCCTAGGCATCATACACGGGTTGCGAATTGCCTTGGACAAAGGGTTCCGAAGTGTCCACGTTGAGGTTGATTCTAAGGTTACTATCCAGCTTATAAAGGAGGGGTGGATCTCATGCACCTTTTGTTTAGCCTAGTTCCCCGTTGTCAAGGCTTGATTGCACGGGACTGGGTTGTTCAATTGAGTCATATATTTCGGGAGGGAAATAGGGTTGCAGATGAGCTGTAATAACCGGAATTTTGGGACTCCGTTAAACCTGAATTTAACCGATTTCCGAAACGTCAATCTTAAGTAAATAAATACATAAATTAAATTAAAATAAAACGAGTGTTATTTCTATCATTTTATGTGACATTAATTCACATAAAATGACGAAACCTTGTAACCGGAAATAAATTACGCACTTTAAAATAAGAATAATAATAATATATAAAATACGGAATTTAATTCCGTATTATATAAATTCCGGCACTTAATTAACGAGTTCCGTATCCTGTTTTAAATGGAGAGAGGCTGGATATAACCCGCTACTAGGCCCAATTACCGGCCCAGCGCAGCCAGCCCATTATTAAAGACTAATCTAATTAACCTAATCTACACTTAACCTAAAACTAACCTAATCACGTTCTAACTCCAGCTTACCATCTGTTTTGCCGCTCCTGCTTCTCCCTTTCCGGACGAACAACTACAGCAGCGGGCATCACACAGGAGCCACCACTGCGCCGCGCTCGTCCGCCTTCCCTGCTCGCCGGCAACCTTAGCCTAGGTAAGCTGCCTTCTCGTCCCGTCTCTCCTCTCTCTCTCTAATTCCGGATCCGCAACAGCCTAATCTTGGCTGTGCAACCAGGCACACGCCGCACCGGAAGCTTGGGACCATTGGCGCTGCTTCTCTTCGACCTGCAGCAGCACCGCACCGCCGCTCTCGACCACCCAGGACCTCGCCAACCGCACGAGCCATCGCCTCTGTTGATTCCGCAGTAGACAGCCGACCACCAGTGGCCGACCGAAACACCAGCCCCTCGCCGCCGGACTGCAGCCCCGGTAAGACCACCTCCGGCTCTTCTTCCCTCCTGTCCTTGCGAATTTATTTGTGAGATAGTATACGTATATAATGGAGTATGGAATACGTATATATAATTGAGTATGGAATACTTATATAAACTGAGATTGAGTACGTATATAAACAATAGATTGGAGGTGGTACGGTTATGCAGTAAGGTAGGTTAGTAAGGGTAGTTGTGTGAGCTTATATAGGAGTTGTGTATGCCGAGTATATAAATATACGTATATATATAATATGAAATAAAAGTGTACATATAAGTGATTTAAAGTTTTTACATGTATATAGAAGCTTGGAATTTAATGGATATATAATCTTTATATAAGAGTATAGTTATAAGCATAAATATAGAATATATAAAAATGCGAGTATATATAAGTACGAGTTGGGATTTATGAAATTATGTAGATATAAGTGAGCTTAGGAGAAGGAAAAACATGTTGACGGTATTATGTATGTAGTAACATAATTAGTAACCAAAGCGGAGGAAGGTTACCCTTCTTAGGGTTGTCTCGAGTTTGACATTATAACCATAAATAGCTATCCGAGAGACATAATTTTGGAAAATAAGATAAGGAAGAAATTAGTAGAATTCAAGAATAAACCTCGAGAAATTACGATACCAAGGGTAAAATGGTCTTTTACCATAAGAGAGCTTTTTCCGTAATTCCTTCGCATGAGGTTGGACATCGAGATGTGATTTTGATACACATGCCTTATTTGACAGGCGTTTGAGTTACTACGAGTACGGACTGTTTGAGACGTGTTAGAGTGTATTTTGACTCAGGTAAGTCCTTGAGACTTACTTAGCCAGTTTTTGGATATTAGTTGAGTGGTAGTGGTTGTGTGTGTTATGTGCGTGTTTTAATAATAATAATAACTTGCTAGGACGATCGTTATTATTATGTTTAAGGCCCAAGTGTATGTATAACGGGCCGTGACATCACTGCCCAACTCTGACAGGAGACTAAGAGGTTCTCTATACCCAGACCAGACAGGTACAAGGTGAGATGCATCGGATCCATTCCTGATGGTTACACGGGGGCGGAGGCGAGGTTTGGGAATCCCTCGTGTCACAAAATAAGTATCATTAGCGTGAAAGAGTAACTTAACTCAAGATAATAAAATGGACTTGTTTGAAAGCATGATGGGTGTTTATATTTTTATGTGTGTGTGTGTGCTACTATTATTCTTCTAATATTTAGATAACTAGCTAACGGTTCCTCTTGTTGTGTTTTTAGATTTACCGCAGGTTAGACCAGCAGCTGAGTGATCCGGAAGTAGTGGTCAGCCGGGTCTCCGTGCTCCTTAGAGTGGGGTTGGGGTTGTGTTTGTCTTTTCTTTCTTTTGGTTAAGATAGTTGTTCGTTTCCTTTGTTTAAGTACTTTAGGCTGCTAGACCGTGTTGCATTCATTACCTTAAAAATACTATTTTATGAATTTCGGTTTTCCTTATTTGTGTCTTGTTGCAAGATCCTAGTAATATTGTTGTCAAACTGAGGTCGAAACCCACTGTGAGGTTCTAACCAGTAATGTCCCGAGTTCTGAGAATTCGGGGTGTTACATGAGCTAACTAAATTTGCCTTCTCTTTTGATACATGTTTGTATCATCTAGATGTTCCTCGTATGGAGTGCTTGGTGTTAAGATCTCCATATCAGTTTGCCTTGATGAACTCATTTGTAATTTCTCTCTTTTTTTTAATAAAAAGTGCTTGACGCGCCTATGAGCTTGGCTCATTCACGACAAAAAGGGTAAACTTATATATTTGTGTTTATTGTTTTATATTATTGATATTAAAAAAATCATTGATTAAAAATATGATCAATATTAATATCTGACAAAAAAATATTTTATAATCATATATAATTTTTCTAAATATACATTTTAGCTCTTGAAACTTTATGTCTAATATTGAAATAAAAAACAAACCATCCTTCTACACACTCCTATTTTATAACAAAACTTATAATAAAAACTAAACAACAACTTACTAGGTGGAAAGCGTTGTCTCTGCCACAAGAAGGTAGAATAACATTAATAAAAGTCAATCTTAATGCCAAACAAAGCTACCTATTGCAGACTTTCATGCTACCAACAAGTATTCACCTAGAATTAGACCAACTCAATCGAAAAAAAATTGGAATAAGGGCCCTAATTTCCACCCACTAATCAATTGGGATAGAATCTGTAAACCAAGACCCCTAGGAGGTACTGGAGTTAGGAAAACGGAAGACATGAATAAAACATTACAAATAAAACTTATGTGGAAAATCATGGCAGACCTTAATAATATCTAGATTAAAATTGTTGAAGAAAAATATCTGAAAGGCTCATGCCTTTGGAACTATCAATGTGAGTCAAATGCATTGTGGCAATTGAAGAAATTAGTGAAACTAAGAGAAGATTTCGACAAAGGGTTTAGATGTCGAGTAGGAGATGAAAAAACGGTGAGATTTTGGAAGGACAAGTGGTTCAACGATAAACCTCTCCTAAATATGGTGACCAATAAGGACTTGATAGATCAAAACGAAAGTACTTCCCGTATATCATAAGCAAAACATGAAATCATCGACCAATATCGACTAAACACACTATTGCCTAACAAAATTATCGAAAAAAATAAAAATTTATAACCTTCCCAAAAATGATTTTAGAGACATACTCTATTGGGTAATGAATGATGGAGGATGGTATTCGACTAAATCGGCTATGAAAATGATCCAAAAACGAAAGTTGGGGGTTACCATGGACAAAATATGGATATGGAAAATTGACGTAATGGCCGAAATAAAAAAATTTTTTATGGAAACTAACAATCAATGGTATACCTACAAAGCAAAATCTCGATATGCAAAGAAATTTTGTCGTGATGAATTGTGAATTCTGTAATCATCATACCGAAAGTTTCAAGCACTTGTTCTTCAAGTGTCCATACATGGCAAAATCAATCGACAATCCAATATTTTCATTCATTCTACTAAACTACGACATTGACAACGGGAACATATCATCAACCCTTTCTGACCTAAGAGGAAGAATAACATCTTATGAGTTAAGATACATTGTCGTCATTTGGTGGTACATTTGGATGGCTAGGAATCAAATAATCTTTAATAAAACAATAGCTCCACAAAACCTTAAAATAACAACTCAGAATCAAGTTCAGACTTGGAAAAATCTTAAGATTGAAGACGACGAATACAAATTTAAATATATTCAAAAGAACAACTTTCCCAACATAAGAAAAAAAAATAATATTAAATGGGATAAGCCAAAATCTAGTTTCCACAAACTTAACTTTGTTGGATCAAAACTCGATTTGGGAATAACATCCATTGGATTTGTTATACAAAATCATTGCGGTGATGTTATTAGCTTGGACGCTAGGAAAAATAATTTTATCTCGGTTGTTAAAGCAGAAGCCTTCGCATTGAAAGCTGGAGTCAAAGAAGCAATAAGGCTAAATATAAAAAAGATCGAAATTAAGGGTGAAAACTTATGTGTTATCAAGACACTCCAAGGACTTTGGAGTTGTCCTTGGGAGGTCAAGATGCTCATATCCAACTCCATACTGGATCTTCGCTTCTTTGAGGAAGTCCAGGTCAGGCACGTGTTCAGAGAAATCAACTGTGTTGCTGACCGATTGACCCATTTGGAAATTTCGAATCCCAGCACACCTTTTTCTGACGACCCCGAACTTCGTGTTCTCATCCGCAAGGATGCTTTAGGATGGACTACCTCTAGAAGATAGCTCATTCCTTTCCGCTTTTCGTTTAAAAAAAAACAACTCAAAATCAGATTCGTTGAATGGGAGCAAGCAAACAAAAATTTGAACAACAACAACATAAAAAAAATTAAGCAAAGAAGGAAAACTAAAAACATAAAATGAAAATGACCAAAAGAAGGATTTCATTAACTTAACTTTGATGCATCAAAAAATTCAGCGAACCAATTCTCTTTTGGTTACATCATTAGAAGCCACTGCGTCGTTCTTATTGTTATAGGAAGCGGTAGATGTAACGCTGATTATGTGCTAGAAGTTGAAGCGTTCGCTCTTCAGAAAGGCCTACAAAAGGCCAAGTGGATTGATGTTTTATCCATCGAGATTGAATGAGATAACTTGATGCTTATCAATGCAATTAATCGACTATATGGGAGTTGGATATGATCATCATTGATATTACTAACATGATCTCGGGATTTTCTAACTCCTAACACAACATATTTTTAGGGAAATTAATACGGTCGCGGACAAGATTGTCATGCATGAACTCAACCTCTCGATGGACGTCAATGCTATTCCTGAAGATGTTCAAGACCTCATCCGCAAGGATGCTTTAGGTCAATCGATTTCTAAAAACTGATCCGCCTAATTCTCTTATCTTTGTATAAAAAAAATAGAAATAACAAAAGTTATAATATAAAAAGAGCGATTTTATTCGGTCAGTCAAAAAAATACAAACGAGTCAAGGGAATCGAATTTCGAGTATGAGGCGCATCCAGAGTATGCCTTTGGGGCACATCCAGAGTGCGCCTCTGGGGCACATCCAGAATCCACCCCAGAGGCACACTCTGGATGCGCCCCAGAGGCGTACTCTGGATGCGCCCCAGAGGCACATCCAGAATACGCCCGTGTTGCCTCTCGTGTCTAATCGAATAACAACCCCGAATCATAGGCAACTCCATCCAATATCTACGTGGGCATGGAGCATTTTTAGTCTATTAACATTCTTAAGCACATTTATAAATGTGGTGAATACGGTGCACTGTATAGATTCACATGTATAATCATGTTATGTATATATATATATATCATAATTTTATTAAATTTTATAAAATTAAATACTCACCTTGAATATATTGTTCTCAAGTTCAACTCCATAAGTATCCTTTTCCTTATTATTAAGAAATCTTCATTTGGAAAGTCCAAAACCAAAGCAATAGATTTGTATCTGCAATTACCTTCACCTAACACATTCATGGCTCCATTCACATATGGTTCCATGAATTTTCGGAATTCCCCTTCTTTTCAAGGATATTTTCCATCATCATGTGTAACCTCAGGTGTAGCATCTACATCAATTGGTTCCTTTCCTTTACGACGTAGCTGACTAGATGGAGTGGAGAAAAAAATTCAAGAAAATCGAGATAAAAGATGAAGAACACGGTAAACAATAGAATGAACAATGAGCTAATAGTGATAAATATGTAATGCATAAAAACAAGAGTAAAGAAAACTAACTCTCCAAGTGTAGCCTCTGCATTCTTTATTTCCCCTTTGAACCTCGGGGACGGCCACGGCTACGTCTAGGTGTAGCCTCTCCATCATCCGGATCCACCACTATCTCGGAATGGGGACGTCCAAGACCACGCCTTGTCGAATGCTCAAATGAACTTTACTCTCTTCTTGTTGATCTCACGGTTGGTGGTCTTCCTTTGGCTCAGACCTTTTGTGTTGGCTTTTTCATCGTGGTATTTCCCGGATTCTCGATTTCCTCGAGGCAAAATGTCATCTTCTCCATCTCATCAGGGGTGAGCGTGTTAGAGTCCATTCTTTCTTTGAATTTGTTCAACGACACTAGGCTCGGATTGATGGGATCACCACCACCACCACCACCACCATGTCACCATTGGGAAATATAATTGGAATCCAATGAACTTGCTTCCAAAATAGGTGGATTTAATTCAATGTTATAGCTCTCCTTGCCCGGATCGCTATGGTAAAGTCATGCACACATGACACTCCATGAGCTTCCCTACAATAACTATCCCGACATACAATATCATCTCTTGTCCTCCTATATTTGGTGAAGTTATCCCACAAGAGCGTGAAACACTCATTGGTGACATAGTCTCGAAGCAAGACAAACATCGGTATACGCACCTTCCGATGAATCCTCACCCGTGACATCTCTAACGAAGCTTGTTTGAGTAATTTGAGTAATTTGAGTAATTTGTTTTTCCATACATTCATCTCCCCTCATTTCTTCTTTGAAGCCGTACTTTTGAATTTGGAACCCAGTTATCCTTCACCCCGTGAGGCTCTTCTTCTTAATCGTCTATCTTATGTGATTATACTCCTCGCTTGATTTTTTTTTATTGTAGAGATTGTTGTAACTTGGTATGTACACCAATTGTTTGATAAAATGCCAAGTTGATTCATTATTTTTTTTGTTGTGTTGTGTTAATTCATAGTTCATCCAAGAAATAATAGCAGATGAAGTTGTGAGTGAAGCTTGGGGACTTCATTAATTGAATGCCCGGGAATTCAGATGAATTAGTTCTCGGGATGTTGCTTGGTGCATGCCATAAAGTTCATAATGTAGATATTGGTGAGCAGGTAATAGTTGTTGTTGGAGATTGCACATTCAGACTCTCAAAACTTACATTGTTTGATCAAAGGTGTTTGTCAAAATGAAGGTTGAGATGATGTTGTAAGATTGAGAATGTTACTGAAGCAAAAGGGATAGCTAAGATGTCGGGTTGTAGTTGGATAAAATTGAGAATCAACTCTATGAATTTCATGTTGGTGATGACTTGAATCTTTAGTTCTTGAGAACTATGTAGCCTATTTAGTTTGTGAAGCAAAGAGTTGATGGAGGAGTACGTACCAGATGACAATAGATTATAACGTATATAGCATGTTTCATTGCTGCCGGTTTTGTGATTTTGAGCATCAAGGATTATACTTGTATAGTTTGAAGGTGATAAAAAAGTTTGTAATTACTTTACCTTTTTTTCTTCTTCTGTTTTCTTGCTAAATTATTTTGCTAAACTTTTAACGGTCTCAATTATTTTGCACGGTCTCAATTATTTTGCTAAACTCTTGTTGAATTAATGTCCAACTTTTAACGGTCTCAATTTGAGATGATGTTAAGATATTAATGTCCATTTTTTATTGAGACGTGAACTTTGGTTTGTATTTCACGTAATATATAGAGTCGCAACGGGCTAGGTTAAACTCGACGCTCGACCCTTTTATTGGGCGCAAAGAAAATCTGTCAATTGGGCGCAGCCAGAGTGTGTTTCTAGGGCACATCCTGAATCCGCCCCAGAGGCGCATTCTGGATGCGCCCCAGATGCATACTCTGGCTGCGCCCCAGAAGCGTACTATGGAGGCGCCCCATATGTAGAATTCGCCCGTGTTGTCTCCTTTGTCTGATCGAATAGCAACCCCGTATAAAAAGAACAAGATATCAAAACATCTTAAAATCATTTCACAAAATATGAACAAATACTAAGAGAGAATATTAAATGTCATTTTGATTTTGTGAATTATACCGTAAATTTGACAAATTCATTCCCCCTCAAAAAGCTTCTCCATTAGTTACCTCTATTCCCACACCTATTCAGTTTTCAATGTTTGCTGGTGTAAATCTCGTGCTTTGCACAAGTATTTTTCTAAACAAATTTAGCGTGATATATATTTTTATAAATATATTATCTAACAATTATAATTAAAGGCATATTTTTTTGGTTTATTATAATGTAACACATCGTAATTTTTCAATAATTTAATAGGTTTGAAAAAAATATACCCAATCGAGTATATTAGGAAATGAATACATGAGAAATAATCTCCTTATCAAAATTAAAATGGATTTAGAAGGTAAAAATATAAATTAGGTAGGTATTACCTTTTTAGAATAGAAATATTTCATTATATCTTAATTTATATGGTAAAAATAGCTCGATTTTAAGCTATTGAAAGATATAATTAAATAAACAAATAATAAATAATAAAAGGTAAAATGAGAAAATGATACGCATCCGATATATAAATGAATGTTTTACCTGAGTTTTACAAACAAGGAGTGAAACCGTTTCTAAAGACTCAACGATAGAGGGTAGGGCGTAGTGACTACTTAGATGAAAGCTTCGGAGGAAGCATGATGTTATACGAGGTCGGTGAAGCATACCTTCCATTTAGTGCTATGTTTGCAAGGGAAGGTGTGATCGTAGAAGCTCAACCCGTTGACAGTGGTTTGAGACATAAACGTTAATAGGGGAATAAAAGGTTTGGTCCTATCCGCTTTTAGAGTGATCGTAGACTTAAGTAGGTCCCTGAGATAGATATGGGTCCGGCTTGGGCTAAACCGCGAAACCGGCCCAAACCGCCGATTTTACCAAAACCGGCGGTCAACGATTTAGGTCCGGCCAAACCTAACCGCCGGTTTGGTTACAATTTTTTTTAATTTTTAAAACTGGCGGTTTGGTCCGGTTTCCTTTTTTTTTACAAACCGCCCAAGCCGTCAACCATAATCTAAACTGCCAGTTTGATTTTTTCGATTTAATAAACCGACGGTTTAGATTTAGGACCCAAATCTACCCTGAGAGTCCTCGCATCACAACAACATACTCTTATACAATTCCAAAGCATTCTTTTCATAGGCAGACTAACTACTATAGAATATATATATATAGATATAGATTTCTAATTTTATAAATTTAAATAGAGAAATAAAACCATCGAACATGTATGTAATCTAATTTTAAGTTTGGCTGCATCTTGGGCAGAGGCTGATCTCTTACCATAGGTACTGCGAGAAATAGATAGAATAAACAATAATCGAGAGGCAGTTTTCTCATTTGATGACCCACTGCTTCGGTTGTTGCTGTCGATACCAAAAAAATTCAAATCTTTCTTCAATCTGATTATCCGATAATTATCTACGTTTTTCATGGAACTTATGAAGCTAAGGTATATCTGGGGTTCTATAACTTGGTCGATTTTGTAAGTGTCATTCCCTTTCCTTTCTTGAGATTGTAGCAGTAACAATGCTTTAGGTGTGAAGACGCAACAGTCTTCTAAATTGTTCTTCATGAGTGAATATGACATCTTGATGTTTGAAATTGAGCGCCGAAACTGAGACATGTGAAAATTCTTGTGACAGGGAAAGAGAGAGACGACGAAGAATGGAAGATAACATATTTGAGGCTGTGACTTGAAGGGTTATCCCTAATTTTCGCCATACTCCCTGCTTTTTGTCTGTATGGCTGATAAGGAGTCTCAAGCTTCAACCTTTTTGTTTGTTTCCTGGTAGAGATTTCATTGCTTTATGCTTTTGCTCCTAGTTTTACACACTTATCTGCAATTTTTATATATTTCACTGCAACAACAGTTCAGTAATCAAATCTTAAGTGCATATGTAAAACTAGAAAGTATAGGAAGTTTTGATTGCATCTGCCCCTATACAAATTTTTACCACTTCAATCATGGGGACCAGAAACAACAGTAGGTATTAAGGACCAAAATTTCTGAGTGAACTATGACAAATTAAATGAAGAGGAGCTACTTCATTGTCATTCTTGGGCTGAGTATAGCATATGCAACCCCACTGATTTGTTTGCATGTCTGCCAATTTCTGGTTATAAAATTCTTATCTCATCAATCATCATACATTGTCATTTTACACTGGTTTGCAGCTTCTTCCAGTCTCACCCGTTATTGAAATAAAGCAATGCTTCTGTTGCATGCAATTACTTTCTCTTAACCTCATTTGCTCACACAACTTTCATAACCAAACAAGACCAAATCTCTACTTCATGCAAGAATCCAAATATCCTCCTCAAATACTGGGAGTTTTTCCATGTCTTAGGTTGAAGTTTTTTCTACTTCCTCTTTTTCTTCAATGATAAAACAAAGGAAGTATTTAAAAAAATGAGTTTGAGAAGTATTTCAAGGGTTCTGTTTTGTTGGGTATTTTGCACTTTCTGCTTCACTGCTCAGTCTCAGAGATCTTCATCAGGGGTTTCTGTGAAGTTTCTCCAGGTTCCGTCTCCATTCTCAAATCAGAAATCAGCGACATTCGTTTTTGAAGCCTCGGAAGGGGGCTCCAGGGAGACAAATTGCTCAAAGTGTAGTTTCAGTTGCAAGGTTACTGGTTATAGTTTATAAATGCTTAATTTGGTACTATTGCTTTATTTTCCTTCTTTCTCATAATTACCTGATTCTTCCTATAGAACTATAGGCTAGAAAAACGTTAAAATAGGCCTAGCAGTTTAAATCCTGTCATATGATCTCCCTTGCAAAATCTATATTAGTCATAGGGTTGCAAGAACATGTCAAAAACAACAATATCCGTTGAGATATGTCAACCAATCATTTCAGGGGCTTAATTCAGAGTAATAGAGAATATACTACCTTGGGGTTCCATAGCTACTTTTTGTTGGATTTTAAGTACCTTCTTCAGTTATATGAAGCTTCTGACTTCAATGGTTAGAGTTCCTAGATCTAGATTATGATTTCCATTCATTGCTGGCTTCAGTGACAAGAAAGTATCTAAACAGGTCATTTTTTCTGCAGTTAGATGATGTGATCAGTTCAAATTGTGAAGATAGAAATGCTTCTTACTCGGATCTGCAAGATGGACAACACACATTTATGGTCTGTGCCAATGCATCGCAAGGAGCTGACTGTTCTAGCTATAACTGGACTGTTGGTTAACAACTGCTCCCTCTCTCCTTCAGATTTTACAAAATATTTACTGTACTATTGACATTTAATTCACTGCTCTACGACCTTAAAGGCTGTGCATGATTATAATGGACAGATAAAAATAAATACTATTTTTATCCACCCATATCTGGTTGCAGTTGAAGATATTTTTCTTTTCATTTCATACTGTAAGTTTCCATAATCATAGTACACTAAAGAGTAAAAAACTTGTTATTTTTTGTTTGCGTAGACACGATTCCCCCTACGGCATACGTCACAGCTACAGAGTCCTTTACAAATGCTGTAAATGTATCTGTAAATATCTCTTTCAGTGAACCCTGCAGTTTTGGATGCTTGACAGTGAACACTTGCAATGTGAGTACATGTCTATTCACAGCAACGTTTCCACATTGTCTAACTCTTTCAATTTAATAATTTATTTAGCAATATGTTTAGCTTTTTATATAATGTACTATATAAATTATGAAGCAACACAGAAGAAAACATGAAGTAGGAAAAGAAAACATTATATATTCTTAATCACACTGCTTGTTGTGGTCTTTTTCCTCTGCTTAAAGTGCATTATCTTTAATTCTGCCTTAGAGCTTGTTGCTTCTTCTGTTCCCTGAGTACTCTCTGGAATATTATTCTACAGCTCCTTGTATACGGTTCTGGACAAGTCATACCACAGTCACTTGCCGTTCTTGAGCCTAATCTTACGTATTCTATGACCGTTGCATTATCTTCCAGCTCACTGTATGGACGGACCATACTGATAATGGATAAAGGTTTCTGCGAAGATGCTGCTGGAAACATATTTACAAGAACAGAAAAATCAAATTTCACGATACATTTTGGTGGGTCTTTTTACCGTGAGCTAGCCCATTTTGTACTTGATGAATAGAAGCATTTTAGTACACCATCCTCCACCTTTTTGAGTAGTTAAGACTAAATTTCATCTTTTATTGTGGACTGATGCATGGAAAATGTGACATTACAGATAGAAGAAGTGTCAATGTTTCCCTGAGAACTTGGGTCCCCGAGAAGCTAGTTGAGCTAAATGGACAGACTAGAACCGCACAGGCAACTAACGATGCTAACAAGCTGAAGGTCTATCTTTACTTTTCACAGCCTGTCTGGAACACATCTGATGAAATATTGAGTTCCCTAAACACAAGTCATGGTTCGTTGCAACCTATTCATGGGAAGAACCTATCTAGTCGGAGATTTGGCTATCTTGTAAGTAAGCTGATCTGATGAACACATGGCGCCAATTTATATATCTCCCCACACAATTCTTGTTAAACGTTTCTTTTCTCTACAGATTAAAGACATACCAAACACTGCTGTGGTCACAGTAGACCTTACTACAGATATGATCATAAGCAGAGAAGGGAATCGGGTTCCTCCGGTTGCCCCTGCTATTTTACTTTATGGTATGAAATGAAAATTGTATATATCACTATGATTTCTTACACTCTTCAGGTTATATATGATACTTTTGCATTTACCCGGATTTGATCTCCAGATTCCGAGAGACCTAACCTGATGTTGAGTACAACTTCTAAAATGAGAACAAAAGAGAAAAGCATTCCCGTCTCAATAAGATTCACGAAACCTGTGTTTGGTTTCAATTCTACACAAGTGTCTATTTCAGGAGGTCACATACAAAGGCAAGTAGATTTTTTTTTTGGATATAATGCTTACACGTTTTGGTGAAATAAGATAGCTGTTTTAGAAGCTAGCTCATATAAGCTTTGCATGTGTTGTTAACTGAAACCGTTGAAACTACTTTTGAAGAAGACATATCTGAGATTCTGAATTTGATCATATAACAGAAAGCACTTTTTTAGAAGACTCTTACTTTTCAGCTCAGATGGTTCCTTAGCAATGAATTATATCTCTTTCAAATATATGTAAGACTATGAATGAATTTATCTCGCCACGTCTCTTACATTAGACTTCTGCAGCTTTCATGAAGTGAATAAGTACTATTATGCTGCCAACATAGAAGCAACCGATGGTACAGTATACATCAGGATTCTGGAAAATGTAACCTCAGATGTGGCTGGGAATAAGAATCTACCTTCCAATGTCTTACAAGTGAGGCACTGTAAGGGTTTCATGATCTCTGTTACTATTGCATTCTTCTATCCTTAAACATTTCTGGTTAATTTTTCAAAATTTCAGATATTTTCTGAAATGGTAGACAGGAAATTGCAGATTCTGTACCCGTGGTGTCTATCGTGCTTGGCTACTTTGTAACAGTCTCCTTTCTTGCTACATGCTTTGTGTCGGGGCTGCTCACTCTGTCAAGTGCAATCCTTCTATCTGCCGGGGCACTTTCAAGAACCCCTCCATCTCTTACAGCTGATCCAACTAGGAATCTCATTGTATGGTACCAAATAATCTATGCTTATTCTCAGATCACGAAATTACCTGCATATATAGTAGTGGTATACCATCAAACTACATTAAAACTGGTGAACAAGCTGATTTGGAAACTGAAAAATGATTGAGACTCCAACAAAAAGAACACAATATGCACCAAGTATCAAAAACATGCCATCTTCTCAGAACTTTAACAAGATTCAATCGAAAGTATGGCTACTATTATTTTTGTTCAAACGTTGAAAGTCGGGACTATATCTGATATATGTTCAATAGTTTAAATAGTATTATTTGTGATCATTTGCCCTTTTATTTTTATTTTTCGATGCAGAGAATCGCATGCTACATTCAAGTGTTTGCACTGTCTAGGTGGTTGGTAATGACTCCTCCAATTGAGTATTATGAACTCACAGCTTGTCTTAAGTGGAGCGTTCCCTACATTAACCTTCCCTGGGAAAATGAACATCACCCGCTTGTTATGTTTGGCCCAGCCTCTTCATCGAGTAAACTCTTCTCGACACCTAGAGATCGGACCTTGACTGTTCCTACCATAACACAATCTGGAACAATCAACAAGGCTAGTGTGGTCTATGGAGCTCCACTCACTGCAGCAGAATACAGTTCATTTTTTGAGGTGAGTTATCCTTAAAAAGATTTTCTAGTTTGTCTTCCACAGTTTAAGCTAAATTTTCCTTTTCTTTCAGAGTCAAAGTTATGCTCCACAAGCAGAATTTGTTCCTGATCCACAATATTTAGATGGGTATGAACCTTTGTACCTTAAAAGCTAATGCAATGAGAAAGAGGCTTGAGTTATTTGTTGTGTTTAGGTGGTTGGATTTCAAGAGAAGCATGTTCTGGCTAGCTGTGATCATTGGAGGCTTAATCCTGTTACGCGTTTTGCTTCTTCTGATACTAAAGTTGAGGGACTACTCTAGTGAGAAAAGGCGTTATGGAGCTCTTGTCTTTCCAAGATTCGAGATTTTCCTCATCATACTCTCAATTCCTTGCATTTGCAAAGCTTCAGTTTCCATAATCAAAGGTGAGCTTAATTATTTCCACAATGAGATGTCAATTTGATATACTTATGCAGTGTTTGTAACTTGGATCTTTAATGTTTAGGAGGAACGAAGCTGGGAACCATTGTCGGGGTATTGCTACTTCTGTTTGCTTGTTCCTTCCAGCTAGCTTTATTCATCTTCCTCTCATTCGGGATTACACTAGGCAAGCTCCTGCAGTACAAAGAAGTCCACCACGTAGGCCAAAAGTTCCATTGGTACCAGGAGCTGATCCGGGTGACTCTTGGACCCGGCAAAAGAGGCCAATGGACTTGGAAAGACGAGCCTAACTCCACCAAACTCACTCAACTCGGCCCTCTTTTTGAAGATCTAAGGGGACCTCCAAAGTACATGCTGTCCCAATTCTCCACAAACAGAAGCTCATTTAGGCAAGGTGATCGTATCATTGCCTCAGATGATGAAACAGAGGATGCAGAGGCGCCTTTTATTCAGAAACTCTTTGGAATCCTCAGGATTTACTATACTTTCCTCGAATCCCTCAAACGCTTCTCCCTTGGGGTGGCATCCGGCTTGGTGTTGTTCTCCGGAACTGTGCATCCTTCCAAGGGCCCAACGCTCACATTGCTTTGCATCACTTCCTTTCAGCTCTTCTTTATAGTACTAAAGAAGCCATTCATCAAGAAAAAAGTTCAGCTGGTTGAGATCATATCAATTACATGTCAAGTAGGAATGTTTGCAATCCTCATGGCAATCCTGAACCGAGATTCATGGACATCAAATGAGCGCGGAGTTGGGTTATTCATGCTTTCACTCTTCGTAGTTGGATACTTAGCATTGTTGATGAACGAGTGGTATGCATTGCGGAAGCAAATCAAGAAGCTCGACACAGTAGAGAACCGGTTCAGAACAGGCTTGAGAAGAGCATTATTAGGACTACTACTCTTCTTCTTTCCTGAGAAACTGATCAAGAAGCTGGACAAGAAATTGTTGGAGACAAGTAGCGAGAATAGAGAATCCCGAGAGAACACGAATGGGATGCCGATGTCATCTGGGGATACGAACGGGAGCTCGGGGAGCATGAGCTTGTCGGGTGTAGACAAGGCGACGTGGGTTAGGCAGATAAGGGAGATGGCGAGAGCTGGGTTTCCGGAGAGTTCGAGTGGGAATAGTAGATGGAGCCGGTTCTTGAAGAGGAGTGGAAGTTCATCAATGTCTTCGTCTACAGAACACAAGTCTAAGTCCAAATCTAAGTCAGGAGGATTGTATAAGGATTTGGAAGCCATATTTGCTGCCTCCACAAGTACTCAGCCTGGCTCTGCTGGAAATAAGTCTTAGCTTTGCTTTTGAATGCTTCTCTTCTGTAATGCGACGTTGTTATAAAGGTTTTGATAAGTGGCTTTTGTGCTTTGCTTCTCTTCTGTAATTAAAATAGCAGTCAGATTGATACCGCATTTGATAAATAATGGAAAACATGCGGTCTGAAACCACGTTTTTATCTACCATTATTATATAGACAAACATAAAAGTGATTGAAAAAACATTATTAGAAATGAGAAATCCCGTTTCTTTATTTGTTATTTTGGTAGAACAAAAAGAGGCAAATTTGGTTAGTAGGCTGTTTTAAGAAATCATGATAGTAGGTAGGCTTTTTTTATTTTTTTTTTGTTAAGTAATTAGACCCCTTTTTCTTTTTTTTTACCGTCAAAAACCCTACCTCCTTTCCCCTTCTCTTGTTTTCTTTCTTCCAGCCGTTCTATCTTCCCACCACCAAAAAGGCCAAATTAAGTTAGCGTTGCCCACTTCTGCAACTCTCTCTCGACTCCATCCTTACCAACTGCAGGATGAAGAGCAGAAACCGAGTGTCCGACCAAGATACAAGACGAGACAGAGAGCTATTGGAGGATGAAGAGCAGATCGTAGACGTAGGGGTCAAGCGACGTGTACCGACGAAATTCGATACAAGACGAGACAGAGAGCTATTGGAGGATGAAGAGCAGATCGTAGACGTAGGGGTCAAGCGACGTGTACCGACGAAATTCGAAGTAGTCAGGGTTCTAGATCCAGATCCATATCTAGATCTTCATGAGTGCAGCGAGGAAGACGAGAGCGCAGGCTTTATGAGCGGAACTGGCTGGGCCATGAATGAGTTCGGTAACTAGACGTATCCTTACCCTTTTGTAGCCCAGTTCTAGTTGTGATTGTTGTTGTTGGGAGGCTTCTAGTATGATTCATACGTCTTGTTGGCTCTTTGGTGTTTTTTGTTTTTATGCTCTTTATGGTCCCCTAGTTTGTATATGCATCTAAAATCATGTTGCTTTGCAATGTAAGGAGACCAGTGAATACAAGTGTGTCTTAGGAGGAAGAATGGGCATCAAAGGCAACAACAGTTGCAGATTCAAGTATTATAGATTTTAAGTTCTTCTGATTACAGCTATGGATGAAAAGTAAATGATGAATTTATTTTGTTTTAGATACTTTTCACTGTAAGACGAACAATTTGGTTGATCTTGTTTGTAGGATAGCTTTTGCTGGATGTTTGAACATTAGATGGGCATGTTTTCAATGCTCTTAATACGACCCTTGCTGATTGTTTGAACATTAGATGGGCATGTTTGAATATTTCGGTATGTAAATTCCGGTATGTTAATTTCGGTATGTAAATTCCGGTATGTTAATTCCGAATGTTTATTCCGGTATGTTAATTCCGTATGTTTATTCCGGTATGTTTATTCCGGTATGTTAATTCCGGTAGGTAAATTCCGGTAGGTAAATTCCTGTATGTTAACTCCGGTATGTAAATTCCGGCATGTTAATTCCGGTATGTTAATTCCGGTATGAAAAAATTCCGGTATGAAATTTCTTGTATATAATTTATGGTATTTAATTTCTGGTATCAAATTTCTTGTATATAATTTATGTTATTTAATTTCTGGCATCTAATTTCTGGTATCAAATTTCTGGTATATAATTTATGCTATTTATTTTCTAGTATCTAATTTATGGTATGTAATTTTATGGTATGTAATTTTATGGTATGAAAATCTGGTGTAAAAAATCTGGAATGACAATTTCTGGTATGGCAAAATTCTGGTATTACAAAATTCTGGTATGACAATATTCTGGTATGAACTTTTCGTATGATAATTTCTGGTATGAAATTTTTGGTATGAACTTTTCGTATGAAATTTCTGGTATGAAAAAATTCTGGTATGAAAAATTCTAGTATGAAAAAAATTCTGGTATGAAATTTCTGGTATGAACTTTTCGTATGATAATTTCTGGTATGAAATTTCTGGTATGAAAATTCTGGTATAAGAAATTCCGGTATGAGAAATTCAGTCCAGAAAATAAAAAAGAAAATAAAAAAATAAATATAAAAAAGACAAGAAATATAATAAAAGAAAACAAATTCAGTAATTAAAAATTATACTTATATAACAAATAACAAACATCATTTATTCTTTCTTTTCTAATAGAAGGGTTAATAATTTTTACCTACTATCAAATGAAAGTGGTAAAAAATTTGGGGTACATTTTCTTAAACAAAAACTCAAAAAAGCCTAGTATGTCAAATTCTCCCAAAAAAAATCCAATTATTTTATAGAAAAAATAAAAAAGTGATTGAAAAGACATTACCAATAGCCGCACAGATTAAAAAATAAGGTTAAATGACAAAATTCTCATGTATCAAATTTTTTCCAACAATTTTTTAAAGTTTTGTTCTTACATTTCAGTTTTGAACTTTTTTTTCAAGATTTGTTCAATTCTATCAACACCTTCTGACCCTGATTAAAGAACCATTAGTTTAAAGTAAAAAAATAAATTAAATAAAATTTGCGTTCGGTTGAAGTTGCTCTGAAGTTCGGTTTGAAAACTCTAATCCCTTAATCCCTTAAAGAACACTCGACTCTCCCTTTCGAAGTTTGGTTTGAAGAAGAGCAAATCTTCTCTGAAGTTCGGTTCGAGCATCATCCAAGTTTGAAAGCCCTAATCTTTTAATCCTTCATTAGGTTCACATATGTTGTTTTTTTGCTATAGTCAAGCTCAAACGATGAATGAATTTCAGATTCATTAAAGTTGTTGATTGGACGAAATTACAGATTTGTTAAAGTAGATTCTTATTCATCGTTCGAGCTTGAACGATGAATGAGGATCAACCGTATGATAGTTCTGAAGAGGATCTATTTGTTGTTCAGCAAGATGGATTCGCTGATGAAGATGATCCTCCTTTGACTTTTGTAGTTGATGGGTATAATCCTAACAGATCTAGTGAATGGGAGACAAATAAAAATGCATACTTTGACAGGTTGTATGAGAATGGTGAGTTCCATACTGATAATCTTTTCGGTTTGATCAAAATTAAGTTGTGGATGATTTTCTTTGACAAGGAACATTTGTATCGTGTTTTGAGATATTTTTATATCCAAGAAGGGGTTGCCATAGTCACTAAAAAGTTTGATCCTACAAGATTGACATAAGAGCATATTTGCACGAGATTGTTTGAGTTCAATCCCATGTCAACCATGCGTTGGTAAATAAATAAGATAATGAAGATAATGGATGATGTAAAGGTGAATACGGATATTTCAAGGAAGGCGATAAATGACCTTATTAAGTTGAAATATGATGTTCGGCTAAAGAAAACAAAGGTATATGAAATAAGGAATTTTTTTTAGAGCAGCTCCAAGAAAACCATGATACTTCGTATGAAAAGTTGTTAGCTTATTGTGAGGTTTTAAAAGGTATAAATCCCAATTCTAAAGCTCATTGTTCTTGAAAAGTTGATGATGAACTTTCAGAAAAGTCAATTTAATTCAAGAACATTTTCATATCCTTGAAGCCAATGATTGATGGTTTTAGAAGATGTAGAAGTTTGATTTTACAAGTTATTGTTAATTGTGAGTGATAACTTACCATAATAGGGTTTCAATGTCCTGAATAAAAATTGTTGTCCGAACTTCCTATAATTACAAAAATGTCACCACGCTCATCAAGATTCATTATGACGTGGCCAAATTTGGACAGTTGGATCAAACGGATCAACAATGCATATCACTCCGTACAACCAAACTGTTATTTTTGCTCCGTACCTGAACCGGATTTTATATAAATATTAATGTAAATGATCGATTTGAGTGAATCCATACGTTTGTTTGCACAAAGTTTATAATAGGGTTTCAATGGCCTTCAAACTAGATAGACGATAAATCGATAGTTCTTTTTCAACATAACTAGATTCCTTACAACATGTGGAAATAAGAACTTCAATCTAAAAGCGTGTTAGGCTCTATTGGTTTCCTCTACAACAATTGGAGATAGACTTTCTTCGGGTTTTCGTCTGCTCCAAAATATTCCCCAAATCAGGGCATCTCCCATCCATAATTTGTAGGTTGTTACTCTAAATAGTATAAGTATATTAAACTATTAAAAATTCAAAAAATGAAGTAACACTATGACAATCTCAACTCCGGTATCATATATGGTGTGTTTAGGATGAGATTGATTAATCGTTGTGATGATCTTCTTATTTCTTCTACCGGTTGCTTTCCTATCATTAACGGTTGAGTAAATAAGAACATATTTAACTCAGTTATACTGAAAACTAAAGAACAACTTACTAGGTGGAAAGCATCACCTCTGGCACAAGAAGACTATATAATGCTAATAAAAACAAATCTTAATATAAAACCAAGTTACCTTATGCAGGCATTTATGTTGCCCTCAAGTATACACCACGAGTTAGACCAAATAAATAGGAACTTCTTCTGGAACAAGGGACCTAATTTCATCCGCACATCAGTTGGGACTAAATTTGCAAACCAAGAACCTTTAGAAGTACTAGAATTTGAAAAGCAGAAGATATGAATAAAACACTTCATATTAAATATGGAAAATTATGTCTGATCCGGATAATATATGTGTTAAAATTGTTGAAGAAAAATATTTCAAAGGTGCATGCCTCTGGAACTACAAATGTGGGGAAAATGCATCGTGACAATGGAAAAAGTTAGTAAAAATGAGAGTAGACCTTGATAAAGGACTTAAATGGCGAGTAGGTGACGAAAAAATAGTTAGATTTTGGGAAGGTAGATGGATTAACGATAAACCATTACAGGACCCCGTGACTAATAAGAATCCAATAGATCAGAATGAATACACTTGTTTGTTTATTACTAACAAAAATTGGAATCATCAGTTTGTAAATCAACTAAGTAATCTCCTACCGGCTAACACTATTATAAAAATTAAAAACTATAACCTTCCCAAAAATGAAATTAGAGATATACTTTGTTGGGCGGAGAACGGAGAAGGGTGGTATTCGACCAAATCGGCTATGGAAATGATCCAAAAACAAAATGTAGGGGTAACCATATATAAAGCGTGGATATGAAAAATTAGCATAATGCCTAAAATTAAAATTTTCTCATGGAAACTAGCACTCGACGGACTACCAACAAACAAAATCTTGGCAGGCAAAAAATTTATATTGTGATGAATTGTGAATTTTGTAAGCATCACACAGAAGTTCAAAACATTTGTTCTTTTAGTGCCCCTATATGCTACAAACAGTTGACAACCCAAATATTTTATCTCTCCTACAGAACTACGATATTGGCAATTAAAGCATCACTGAAGTTTTGTTTGACCTAAAAGAAAAAAATGAGCCCTTCAGATTTAAGAAACCTCGTTGTTATTTGGTGGATATTTGGATGGATAGGAACCAAATCATTTTTAATAAAACAAAGACTTCACAAAACCCAAAAATATTAGCCTTAAGTCAAATTGCTAATTGAGATAAGACTAACAACAATCCGACTATCAACACCGCAAAGATCGTAAAACAAAGAAGGAAAACTAAAAATATAAAATGGACCAGACCTAACGAAAGGTATCTTAAACTTAACTTTGATGCCTCAAAAAACTCGGCAAACTAATACTTTTTTGGGTATATTATTAGGAACCATTCGACCATTCCTATAGCCATATGAAATTGAAGAAGTAATGTTGATTCTATGCTAGAGGCAGAAGCAGTCGCTTTGTGTGAGGGGCTTTTGCAGGCCAAGTAGGAAGGTGTTAGATTCATCGAGATCGAAAGAGACAATTTAATGTTGATTAATGCGATCAACCGACTATAAAAGCCCCCATAGGAGATGGGTATGATCATCTCTGATATCTCAAACATGATTGTGGGATTCTCACACGATCCAACATATTTTCAGGAAAATTAACACTGTCGCAAATAAGATTACGATGCATGGACACAATCAAGCTATGAACGTCACTCCTCTTTTAGAAGATGTTGAAATCCTCATCCGTAAAGATGCTTTAGGTTGATCGATTTCTAAAAACTGATCCGCTTAATTTCCTTACCTTTGTATCAAAAATAAAAGGATGAGATTGATTGTTGTAGTTTTAAAATTTGATTTTAATCACATATTGAAGAGTGGGTTGAGTATGAGATTTTGTGGATTTATGTGTGTTTGTTTTTTAAGATTTTTAAACAATAATTCTAATATCTCCTCTATAATACTTTTTTTTAAATCTCCTTTCATTCAAAACAACAACCATAACTCCATCAACAACTACAACATATTCTTTGATTACTCCACAAACTCTCACATATCTTTAATTTATATATATATATATATATATATATATATATATATATATATATATATGTATATATAATTAGTTGTCTGTGATACAAAAATTTTAATATTTAAATATAAAGTTATTGTTAATTTATGAGTAATATTCTATATTCTTTTTTTGATAACTTCTCTTAAATAATGTGGGTAATCTTAAAAAAGTATGGTTGGACGAGATGTCATCTTATAAACGAAACCACAAATTAGAATTGGGATTTGTTAGTCTTTTGTTGATTATAGTCTTTTCACCTATACGGTCAAATATCACCCTTCACATTCTGATTAATAAGATGATATGGTCATTACTAGCAACAATCATGCTATCATTCGTAGATTTAAGGATTATCTTCATACTTGCTTTCACAAGGACCTTGGACCCCTTCAGTTCTTCATAGCCATTGAAATTGTTCGTACTCAGACTAGTTTTTGGCTTAATTAACGGAAATGCACCCTTGACATTCTGGCTAATTCCGGTCTACTTGGATGTAAACTTGCATCTTTCCCGATGTTTGTTGACCACGACCTTCAATCGGATTCGTCAAGCTTGCTTGAAGATCTTGAGAAATATCGACGTTTGGTTAGAGGTCTTATTTACTTGTCCATCACTCTCCTTGAACTTGCATATCCGGTTCATATACTTTCCCAGTTCATGTTGCTTTGTGCCTTGGACTATGGGATGTTGCCTTGAAGGTTCTTCATTACTAAAGTCAACACCTACTCAGGGTATTTACTTATCTCTCTCTAGTGATCTATACATTCGTGATTTATGTGACTTAGATTATGCAACTTGTCATACCACTAGATGTTCTACTACAAGCTAATTCATTTTACTCAACGCCTCATCCATTTTTTGAAAAACCAAGAAACAAGCTACCGTCTCCAAATCTTATGTTGATGCTGAGTATAGGAGAATAACAACTACCAATTGGGAGCTTCCTTTGGCTTCGTTATCCCCTTTAGTCATCAGGTTGTTTGCATAAGGCTCTCATGCACATTTATTGCAATAACCAATCAACCATCATATTGCGAGGCATCATTTAGACTCAGCATATTCCTAACACCCATCAACTTGTTGAATTCATGTCTAGGGTACTTGGTCCCACCAGATTCAACTTCTTGGTTCACAAGGTTGGAGTTATTTCTTCCCCACCACCATCTTGATGGGAGTGTTACACATTAGGCTTAGTATTTTGAGCCATATGTTGGCTTATTCTTTATTTATTTATTTACTGTTTTATCCCTTTATATTTGTCTATATACATAATATTTGATCAATGAAATAAACAAGTCTTTAGTCTTTAAATCTGTACATATATCGTTAACTTATCGTTTTAGTTATTTTATCGTTATCGTTAAATTCATGTTTTTGTTATTTTGTCATTATTGTTAAAATCTCTTCTTTTTATCCTTTTTCCGACTATTGACGTTAATTTTTTTATGTTTTTGTTGTCACTATTCATTTATAAATATATAACCCTAATACTGCTTATATTCAGTTCAACTATAAATAGGGAGTCTAAAGAGTATAAAAATAATACATTTCTTAGCTTTTTAGTTAAGTTCAACTATAATTATTACTCATCTCAGAATAATATTTTATTTTTGGGATCGTTAACCTACAATTATGTGGGTCATAATGTTCTTTCCTAAAGTAATCGTATCCCTAAAAAGTTTTAGTTTTAGGAAGAGTAATCGTACCCCTAAAGTTTTATTTTTAGGGAAGATTTTATTTTTAGGAACGTTAACCAATTATGTGGGTAATGTTCTTCCCTAAAGTAATATTGGTCTTTAGTTATTACGTTAAATATTTTCACGTTACTTTTATATGAGTAACCGTACCCCTAAATTTTTATTTTTAGAGAAGATCTTTTTTCTTTTTTCAAATAAATATGAAAATGATCTATTCAGCTAAATTTTTTGAGAGTTTTTGTTGTCCCACATCGATTAGTTACTAAGCTTGATGGTTTTAGAATTTATATAAATAGGGAGTCTATATACTCGCTTACATGGCGCGCTGTGGAGGCAATATTTCTAAAATAGAGCTCCCACAATTAACGCCATTAAATCTTTTCTTTTTAAGTCCAAAAAAAAAATTATGTAACCAATTTGTTTCGAAATTATCTTTACTCTTAAAAAAAACTTTTAAACTAGAGAATATTATTTTGTAAATTATTTTTGTAAGCTAGATAATCTTTTGTTAACAAATTAACAATATGTTAATGGAACTATTTCACGTTACTTTTTATTGTTGGAACCAATCTCTATTTTTAGGATAACTTTTTAAATTAAAATAAATATACTCCAATTTTTTCGGTTAGTTTTTTATATCTATTTACGCTAAATATTTTCACGTTATTTTGGTTAAGTAATCGTACCCCGAAGTTTATTTTTTAGGGAAGATTTTTTCTTTTTTTTAAATGATTATTAGGCTGATCTATTTACATTAAACTTTTTGAGAGATTTTGTAATCCCACGTCGATTAGCTACTAAGGTTGATGGTTTTAGAACTTGTATAAATAGAGAGTCTAACGATTATACGAATAATACATTTCTTGATCTTTTGGTTAAGTTCAAGTATAATTATTATTCATATCGGAATAATATTTTATTTTTGGGATCGTTAACTTAAAATTATGTGGGCATAACGTTCTTTTCTAAAATTATTATACCCCTAAAGTTTTATTTTTAGGGAAGATTTTATTTTTGGGATCGTTGACCTACAATTATATGGTTTTAAAACTTTTATAAATAGAGAGTATAAAGAGTATACAAAATAATACATTTCTTGGTGTTTTGGTTAAGGTCAAGTATAATTGCTATTCATATCTGAATAATGTTGATGTGGCGCCTCCACGATTTTTTCCCGGATTAAATCTTTTATCAAATTACAAATTAAGCTAATAAATCTTTTTTTATTAAACAATAATTATTTTGTAAAATATGAAATTTGCTATCCCACCTCGATTATTAAGAAAGAATGACCCTTTGAGAAGTTGTAAAAATAAACATAAAAAGTTTGAAGATTAATGTTATCTTCTGAGTTTACAATTATTTAGTTTTCTATTAATAATATCAATCGATCATAACTTTTGAGTTTACACTTATATCAAGTTTATCTTCTTTTTGTCCAGAATCGGGCTGTCGTGCATGTTTTCGAAGTTTCACGACAAATGTTATCTTTTGGATAAGTATTATATTATATTTGCACAATTTTATTTATTTTTTGAATTAATTTATTTTGAATATATTTTTGCATTGCATAGATGTCATTTATTATTTGACATTTATTAAAATCACATATCTATTTTTTGACATTTATTAATATTGTAGTTTTTATAATATAGATATAGTGAACACTTTTGGTTTGGTTTGGTATGCTTCCAGACGTAGTCATATTTATATGATGAACTAGGTCAATAATTATGTTGTTATTATTTAATAAATGTATGCTTTAGGTAAATGTTCAGGTACGACCCTTTTATTGCGGTACGGTCGTACGGCCGTACGTAAGGGCGACACGTGTCCCGAAATTTTTTATTTTTTATTTTTTCCGGAAACTAATGAAAATTTATTTGAACTACCATGTTATAATTTATGCACTATTATCCTATAAACTTTGAACTATTCCCATATAATCCATGAACTATTACTTTTTAATATAATCCATGAACTATTCTATTATAATTTATGAACTATCCCATAATAAGTTTTGAACTATTACTTTCACTCCTTTATAAATTTTGCACTATGAACTATTCTATTATAATTCATGAACTATCCTTTTATAAGTTATAAACTATTCCTTAATAAGTTTTGAACTATTACTTTCAATCCTTTATAAATTTGACATTATGAACTATTCTATTATAATTCATGAACTATCCTTTTATAAGTTATGAACTATTCCATAATAAGTTTTGAACTATTACTTTTACTCGTTTTAAAAAAAATTTTTAAAAAAAAACTCGTTCAGAAAAAAAAAAAAAAATTTTCGGGACACGTGTCGGCCGTACAGACGGCCGCACGGCCTTACCAGAATAATGGGCCTTACTTGAACACTTCCCGTATGCTTTATCACATAAACATTCATAATCAAATCAACAAAAGATAATAAGTAAATGACATCTATAAAAAATTATTCACACAAAAAAAAAACAAAAAAATATTTTCAAAACTCGTGCAAGGCACAGGCGCTAAACTAGTTTATAAATATATAACCCTAATACTGCTTATATTCAGTGGGCTATATAATTTATATTCATGGTGGAGTGCATCTATCCGGTCTGCGTTTACAATTGATTTTACTAAATAATGGTCACCCAAAATTAAGTGTATATAAGTTCCGCCTCAAAAAGATGATGGCCGAACTCGAGCCGACTCCAATTAATTTGTCTTATATAGCAACTTTATGATACTCCATGTATGATTTGCAAATAGAGGTGTCAACAGGTGTTTTCGGTTCAACGGGTGACATACCCATCCCCATTTAGTATAATGCACCCATACCCGCTCGGATTAAAGGTTGTGCTCATCCCCGTCCGGTATCCGTCTCCGTCGGTAATCCCCATTCTTGCCTAATTTTCCCCATTTATAGTTACTTTCGGATTTTTCTGTGAGTTTCCTAGTTAAAATTTCATTTTATAGATTCACATGATTAATAGGAAACTCAATTGAATAAATAACATATTGATCAATATATAAAAAATATTAACCAAATTTGATAAGATATAATCATAAAAGTATTAAAAACATTTATAAATTATATTTTAAAAAATAAATTACCATTAATTTATATTTTAAAAATAAATTACCATAAAAGTATTAAAAACATCCCGTTCACATCTCGGGGGTATGAGATTATCCGTCCTATTGACACCGTATTTGTATTTGAAGATGAATAATATACAATTTTCTTGTATTATTTCTAGATAGTACGCATAGTTATATACTTATATAGAGAATATGTTAATTTAACGGTGGTTTTGTGTAATTTGACTTTTAAAAAAATTAAAATATATTTTTGAGGAAAAAGCCAAAAAATGGAAGTAGAGAAAGCCCGAAAGAGGGAGGGTGAAGCACGTTGGCAGGGGTTGCCACAAATCTTGACAAGAAGCAAGCCACGATCGCACCCCCTCTTCACCCATCACCGTTTCTTGTTCGACTTAAAGGCGCTTCAGAAGGACGCGATGGGTTCAGTGCTAAGCTCCGGAAAACCCACCGAGGAACAGCTCAAAATGGCGCTTCAGAAGGCTCAGCAACTTGTCAATTCCAATCCTCTCGTTGTTTTCAGGTCTTCCTCTTTTTCTCCATCTCATTTGTCTTTGATCAAACTAGCAATTTTTTAATAAACTTTTGTACGTATTTCTCTGCTCCGTTCCTACGCCATCTGCAGTTGACTGACTTTCCGTAACCTAATCAAAATTGATTATTTGTGTATTTTTGCCTATTATATATGAATCAGTAATTAGATTGAATGCTTGACTTTAGATAAACACTTTTCTGGAGCTTCAATCGTGATATAGTTGCTTCTATAATAAGTTCAATTCTAGTTTGTGTTGCTCTACTTATTGTAATTCTCTAGTAACAACATTGAGGAAGACTTGCTCTATGATTTCCAGTTCCATGTAGCTATTTCCATCTGAAAAGGCTTGATTGAACCTTACAGATGAATCAAGATTGTCTAGCCTGAACCATCAGATTAGGGTTTGAAGCAGGAGGAGGTTTGTTCGGTGGTGGCTGGTCAGGTTTGAGGAGGTTGGGTAATAGAATCAGTATTGTCGTTGTCAGCCTTAGGGATTAGAAGATTACTAAAGATGATGTCAGAGGATAAACTGATGTTAGGTTTATGGAAAACTCAATACGTTGGGTTCTATTCATTGATGCATATAATACAAGATAAAATTGCTTAAAGAGATATGTTTACATACTAATATCCTGATCTATCCCTCTTCATATGCTAACATAGTTTGTGTTTGGAGATAACTTATGTTATGCACAGGGGAGACTTACTTCTGAGTTGTGTTTTCCCTGTAATGCTATGGGCATGTCATTTTAGATTGGTCTGAGAAATATCTTATCAGTTTTTAGTAGAAATATGAAAGACGATTATATCTATACGGTACTCTTATCATTATGAATCTGTTCAATGTATTCATTTGCATGTGAATCTGATTACCAGACTGCCACTTTGTCTGTATCCTCTAACCAAAAAACATTGTCTGTCTCTGTTAAAACATTTATTCATCTTCATCATTCACTTAATAGCTAACATTCTACTGGTAGCACTAGTTTGTTTAGTTTCATTTATTTTTTTGATTCCGAAATGGATTTGTCTACTTGTTGTTTTGTCATGTCATGTTGCAGCAAGACATATTGTGGGTACTGCAGTAGGGTGAAAAAGCTATTTGATCAGCTAGGGGCGCGTTACCAGGCAATTGAGCTTGACCAGGAGAGTAAGTACACACCTACCTTGTTAATCACCAGTTGCAACTCAGCATTCTCCTGAAGACTTTTCTAATAGAAAGGTTGTTTGATAGGTGATGGAGACGCGATCCAAGCAGCACTTCTGCAATGGACTGGGCAGAGAACTGTTCCTAACGTCTTCATAGGAGGAAAGCACATTGGTGGATGCGACTGTATGTGATCATCTCACGCCTTTCAGTTTAGATTACTGAACCAGCACATCATTGTGGTTTTCCTATTGTGCATCGTTGACTTTGTGATCTTTTTCCGTAACATACGGAAAATAGCTTCTCTGTTCTGATCTATACTTATGATTGGTTGCAGCGGTCATGGACAAACACAGAGATGGAAAGCTTGTGCCGATGTTGACTGAGTGCGGTGCCATAGCAATTGAATCCACTGCCTGACCGAAGTTGGAGTTTGGCTTATGCAGAGATGCTTGACTTCCTTTCTTTTGTTGAGGCAACAAAAAAGTAAGAAGTTATCCAGTATAAAATCTAGACTTTTTTTTTAATTTGTTTTCCTGGTCAGATACAGACATGAGTTTGTGTGTAATATAAATAATACGTTGTCATTATGTCAAAAAACACTATTTCAATTAAGATTTACGAGAGTTCACACCCTAATCCCAGCTGATGAGAACAGAAAATGATGGCAGCATAAGCCAGAGGGAATGCCACTGTACAAATTCCCCGTTGGTTTTATCAAGCAAGCAGAGGATAAACCGCTGTCATTGGAGATGCACCGGTCAAGCAACGCCAAGGCTAGACTTTCTAAGTTTCTGTCAGCAGAGAGGGAAACCAAGTAAGTGTTAAAGCTGATGAATCAGTGATGGATTTTGGAATCAAGTATAACACTTACATTGGATGTTTGTATCCATGATTCAAGTGTGTCGAGAGCTTTCCCGGAGGCGTGTGTTTCACGAGCCAGGTTGACTCCTTCGCTTATATTCTTGGCAAGCCCGCACAAGAAAAGGGCATTGGCTGCATTTAGGATCTGAGTGAAAACAACAAGTGTTAAAAACTTGGCAGCTTTGGTATCAAGAAGCTGTAGTTTTGGTAGTTTGCACTTACTAATGCATCAGCTACAGGCTGTTTTTCGCCGGAAAGCACACACTTTAACATCTCAGCATTTTGCTGTGCTCCTTCACCTCTCAAGTCCTTCAGTTCGCATTGAGATATACCAAATTGTGCTGCCATAACAAATTGCATCAGATAATCTTCATAATGCAATACATACTACGATGGGGTTCTTAGTTCTTACATGGATCAAATACCACTCTCTCGATGCTTTCAGGGGTTACATACAAGAGAAAGCCCTGTCCTGTTAGTTTACAACATCTGTTCAGCAGAATATAAACCAAAAGGAATGTTCTTTATAGTTTGTGTGAAGAGATTTACCTGAAGGGCTCATTACATCTATACCGTCTGTGTAAACAACCAAAGCTTTTCTCATCCCAAATTGTTGAAGTGCTTTGGCCATCCTACTCGCCTTGTTTTCTTTGTGTACTCCAACAACAACAAAGGGTGTTTGAGCCGGATTCAACAAAGGTCCTAACATGTCGAATACAGCTTCCGTGTTTAGCTTCTTCCTCACCGACGCTAAACTCTTCATGCCATTGTGATACACCGGAGACATCATGAACCCAATTCGTTCTTCCTCCACACAACTCCTCACACCCTGCATACACATCATGATTAAAGTGTCCGTTTGGTTGGAATGAAAACGGATAAGGGTAAGGATATTAAATGGAATGATCCGTTTGGTTGGAATGAAAACGGATAAGGGTAAGGATATTAAATGGAAATCATTCTGATATCAGGAATTGATTCTTAACGCTTTCAAGGAGCCAACGTCTATATGTACATTGGACGTGTAATCAAGATCAAGTTCACATACCTCTGCGTCCAAATCAACGGCAACTCCCAATGCTTCTACGACATCTGCACTCGCACACCCCGACTTGCTCGACTTATTCCCATGCTAAAATAAGAATTCACAGATCCTTATCAAATACACAACAAATCTGGGTGATATCATATCAGATCGTATAGTACCTTTGCAACTTTTGCACCACATGCAGCTGCAAGTATGGAAGCACCAACAGAGATATGAGCGGTGTGTGCAGCATCTCCGCCTGTACTGACAATGTCAACTGTATCCCCTAATCCTTCCACAATTTTGCACTGTTTCATCATCGCTTTTGCCAAACCAACCATCTGCGTGCACACAAATTTTATCATTTGATTTAGTAATTTTAAATAAAGAAATCAAGAACTTAATTACCTCCTTTGAGGACCCTCCTTTGGCTCTCAATAGCATAAGAAATACACTAGTCAGAGTTTCATCGGCTCCATTTAGAATAAATTCCATGGAAACTTCTGCCGCCTTCTCAGACAAATCATACCGAGCGACCAGAGACTCGATCGACTGCAATATATTCCAGTCTGCGTTGAACAAGAAGAAGAAGAAGAAGAATGTATATGTGAAATGAAATAATTCCAACCTCGTTGAAGGACGATGGTACTGTGGTTTCACTGCAACTTGTAGCATAACGCTCCAATCTGCATCTCGAAGGCGCCATCCGAAGAAAACACTTACCGATACCGGAATTCGGAATCAGTGACGATGACAGAGGAATGTATGGAGGTAATGGAGATGGTGAGCGGAGGGTTTCCATTGTTAAGGTCGTAATTCTGATCGTTTCTCACCACAGACTGCAAATAGTGGCCAAGGAGAATAAGGCAATGTAGCTAATATATATTCGGTGCTTCAGTTAATTTGTAATGAGTTTTTAGTAGTTTGTGGTTTTCTTAGGCGGGGCTTCATTATCGCAGACCAAATCTTCGGTAACTATTGTTCAAAATACCTACGCATTTTGGTCGGGGAGTGATTCCTCGGACATTAGTTTATTTTTCATTGGTTCAAATTGTTCTTTGTTGGAGAATATTCTTGCAAAGTTTATGTTCTAAGACCTTGGCCCGTGAAATTATTGGGAGTTTATTTTATGAATATAAGCCAGGTTTTGAAGGAAATATATTTTTGAAGAGTTGAGTTTACACATGCTTAAATGGCTCGGACAATTGTGTAACCTGCAAGATCACCGCAGTCTTCATGGACAACAATGCCCTTCTAATTTGCAATGCTTTGCAACAACCGGGTTGAGATTGAAAGGGGTGAGAAAAAAATATCTGACCGCTAATCCGGAGATTCAATACCCGGATCGGGGCATATTTTCCGGATCATTAGATATGATAAGGATCGGGGTTTATATGTAAAAGTCGGATCAGATATATCCAACTAGTCTAAGATTCAATACCCGGATCAAATCATTGGATGGGAAATCCGTCCGAATAAAACTGTCGGATACCCGAGAGCTCTCGGATCGGATTCGGATTGGACTTTTTCAAAATTGTCGGATCGCATAACCGAGCCTTCGGATTGGATATCCGGAAATGTCCACCACTACCATTTGCACATGGATATTTCAAAGTAAGCATTGACATTGTGTTAGGGGAGACCGGAGCGGGGTTGGGAGCTATTGTACGTGACTCATAAAGTTTGATAACAAAAGCGGGAGTTAAGATTTTGAATGTTCGTTGCACTCCTCTTATAGTTGAGATTGAAGCATTGTATTTTGGCCTGAAATTGTTGACTATCATTGGCGACCATCTCTCTCGGGTATACTCCCCCCTAATGCATTTGTTGATCACTTCTGCAATGCAATTCTCCTAGATGATTTATGATCATTAATGCCATATTTTGTTTCTTGTTTATGCACTTATATTACTAAAACTAGTAATACGATAACATGTTATTCATAAAAATGAATATGTTAGAGGACTGGTATCATATAGCAAAGGTTAAGTACTTGGAGACCTTTCAACCTCAACGCGGTTGTTGCAAAGCAGTGTAAATTAGATGCGCATTGTTGTCCATGAAGTTCAATCATACATCATTGGGCAAAGACCTTGTATCGTTTGCATATTTCAAATGCATACGTAAGTGTACGGTGTAATAGACATAAAATTTTTGTTGCTTCACAATGAGCATCTTTATCAAGGGTCCATGGGGGTGGGTCTTGTAATATATGCTAAAGTTGGGCTCAAGAACACAATTAACCGGGTCTTCACAAGACCCGGTTCTTGGCTTCAAAGGGGGGGACACGTGTCTCCCCCCCCATTGGCCGCTTAAAAGCGGCCATTAATTAAAAAAAAAAATTTCCAGCGCGCGCCATGTGTCACGCTGTAATTGACGCGAGCCGGCAGCGACACGTGGCGCTTTTTTATTGGTCACAGGTTATTGAGTTTTAATTTATTAAAAATCCATTTTTCGGCTTAAATATTTATAAAAAAAAAACAAAAATTATACCAAAATTCATAATTTTTTTTTATCTATCCATAGACACCCATTTTGAATATATTTAGAATAGTTTTAAAAAAAGTTTTTTTATGGTAAAGTTTGTAGGTATAAGAATATCAAAATACAAAATATATTAATAATTTTCGTTTTAAGGTATAAAAATTCTAAATAATAAAAATTTATTCCTTATTTTTTTATATATGTGTTGGGTAATTTTTAATTGCAATTTTTTATCTCTTCGTTTCTTATTGTATTATTCATAGAGATAAATAATAGATTAACCTAGATTTCATTCTAAGGTATAAAAATATAATATAATAAAATAAAATTTATTAATATATTTAATGTTATAATAATAAAAAGTTTGGTTTAAGATATAGTTAAAACAATTGTAATATTAAAAAGTTAGTAGGGGTATATTTGTAAAATGGTATGAGAAAATAAATGAGTGAGTGAGAAAAACGAGGTAAGACCAATGATGAAGACCCATTGATAAATTAGAAAAAGTAAGTTATGAGATTTTATTGAACAAAAATTACAAATATGGCCCAAGATCCCGTTTTGAAGACCCATTGATAAAGATGGCCTGAGAGCTTTAAATCGAGCACATCCGAGTCAAAACAAGAAGCAAAAAGAATAGACAAACTCCACGGCCCACAATTTATGTCAAACAAAATGACCAAAAATGTTTGTACTAGCTAAGGGAAAACCATAGTGGTCATAAAGCATAGGTTCATTGAAGCCGGAGTCAAGATATCCAACCCTCTTCGGTTGACTTGTAAAGTAAAGGTTCATTCACATGGTCATAAAGCAAATCAAGTAGTATCACTTTAAAATCTTTGTTTGCAAGATCAATCCAAAAACACAGTGGGCAATGTGGTATTTAAAAGTAGATCCTTGTGGAGATGTCACAAATCGAGAATTGGCGCATGGAAGGATTCCATAGCCTAAGGCCACTCTCAATATCGTAAAGACAAACTACGACACGAAGAGTTCCCGCCAGAAAAAGCTTGCGTGTTCCAATTGGGTCTTTCTATGACTCGGTGAGTATGTAGGGATAATCAATTAAAACAAACTCCCAATCATGATAATTCAGATTTGACTGGGCAATGATATGTTGCTTTTGGAGAGAGAGAGGTGATCTACCATTAAGGAGTGAGATTCTTTCTTTTATCGCTTTAGAAACACATCGCAATTGAAGTATTTTCAGGAAAAAGAAAATAGATAATTGAGATATTAACTTCTTATATCATAAAGAGTGAAAAACAAAAAATATAATCATAAGAATAAGGAAAGAAAAAAAATAAAAGTTGGGTAACTGAGAAGTTGGGTAATTGAATTGGATAACTAAATCGAATAACTAGAACCGGGTAATCAAAACCGAAAAAGTAAAATTCGGGTAATTAATTAGAGTTAAAATCGGGTAACAGAAATCGGGTAACTAAAATCGGGTAACTCAATTGAGCAACTGAATTAAATGATTGAAATTGAATAATAGAAGTTGAGTAGTTAAAGTTGGGTAACTGAAATTGAATAAATGAAACTGATTATACAAATCGGGTATGTGAATTTGGGTAAGTAAAACAGGATAATTAAAATCGGGTAACTGAAATTGGGTAAGTAAAATCGGTTTAGTAAAATTGTGTAACATATTATGTATGTAGGCTTGCATATTTACAAATTGAGTATTAACATAAAGAGTATTAAGTTGAATATTAATATATTGATTATTAGACTTTAGTATTAACATATTGAGTAACACACTTGATTGTAAGATATTGGATGACAAATAAAATACTATTTTTTTTTTTCTAATTTCCCTTTTACTTATGATTATTATGATATGAATATAATTTATATAGACTAATTATAAAGACTTTTTTAAAAAATTTTCCCCTAAAATTATTAGGATATAGATCTAATTTATATATACTTCATTAATTATTAAATAATTAAGTGGCTAGCTACATCATATTGATATTCAGAAGAATTTTTCATATAAAAATAATTTAGTTTAGGTGCCGATTCAATTACATTATAACTGTACATTTAATGAAATCTAATTTGCGGCTTAAGCATAATTTTACACTATAAATATAGAGTTATTATTATTTCTCAATTTTTTTAAATTTCGGAACAAATATTTGAAACATTCAAGAGACAAAACAAATAAAAATAATAAAACCTCCCGTAAAGATTGAACAAAATATATGAAAAAGAAAGTCACCTAACACACCAAAAGATACAAAGTCAAATATTTTTAGGTACACCATTATGGAAAAACAACATTTCAAACACTGTTTTAATCTTTTTCTTGAAAAGCAACATTTTTAACGATATAATACATAGAGAAAATTGTCTAAACTTTAGTACCTCATCATTTAAATTATTAGAACGGTACCTCATCTATTAAACTAGACTAAATATTAGTACCTAAATTACCGTTCGCACTTTAAGTTGACATATCAGTGTTAAATATCTATGGTAGGTGGACAATTTTGACTAAGTTAGGTCGACAATTTTGCCTCTGATATTTAACACCGATCTATTAACTTATTGCATGAACAATGATTTAGGTACTAATCTTTGGTCGAACTCAATAAATGAGGTATCGTTATGATAGTTTAAACGATGGGGTTTAAAGTTTAGTCAGCCTAAAAGATGAGTATTGTTTAGACAATTTTCTCTTAATTATATTTTATAATAATAAAATTGTTAATCTGATATTTTCCACAGCTTTATTATATACCCAAAAATCCCAAACTATAAGTATTTTGTATATTTTAAATATATATATGTGGGATTTCTTACATATTCAGACAAGGTAGTGAAGTAAAAATAAATAAATTGTTATTTTGAAAATGTACGTAAAAATCCTTTGGAATATTCATTGACGCATGTATTCAAAGGATATATAGGTGGGCTAAAGTTTTCTCTTGCAGTCGTTCCATACCTAACCCTTCTCTCCCACCTTCCACTTCACTCTGCTACCCTCGGCGGATTCTCCAACGCCCCATCTCTCTGCAATGGCGATGCAGAGCTCAGCCTTCTCTCTTTCTCCATCATTCCCCATCTTAAAGAATCGCAACTCTCCTGCTCGTCCCTCCACTTTCAGATTCGATCCAATTTGTTCATCTTCGTCTTTGTTCAAGAACAAGCAATTACATCGCATTTCCGCATCTACCGAGCCATGGACTCCCCGATCTTTGTCTCTTCGTTCATCTTCCAATTTTTCTTCTCCTTGTCTTATTTCCAACCCGTCCTTCGTCGGAGGAAGGAGATCCGAGGATGACTTAGTTGTTCACGCCGCATCGGTGCCGGAGAGCGTAGGAGAGGAGCCAGAATCTGGATCCCTTTCTAAGACCTTGCAGCTTGGAATGTTGTTTGGGCTATGGTACCTCTTTAACATCTACTTCAACATTTACAATAAACAGGTTTGTGCTGGGTGTTGTGTTCTCATTTGCTCTCACGGATCTTTAGTTCTCGTTGTTTTTATTATTTGTTCTTTGTTCCGATCTGTTTGTTTTACACGCATTAGAAGTTATACAGTATAACATGCCATCGAATTTGATTCAAGCGATGTTTATCATTGTTAAAATGGTTTTATGGATGGTAAGCTTACTACCCTTTTGTAAAATTAAGTAGACTCAGATCAACCATGCCTGTGTTCTATGCATGCTGGTCATGTGCTAGTAACGGGAGTCATAATGTTGGTTTCTTTTCATGCCTCCTGGACCATGTAAATGCGAAATGTTGCCAAAATCTATATTTGGTCAATAGATGCCGCTTGACAGAATTCTGAGAATTAATGCTGTAGAGTGGATAATCATGAAAGTATTCAGCTTAGTTTCCAGGAAATTGATATGAAAAAGAGCCAGTAGCTCTTGAAAGTATGGACTCTTTGAATTTCGTTTTGGCATCACTCTAGATCCCATGTAGCAGAATTATGTAACTGTAACGGAGCAACTGATTCTACTTTTGAGTAAAGTATTCAACTATTTTTTGGTGTCCTATAGTTTGACATCTGTTCCTGCAACAGGTTTTGAAGGCCTTCCATTACCCATTCACCATCACCCTTGTTCAGTTTGCTGTTGGATCAGCGTTTGTGCTCCTGATGTGGACGCTCAATCTTTACAAGAGGCCAAAGATCACTGGTGCTCAGGTGATTTGTAATTTACTGTTGTTTAGAGTGTTCATCATTAACCATTTTAGTTATTTCACCTAGTAAACCTTTCAAATGCATTTTTATGTAATCCTAGTATCCAATTTGCAGCTTGCGGCTATACTGCCTTTGGCAATGGTGCATGCTTTGGGGAACCTTTTCACCAACCTGAGTCTTGGTAAAGTGGCTGTTTCGTTTACTCACACAATCAAGGCTATGGAGCCGTTTTTCTCAGTTATTCTATCGGCAATGTTTCTTGGGGAGGTATGATATTGATATTCATCCTCAAAATACGACTTTTTGCAAGTATTAGCTAATGCCTAATAAGTAACATGAAGGAGAACAATATGATAATTAAGTTAGTCCGAGTGGTGTTTGCATGTTCTGTCATCTGATGTGCATTAGCATATGGTAGCCATACAACTCCAGAAGGAAAACATGAATATCACTGCTGTTTTTCTGATGAGATATGTGACAGGTAATTTCATATGTTATCTCTGCAGATGCCAACTCCATGGGTTGTTCTTTCTCTAATGCCAATTGTTGGAGGAGTGGCGCTTGCATCCGTTACCGAGGTCTCCTTCAATTGGTAAGTGGATATGCTTATCATTGATTCCTCCCTGTTTCCTGTTCTCTTCTGAAGCAGAAGGTTTTTAATAGTTCTCTCTAATAGTGTAGTCATTGTTTTTATTGTGAAGGGCTGGATTCTTGAGTGCAATGGCTTCCAATTTGACTTTCCAATCCCGTAATGTCCTTAGCAAGAAGGTTATGGTTAAGAAAGACGTAAGTCAAACTTATTGCATTTAGGTGCTGGCTGTTTGTTAATAGTGTCATTTCATTTTTCTTTGTCCTGATGCATTTACTATTATGCTGGCAGGCTTCTTTGGACAACATCACTCTGTTCTCGATAATTACAGTATTGTCATTTATACTCTTAGCACCAGTGACATTATTTATGGAAGGAGTCAAGTTCACTCCTACATATATGCAGGCAGCAGTAAGTAACTGGATAGTAGTAGCTTGGTTCTGATTTTGTCAGTCTGTTATATTATATCCTGTTGGTCAAGTGTTGAATCGTCATGATAGTCAAGTATCATATTATGATCTAACTGTTGTGCTTCCTAAATCATTACAGGGATTGAATGTTTCACAACTTTACACAAGGTCCCTCATTGCAGCACTCTGCTTCCATGCTTACCAGCAGGTATAGTTTTTCTCTTTCTTATCAAGGATTTTCTTACTGCTGTAGTCTGCCAATTTTGTGTAGCTCCTTTCTTTAATAAGTAAGGACCTCATTGCAGCAGGTATAGTTTAATAAGTGTAAACCATAATTAGTAGGAGTGTAGGACCCTCCATATTTTCTGCTGAACTATTCTTCCGATTGAGCAATTCCGATGGCAATGGGTATGACCTTTTCACGCAGTGGATGATTATAGAAATGTTTGGTCACTATTATATGTAGCATTATGGTATAAAAATGCAAAGAGGGCATGCTCAGGTGTAGTAAAGTAAAATGCATTATCTAAGCTCCAACCACATTATATTTTGATTCTTCATGATTTGTTAACTAATTTGATTTGTCTTGCACATTGCAAGAGTTTGTTTGAATGAATTTGTTTCACTTAGGCTCACTTCAGCTGCTATTGTCTGTTGAAATTTATAGGACTGATATTTGAGTCTACATTTACAGGTGTCTTACATGATATTGGCAAGAGTATCCCCAGTTACCCATTCTGTCGGTAACTGTGTCAAGCGGGTTGTTGTTATTGTTAGCTCTGTGATTTTCTTCCGGACCCCGGTTTCATTCATAAACGCTCTGGGTAAGTCTAATTGTATCGGAAGTCATGATTATCACATGTTTTAACCCTCTCAAGTTTGAAAACACATGAAAGGTTTCTTTTGCGGTCAACAGGTACTGGGATTGCACTTTCGGGGGTTTTCGCCTACTCTCAACTAAAGCGTTTGAAGCCGAAGCCAAAGGCAGCCTAAGGTATGAGATGAGAAACTGCCCACTACAAGGGTCAAATGTATGTGTAGGTTTAGACCAAAATCCAGAATTGTTCCACCAGCTGCCATATGTTTCATTTTCACTATGATCAGAGGATGCCGGTCTTCTTTTCATATGTTTTCCCTCCGTATTTTTGCACATTGCTTTCCCGTGTGTCTTCCTAGCAATAAAACCGTCGAGATTATTGAAGAATGATCAATCTTTTTGTAGCGTAAATTGTGTACTATGTATCATTTATTTTCAGCCTTCTAGGGACCATTCTATCATTTTGAGTTCGTGAATCCAGGATGGCTGTTTTTTTTCTTTTTTCTTTTTTTATTGAATGAAACCCTAATGCTAGGGGTGTCAATGGGTAGGATATGGGGCGGGGAGTACCCTATTTCATCCCATCCCCGTTTACTATAATGCCCCCCGTCCCCATCCCGGTTCGGGTATTGAAAATTGTCCCCATTCCCGTACCTGTCGGATATTCGCTCCCATCGGGGAATCTCCAACTCCGTTTAATTTTCCCCATTTTAAAGTCTTATGGGTTTTCTCCGCAAAATTCCCAGTCTATGTCGGATATTCATTCCGTTCCCATATTTGTCACGACTATCTCGTCATCATATTTTCATATTTTTCTCGCAAATGTACATTGTAAAATGAGTTAAATTATTTATAATTAAGTTTTTCAAATGTAATAAGTTGGACATATAAAGTTTGCACAATGTGCAAGCATACTGCCATCTACTCATAGGTAACTTGCATCGTAACTTGCATCGCAAAATGAACATCATAAATAGGGTTAGCTTCATAATTTTATTATGAAAGATGGACATATTGTCAACCAATTTAAGATGTACATTGCAAAATTTATATAGTAAATTGGTTGATTAACACATCACCTTGTCCAATATGGCAAAATATAGGTAAATTTATTGTGTATATATTAGGTTTTGTCCGTTCAAGTAGGAACTGTAGGATCGAGACTTGGAGTACAAACTAGTATAAACTAAAATAATTATATCCTAATAAAATTTAGATTACGGTCTCAAGATAAAGTGCCATGCTATTTTATCTTTTAATTTTATGGTTTTAAGATTTAAGTTGCACAATCAAAACATGTATATGAGAGACTAAGACACATAAAAGTGTATATATTAGGTTTTGTTCGTTCAAGTAGGAACTGTAGGATCGAAACTCGGAGTACAAACTAGTATAAACTAAAATAATTATATGCTAATAAAATTTAGATTACATTTTCAAGATAAAGTGTTATATTATTTTATCATTTTTAATTTTATGGTTTTAGGATTTAAGTTGCACAGTCAAGATAAAGTGTTATATTATTTTGTGCAAGTAGGATTTTAGGAATGAGTATGAATCCTATGATACTCTTAATTCTTAAAACATAAAAGTGTATATAATTTGAAATTTTAATAATCATCAACAATTTTTGAATGCAAACACAAATTTTGAATTAAATTTCGATTAAACTTGAAACTACAATGAAAGTCTAATATAAATACATTTTGTTTATTCGGGTTTTCCCGTCTCCAACGGGGATCCCCGTCGCGGTTTCCCGACGGGTTCGGGTTTGGATCGGGGAGCGGGGCGAATACCCCTATCTTCATCCCCATCCCCATCCCCAAGTGGGGAATCAAATTTTAACCCATCCCCGTTTAAAATCCCCATCTCCATCCCCGTGACGGGTAATACCCGCGAATTTCGGGGAATCTTCAACCCATTTACACCCCTACCTAATGCCCTTATACAGTCCGTTTAGGAGACTAACTTATAGAGTTTATAGCTTATTAAGATTATAGAACATAAGTTAGGTGATATTAAGATTATAGAAAAACATAAGTCACGTGATATAGGTGTTTGGAATATGTAAGTTAGGTGATATGGTGTAGAGGAATTAAAGGGATGAAAAATTGAAAAAATTTCAACCTCTATTAGAGAGATTATGGGACGGAGAGAATGCAATGGGGAATTATTAACCAAGGAAAACTATATCAAACGAATCCTAAGGTTTCGAAAAATATACCGAACAAATCATAAGTCAGGTTTCGAAAAGGACCCGAAATTACCTTTGTTGTTTCAAGCCGAGTGTGAGAATATGTATAAATTTCCCTTAGGGTTTCCATCGACACATAGATCATGGCGTGTGAAAGTCAAATATTGAAGTGCCCCAGCCAAACTCATGTAAAGTGTCGGATCACTAATAGCCGGACTAGAGGAGGCACTTAACTTGACATACGTCTCAGCAGGGGTAAGAGATGATTTGTAGTTAGTCATCTTTGCACGTTCAACAATTTCACGAGCATATTTGTCCTGAGATAAGAACAAAGCGGAAGATGTCCGACGAACATATATGCTCAAAAAATAGGATAGAGGGTCTAAGTCTTTAAGAGCAAATGCCTTACTTAGAAGTTGTATCAGATGCTTGCACAAAGCGTCAGAAGAAGCATTAAGGATAATGTCATCGACATATAGAAGCAGATAGGCAGTGTCAGATCCCTGTCTATAAATAAAAAGGATGAGTCGCTCTTACTTCCGATAAATCCAATGCGATGCAAGAAGCCTACAAAACGTTGAAACCAAGCTCTGGGCAGTGTCAGATCCCTGTCTATAAATAAAAAGGATGAGTCGCTCTTACTTCCGATAAATCCAATGCGATGCAAGAAGCCTACAAAACGTTGAAACCAAGCTCTGGGGAGGCTTGCTTAAGGCCATAGAGAGACTTCTGTAGAAGACAAACATGATTGGGGTGGAAAGAGTCGCAGAAACCGGGTGGTTGAAACATATAGACCGTTTCGTTCAGATGCCCATGAAGGAAAACATTTTGAACGTCTAGTTGGTGAATGGACCAAGAGCGAGACACGACAATGCTGAGGACCATACGTGTAACACCCCGAATCCTAGAGGACTCGAAATGCTACGAGCTGGGACCTCACAATGGGTCCCGGCCCTTAGCCTGACAACAACTTCATCGGACCTTACAACACGACACAAATAAAAAGGCAAAACATAGAGTTTTATAACATGAGCGAAATAAAAATCCAAATCTGAAAACAATACAGCCAAGTCTCAAAACCGAAAATACCAACATCAGTCTCAATAGTCATAAAATAAAATATAATAGTCCCGTCCTATAATGCACGGAACCACGGCTGCCACTACCGCCGGATCACTCGATCGCCTCCCTAACCTGCAAGGCATCTACAAGCGGTATAAAACCGTTAGCTAACATTCTATGCATAAGTATAAAGGTAAAAGCACAAACACACAACATACGCAATCAGCATGCAACACTCATTCCTTTTTATTATATTTAATTAAGTGATACATCATTACTAATGATACTTATTTTGTGACACGAGGGATTCCCAAACCTCGCCCCTGTCCCGTTTACCAACGCGGAATGGTAATAATGCATGTGACCGTCTACCGGACTGGGCTGGTCGCAGGGAACCTCCTAGACTCTTGCAAGAGCTAGGCAGATGATGTCACGACCCGTTATCATACACTTGGGTCAATTATACAATATACTACAGTCGGCCTATTCCGGTTTCGTTATTTATCTTAACTATCAAACACCACTCATACACATCACACACATGCAAAAAGCCAGCTAAGTAAGTCAGTGGACTTACAGAATTAAATCTCCTCTCTCTTAACAACACTCAATCAGTAGCTGCAGGAACTCAGTTGCCTGTCAAAGGAGGCACGTGGGTCAACACTTTTCCTTGGATACTTAGAAGTCTAAAACTCCTAAGATGTACGATTCTATGTGCAGAAGTTATTACAGTGTTTATTTAAGGTAAATTCACTATTTTACCCTTGTTCCCGAGACTTCTAAAAACCCGTAATATGTACTTAAATTCTTACTTGAGGCTAACCAATCATATTCTACTCCCTAGGAGGATTTTACGTAACAACTAGAAAAACTACCCATTTTCTATTTCCCGAAAAGCCACTGAGGTCCAACTACAGCTTCAAATATGAAATTAAAATAAACTTGTAAAAATTCCAAAATAAGTTTCAAAATTATCTATGATATCTAATCTACTCATAGGAGAAAGAATTTCTAAAAACTGTTCAATCGTTAATCCTACAAAAATCTTTAAAGTTGGCTATAACACTAAAACGTTCCTATACTTAGTCAAAATTCAATGCTAGAAAAAAATCAGCTCAACTCCTCCACTTTGAGACTATATAACTCTCAATCCGACCCTTCATTTCTTCTCAAATTTTACCACTGTAAACTACTTATATCTACCTATTAGCTATTAAAATTTCAACGGTGGATCTTCTACGAAACTCTTTAACATTGATTCACAACAGTGGGTAAACTTAAACTTCAAAACTGAAAGAAACAATTAAAATAATTCCTTTACAATAGTCCATTGGTTCTCTACCTATCCAGAAACTCTCACTCCAGTCTTAACCTAACGTATTGTTCGCTCCAAACGGTGTGTGCAAGCTTTAAATTTATAACCCTAGATGTAAGCTTAAAACAAGGATGCGAACCCGCAGTGTACGGGTCAATCATAGAAAAAGCAAGGAATTCCAGGGGTCGATCACAGGGACTTAGTGAAACAAAGCAGGAATAGGTAAGCTATGTAATTACTAACCACGAAAGCGATTAAAACAATCAAAGATGATAAAAAGTCAATAAAGGAAATATGCAATTCTAGGGATTAAAGCCTCTAGTTGTGGTTCCAACTCAAGATCTAAAGATAAGCGGACAAAGCTGAGATATTTGCATAGGGAAGGTGTTTCTAAAGTGGAATAGATTACCGGGTAAGTCTCACTACTCACTAATCCCAAACCGTAACTCCTATTACCGGGTAAGTCTCAAGGAATTAAGGAAAAGAACTATAACCTCAAACTAACACTCCAACTAAGGGAATAGAATCAACCTTTATCGGGTAAGTCTCAGGCTAACTCACAAAGATGGGATGAAAGCACACTCAAACCCCAATAAAGGATAAACCTTTATTACCTATACTTATGATCTTGGGTAAACAAACAAAGGAATTACCGGGTAAGTCTCATCCTAGGCTTGCATTGAACCAGGAAAGGTGTAATAAGAATAGGATTTGGCAAACTCTAACACTACTCTTAGTTTCGGATCAGAAAAGGTCACCTCGGTCAGACGAATTCCACCCCGGCCGAGATGTTCATCGACTGAGCGAGATGCTTATGGTTAAGGATAAAGACTCGAACTTTCAGGGTCCTACTGTGATTAAGATTATTCTATCATTGTTTTTCCCACAACCTTCAGCCAATCACCCTAGAATCACACAAGGAAATTAACCACTCATCATCATGAAAGTAATAATCAAATATAAGGGAAGAAAGTGAATAATTGAACAAGAAGAACTTAATGAAAAGACTTCAATAACTGAATCAATTATCAAACAACAAGCGTTCCTTGGATCAAAATCCAATAAAGACAATCAACAATGAAGGGAATCTTACAAAACCCTTCACAAAGCTATAAAAGCTATAAACTTTCTTCCTTCAATCTTCCTTCAACCTTCAAAAAGGTTCTTCAAATCTCCCAACTATGGGAATGCGGCTGTTCCGGTGTAAGCAGGATCGGTCGTATAGCACGATATGCGGGATCTGGATTTGTGGAAAATCCAACCCTTTTTATAGAAAAATTACCCTCCAAAGATAAGATATCTTAGAAAGTTCTTTTCCCATAAAAATAGGTAAAATATATGGGCTAAATTATCTTCTTCCTTCCAGGAATCCAGCCCAAAAATATAAGATCCTCTTTCCAAAAATAAAAGATCTCAGCCAAGAATAAATTATCCTTGCCGCGTCCAAGGTGTTCGCCTCGGTCGAGTCAGCTCCTCTGGATCACCTCGGTCGAGGTGGTACTGTAGCTGACCGAGGTGACTCTAACTGATGTGAAATCTCTCAAATCTGGTCCAAAGTGAATCTTCAATGTATTTTCATGATTCCTGGATTCTTCCTTAAGCTCCTGAAGGTAGCTCCAATGACTCCTTTGCTCCTTTTGCTCCATTTTAGTCCAAAATGTACCATTTTACCTACGATTACAACGAAACTTGGTGTAGACCTCGATTCTCGCAAAGGTAGATGAAACGACAATATAATCACATAATATACATTCAAACATGCAGATTATTGAAGATAAAACGTCTAAACAAGTCCCAAAATATAGACAATAATTCATGCTATCACGTATTTCTATAACAGAAGACATCACTGTTAACAAGGGGAAGATGGAAGTGCTTACTCACGATCTTGCAAGCTGCTGAAGAAGACCGTACGCTAACGATCTCCACCTGACTTTGGCTTTTAAATCCTTTGACGACAGGGCTAAGGCAAAGCTGGTTGCTGTACGCTTGATCCAAGAAGACTCGAGTCTTCAGCACAAAGGATACACGATCAACAGCTAGTTTTGGGCGCACATAGGGTAAGGAAAATTCGGTTTAGAACTCACCTATGCAGAAGGAAGTTCCCAGACGTGGCTGCACTGTTGGATGGCTCAGCCGCTGGACTACTCTTGTTCGTCTTTCTAGGTACGCAACAGATGGTTGCTGCTGAGACGCTGGAAACGTGACCCTCCCGCCCTTGGTTGCTGATTGCTACAACGTTGAAGAGGCTCTCGAAGTGGGCTGTTCTGAGCGTGACAGAAGATAGAGGAAATCAAAAGCGCTGCTGTAGAAGTAAAGGAGTGCCAATGTTGCCTTAAAACTGGCTGTTACAGAAGGGATCTTCAGCAGCCGTTACATGGAGAAGAGAAGGAAGGAGAAGGCCGGCTGTTACCCTTCCTGCTGAACGATTAATGGAGTAGTTACAGATGCAAGGTACTGGGTTGGAGAGGAGCTGTACGTACTGGGCTGGAGAGGAGCTGTGCGGTCCGCCTGATGGGCTGTTAATGGGCTCGTAACCAGCCTCTCCTGGACTGTTGCAGGACGGGCTCAAAGTCAAGCTGGGGCTGTTGTGGGTAAGCAAACTGGGCTGAGATTAAGGTAGGAATAGTGGGCTGAAAAATACAAGACAGATGGCTGAAATAATTGCAAGAAAGATGGGCTGAATTGTTTGTCAAAAATCTGTCAAAACTCGTCATGGCCTTGTCAGGCCCATGAATGAGTTTGTCACAAATTTGTCGGGCTTTGTCATGGCCTCGTCTCAGCTTAGTCATGATCTCGTCACAGCTTGTCATGATCTCGTCTAAAGTCATCGATAAGAATGAATTATAATAACTAGGGTTTGATAAAATTTTATCATTTTATGTGAATTAAGTTCCACATAAAATAATAAAATTTGTGAAGAAAGAAGTACTAGATAGAATGGGAAACCGACAACGGCTCGAAGTCCGATTTGCTTCGGAATTAAACGGAATAAAAAATTCCGGATATTACAATACGGATGGTTGCTGGTTTGACAACAGGACTAAAAGTCTCATCATAGTCAATGCCAACCTGTTGAGAACACCCATTAGAAACGAGGCAGGCTTTGTACTGCTCAAGGGAGCCATCTGACCTGTACTTATGCCAAAAAATCCACATGCATCGCAAAATGTTAGCATCAATAGGACGAGGAACCAAGATCCAGGATCCAGGTCTTATTTCGCATAAGGGCTCGATATTCATCGAGCATGATAACTGTCCAACACGGGTCTTGAAGAGCTACATTGCGGGATTTGGATAATGGGGATATTGTGGCATTGGAAACAGATAAGTCGGATATGGGTTTGGGTTTAACTATTCCGGATTGACTCCGAGTTTATGGACGGTTCGGATATGTGATGCGCTCTTCGTTGGTTGAACGCGAGGATCCAACAGTGTTGTTCCTTTCGTCCACTTCTTTTTTTGATTTTTTAATTGGGATATGCCAAGCAAGGATCGTCCAGCCTCACAGCTTGGATCTCCTTGGCTTGAGACCTTTTTCCTCGGAATCTCACGTTAGGAATGGATCTCCTTTGTCCTCCTAGCCTCTCACCATAAGGACACCACTCGGCCTCTCACCTTGTGGGTTTCGAAATTTTGGTCTTTCACCTTAGTCTCTAGGTTTGTTTTTTTCAAAGTAAAAGCACAACTTTTGATTGAGAATCACTCAAACTCGTCTTTTTCATAAAATGGTGTGGGAGAGGCCTTATATAGGCTGAAAATTCAGCACCTAACTCCCAACAATTAAAGGTTACAAGCTCAAGAGTTTTGACATTAAACAAAGGAAAAACAAAGGGACTTTCACCACATTCTTTTGCACCTACTTTTCTCCACTTATTTTCACATGATTAATACATAAATTCATGCATAATATATGAATAATATGAGGATGGCATGCTGCATGAAATATGTATTGGTTGGACGTGCATATGTTTTGTATAACTATCTTTCATCCCTCCATGCATGATCTTGCCCAACAATCCATACAAGTACCGTAGTTGATGTAATGTGGGATCATTTTCACCCTCTTCCTCTTGGAATCTCGACTTTGTGTAAACTAGAAAGTTGTAGATAGTGAAAATACCTTTCAAAGTAGTACTTATGGGTATTTTAATTCCAAGAATTGCCTCAGTTATAGGCGTTTTACTGAGAGTGCACAAACCTGACAACTTAGCCCGAGAGAGTGAAAATTGGCTTGTATTGGGCATGCTCAGAACAAGCATTTTCGGTTTGGTTTTAATAGATTTTGGCTCAGTTTTAGGCATCCCCTCCAACATATAAGTAATGATTTTGATAGATTCCGGCTGAGTTTTGACTTGGACGGTTGGTGGCAAAACGATTGGTTCCGGCATATTGACGGTGATTTTTTCTCCGGTGGGGATCTCATCAATATGGCAACATTGGAGCTACGAAAATAGGTCCATTAATGGGTAAGGTAGGCAGGTTGGAGGATGCATGGGAGTGGTGTGGGATAACTGATGGGCCGGGCGTGGAAACTGGGCCAGGGGCAGCTGAGGCGTGTTGTTGAAGTGGGCCAGGAGAGATATTTGGGCCAGGGAAAAGAGGTCGAGGGGATTACAATCCGGAATTGGGCAGGGAAGACAGTAGGCTGTCGACATCAATACGGGCTGGGTGAGGAGCTGGGGAAATTGGACTGGGCCGCAGAGGTAATGGTTGGACTGGCGGTGTTGGTCCAAGGTGAGCAGGTGCGGGTGAAGCGTTTTGGTGTTGCAAAAAATACGGGGATGGATCATCGTCGGGAGGTAGAGACATAAGAGTATCCGGGGGAACACGGGAATGGGTAGAGAATGGGAAAACAGACTCATCAAAAGTGACATGGTGGAAAATGATTATTTTCTGTATGACCAAGTCTAAATATTTAAATACCCCGATGATATTTAGGATACCCAAGGAAAACGCATGGGCGAGAACAATGTTGAAGCTTGTGGGAATGGTGACGCTTTGATTGAGATAGCAAAGGCAACCAAAAATCCGGAGGTGAGCTAGAAAAGGTGTAGTTAGATACAACACCCGAGTAGGAGAGTTATTGTGAACAGAAGATTGTTGAGAAGATAGCAAGAAGTTTCCACGACATGGGGCCAAAAGGAAATTGGAATGGAAGCATGGAATAAGAGCGAACGCATCATGTTATTGATTGTTCGAATGATTCGTTCGGCTTTACCATTTTGGGGAGATGTGTGAGGACAAGAGAAATGAAAGATAATGTCGTGGTCAACAAAGAACTTTTGAAAGTTTGTGTTGTTAAACTCTCCTCCCGTGTCGCATTGGAAGCTTTTGATGGGTAGGATGAATTGTGTTTTGACAATTTGGTGAAACTGAACGAAAAGATCAAACACTTGAGACTAAAACTTGATCGGATAAATCCAATGAAAATGAGAAAAATCGTCAAGAAAAAGCAAGTAGTATTTAAAACCTTCCCGACTCGGGATAGAGGAAGTCCAAAGATCACTGTGAATGATGTCAAATGGTGCAACCGAATGAGTTGTAGAACGATCAAAAGCCAACCTATGATGTTTTCCTAATTGACAAGCATGACAGATGAGTCACTATTGACTTATTACATTTAATGAAAGACGAACGACTAAGAGAATCTAATACCGGAGCTCTGGGATGACCAAGACGGGCATGCCAAAGACTAGACGACTCGACGGAAAAAGCATGATGAAGACGGGTGGGAAGACGTGTGACAAGATAGAGTTCCCCGGAACTATTACATCTCAGACGTGTGATCCCCGTGTGTAGATCCTTCACATAAAAACAAAAGGGGTCAAATTCTACGGATGCACTATTATCAGTTGTAAAACGTCTATTAGACACTAAACTTTTGACAATTTGTGGGGCAATAAGGACATTAGATCGGTGAAGTGGTGATTTAGTGGTAGGGTAGTAGTATCTCCAATACTTGTAGAAGGAACACGCATACCATTATCAACAATTATCGAATTTAATGAACCATTATGTGAAAAAGACGAGAGGAAACTTGAGTTATTCGTCATATGTGATGTTGCGCCCGTGTCCATGTGCCAATATTTGTCCGCCGGATTTAACGACATGGTAGCAAAAGAGTGATCCAATTCAGTGGGTTGTGGAGAAGCAACAAGATGGGCCTGTTGGAGAGGCGGAGCTAGGCCGGGCCTAAGAAGGCCGGATTGGGGCTACTGGAAACCAGGATAGCTGAGGGAATGGGCAAGGGGGCGGACTGGGCCCATTTGATATTGGGCCTGCTGTTAGGAGAATGGGCCACCAGTGGTGGGATGCGACAAAGGGTACCAACCTTGGGGACGCCAGCCATAGCGGACTGGTTGACCGCTGCCACTGCCGCCAGGAGCATGCCCACTGTTGCCAGGTTGTCGTTGTCGGCCTGTTCGCCTCAAAGTGTGCGTGCAATTAAGTTTTAAGTTTATAAAACTGAAATCAAAGCAAGCGAACCCGTAGTGTACGGATCGGCGTAGTAAAGTAAGAATTCCAGAGTATCGAACTCAGAGATTTGGGGGATCAAATTCAGTTCGTAAATTGTCAAGCAAGTAATGTATAGAAGCTTTGCAAATATTGGGAAAACAACAATTCTAAAGATCCAAGTATCCAATTGTGGCAATTGATTCAAGATATTCTATAGATATAAGGACAAAGTCGGGAATGCAAAGGTATAACTAATGTATGGTTACGTACGGTGAAGTTCCAAAACTATATGTCTCACCCAAGGACTCTCTCTATAAAGGTTGTTGAGGCTGCAATATAGAAAGGATCAAAGGATAAGAATTACTCTCAAATACCCATGCCCAAACCCAAGGAAATCAAAGATAGACTAAAACGGTTAAAGTTGTGACACTCGAAACCAAAATAGAGGATGTTGAGTCTCACTACTACCTAGGAAAGGCAAACCAAGGCTAGGTTAAGGCAAACCTTTAACTTTAGATTAAAGCAAAAGCAAAAGTCGTAAAATAGAGGAAATCACGGCTAGATCTTGAGTTTCCACGGCCGTGGTTCTCAAGAACAGACCGTGGATTAGGTTGTCAACGAGGTTTCTGTTCGCTCCAAACGGTGTGTGCAAGCTTTAAATTTATAACCCTAGATGTAAGCCTAAAACAAGGATGCGAACCCGCAATGTACGAGTCAATCGTAGTAAAAAGCAAGAAATTCCAGGGGTTGATCACAGGGACTTAGTGAAACAAAGTCGGAATAGGTAAGCTTTAGTAATCACTAACCACAAAGCAATTAAAACAATCAAAGATGATAAAAGTCAATAAAGGAAATATGCAATTCTAGGGATTAAAGCATCTAGTTGTGGTTCCAACTCAAGATCTAAAGATAAGCGGACAAAGCTGAGATTTTTGCATAGGGAAGGTGTTACTAAAGTGGAATAGATCACCGGGTAAGTCTCACTACTCACTAATCCAAAACCGTAACTCCTATTACCGGGTAAGTCTCAAGGAATTAAGATAAAGAACTATAACCTCAAACTAACACACCATCTAAGGGAATAGAATCAACCTTTACCGGGTAAGTCTCAGGCTAACTCACAAAGATGGGATGAAAGCACACTCAAACCCCAATAAAGGATTATCCTTTATTACCTACACTTATGATCTTAGGTAAACAAACAAAGGAATTACCGGGTAAGTCTCATCCTAAGCTTGCATTGAACCAGGAAAGGTGTAATAAGAATAGGATTTGGCAATCGTAGGTATAATATGTGATTATATTACCATTTCATCTACCTTTGCGGGAATCAAGGTCTACACCTAGTTTTGTTATAATCGTAGGTAAAATGGCACGTTTTGCATCAAAAAGGAGCAAAAGGAGCTATGGAGTCATTGGAGCTACATTGAGGAACATAAGGAAACATCCAGGAAGCATAGCCATGGATTAGAAGGTTCACTTTGGACCAGATTTGAGAGATTTCACATTCAGTTGTGACTCACCTCGATTACAACAAAACTAGGTGTCACCTCGGTCAGCCAAATTCCACCCCGACCGAGATGTTCATCGACTGAGCGAGATGCTTAGGGTTAAGGATAAAGACTCGAACTTTCAGGGTCCTACTGTGATTAAGATCATTCTATCATTGTTTTTCCCACAACCTTTAGCCAATCACCCTAGAATCACACAAAGAGATTAGCCACTCATCATCATGAAAGTATTAATCAAGTATATGGGAAGAAAGAGAATAATTGAACAAGAAAATCTTAAGAGAAAGGCTTCAATAACTGAATCAATTATATAACCAACAAGTGTTCCTTGGATAGAAATCCAACAAGACAACAAAGAGGAAGGGAATCTAAGATGATCTTACAAAAACCCTCCAAAAAGCTATAAAAGCTATAGACTTTCTTCCTTCAACCTTCAACAAGGTTCTTCAAATCTCCCAACTGGAGTATGGCTGCTGCGGTGTATTAGGTGTAAGCGAGGTGATAGCGGATGTCGGATTTGTGGGAAATCCGACCCTTTTTATAGGAAAATTACTCTCCAAAGATAAGATATCTTAGAAAGATCTCTTCCCATAAAAATTGGTAAAATATATGATCTAGCATATCTTCTTCCTTCCAGGAGCCAAGCCCAAAAATATAAGATCTCTTTCCAAAGATAAAAGATCTCAGCCAAGAATAAAATATTCTCGCCGCGTCCCAAGTGTTCGTCTCGGTCGAGTCGACTCCTCTGGATCACCTCGGTCGAGGTGACTCTGTAGTCAACCGAGGTGAGTCACAACTGAATGTGAAATCTCTCAAATCTGGTCCAAAGTGAACCTTCTAATCCATGGCTATGCTTCCTGGATGTTTCCTTATGTTCCTCAATGTAGCTCCAATGACTCCATAGCTCCTTTTGCTCCTTTTTGATGCAAAACGTGCCATTTTACCTACGATTACAACAAAACTAGGTGTAGACCTCGATTCCCGCAAAGGTAGATGAAATGGTAATATAATCACATATTATACATACAAACATGCAGATTATTGAAGATAAAACGTCCAAACAAACCCCAAAATATAGACTATAATTCATGCTATCAAAATACCCCATACTTAGCCCTTGCTTGTCCCCAAGCAAGTTCCGCATATAAAAGGCAAGATAGAATGGATTATAAGTCAAGAAAATCAATGAAAAAGTCTTTCAAAAACATTTTATGGTGTGCTACAATCATAGATCACTCTAAGAGAATACTTCATGAAATTTAAAATCAAAATATGATGAAAACATTTTATAAATATAAAAAAGTTGTTCATCTTTGCATAAAATCGTAGAATGCATAATAAGTCATAATTATCAAAATTAATCATGCATAATACAGTTTAAACCACTAAGTCAATCAACAAGGTCGAGGTCTCAAGGGCTTCCCAAAAGAATGGTCAAGAAACGTGTAGGGTAGGGATGTATGTAAGGTAATGTGGTGCTAGAATCCGGGAAAAGGATAAACTTCACTTTCACTTTGACTTTCAACATCTTCCACCAATAAGCTTTGCTTATTTCACACTTTTTCTTTTTACTTTGCTTTTTGGGATGCATGGACAGAGGTGCACAATAACCGAAGCCTAGGAAATCAGCAATCATCAATTTCTTGAGATGCATCAAACCCTTAATGCACATACCATGACCCGTTAGGAATATCGCTCAATCCGACTTTGGCAAGACACAAACACCCGGCTATGTGAATGGTGCCGAGTTACTCATCATCATGATTGACTTCCCCAAACATATTTATTTCTTTCTAACACTTTCACTTCCAGCCAACTTCTCAAACTTTACTTCACTTGCTTTCACCACTTTGCTTGCTTCCAAATTCCCGGATAGGTAAAGGGAGGCAAAAATGTATATGAGGGGCTAAGCATGATCAAGAAGAAGAAGAGAAGAGAATGAATTGCCTTGGTCTTTCCAGGAAGAAAGTGAGAGAACTTATCTTGTGGTGTCAACCTTCAAATTCAACATAATTTGGATAAAAACAAAGTATTAAACATGCCAAAAATTTCAAACAAAGCATTTAGCAACTTAAACATATTATAAAACCTTTCAAACACATAAAGATTTCAAAACCAGTCAGCAACAAGATCTTCACTGAGATCATATCCAGATAAGAAGCACAAAACGTTTCGAAAACTCTCAGTTAAACCACCTCGGTCGAGGTGTTCTAGGTCAACCGAGGTGAAGCACCTCGTTCGGCCAGAACTGTCCCGGTCGAGGTCAAATTTTTTTTTTTCTGTCCAGTTTTGACGTTTTTCTCAATCAAATAACCTGTATGCATGCATGTAATCTCAGATAAAACTATAGAAGCAAAAATAATCATAGATATCCGATAATGTAGAGTCATACATCACATAAGTCAATCGAATACATAAACACCCCATACTTGGGACACACTGTCCCAGTGGGTCAAAATAAGTCTAAAGAAATAAAATACTCACCGGACATAAAGCTGAGCTGCATAATAAATAAGAAAGAAAATCCTACGAGCTCTTAATAATCCTGATCCGGTGGTGGTGGTGGTGGCATGTACGGATACTGGGACGGGTCAAATGGATAACCCATAGTCTGCTGAAACTAGATCTCCATCATCCGACGCTGATAATGCTGGCTCTCTAGCATCTGATGAGTCCAGCTATCGATCTGTCGGTGCTGGGCGGCAAATCTCTCATCGATGCCCACAGTAAGGGCAGCGTAAGAGTCTATCATCTGATTCGTCAGATCATCGATCCGACGGTGAGCCTCTGGGTCTCTTTGTCGGCGCACCCTACGTCTAGCAAGTCGGACTGGTGATGCAGCCGGCGCGGTCTCAGTATCGTCATCATCTAGATCAATGACCGGCGCGCTTGTCCCAGCAGTATCAGTCCCTGTATCTATAGGAACTCCACCATCCCTGTCATCATCGTCAGCAGTCTCCTCCTCTACCTCATCCTCCTCAGCTGGTGCAGCAACTGCCTCTCTAGCATCCTCCATCAATGGAATCCAAGCAATCTGCCAGTAGTGAGGATCATAAACAAAGAACTGGGGTGACCATCTGATCCCCTGTGGTGTAGTCGGCTCCCATGGCATCGCCACATATGGCGTAGTAAGTCCTCGGGGAACTAGTATCCTCCGAGTGATCATCTCCTGTAGCCCTAGCGGCTTGGCAGCCGCCACCATAGTACAAGCTCTAAGGTCCATGTCCTGATAGCTAGCAATGTGGGTCACGAGGCCTCCGTAGCAGATATCCCCCTTCGCCTTGGCCTTGATCTTGTGCAGATCATCTGCCAACATCAAGCCAAAGTCTGGGATCCCTCCAGTCACCATGCAGTAAAGGCTGAAAAGCTCCCCCTGTCGGACCTTTTGGGGCGTCTCAGTACGCGCCAGAAAAGTCTCACTGAAAATACGGTGGGCCAACCTAAAGGCTAGGTGAAATATGATGCGCTCCTTGGAGTCTCCAGGGCGCCATCTGTCTGCGTGCTCAACTACATGAGCAATCTGACCCCAAAACTCCCTAGCTACAGTCCGGGAAGGAAAATCAACAGCGGTCGGGGCCGGGAAACCAAAAATATCTCTCCAGTGCTCTAAAGGAACTAAGAAGTTCCGGTTCATCAACTAGTACTTCACAGCTCGCTCTGTGGGAAGGTAGGTGAAGGAGCTGACAAACTCCAAGGTAGGCTCTAAATAGGCAGGTGCGCGGATCTCAGTAAACTGATCTAGCCCTACCATCGAGATCATCCGTCTAAGATCTCCATTCACATGGAGACAATCAAAAGCCGATACGTCCAGGAAACATGGTGCAATCACTGGACGGGCTGCGATACGGTCATAGTCGACCTGGTGTCTCTCGTGGATCACCGGTCTATAAGGTCTAGAGGAAGAAGAAGGGGAAGGGGAGGATCTATCCCTTAGGACAAGCTGTCTATCTGAACTCATTTTCCAAACTCTGTGTCAGATCACCTCTGTCGGCCTGACACAACTCAAGAACACCTCGGCCGAGGCACAGAACGACTGGACCGAGGCAAAGAACTGTGCGACGAATTTCTTCAAAAATCCAGTTCTTTTCCCCCAAAATCACTACAACTGGTTCCTATGGGGTACTTAATCTGTTTCTCAACAAATGCAAGGGCAACCAAAGCCCAAATCGAAGCAAAACAGTGAAAGGAGAGAGGTTATGGTTTTTTTCGATGTTTACCCTGATTCGGTCGATTCAGTTTGTTTTTCTCGCAGATTGACGCTTGCACTGGGATCCTCTATCCTTTCTTTGTAATTTGGAAGCAAAAATCGTTGAAAACGATCGAAGAAGGGCGAAGCGAGGCGAGGGGCTGCCGCGGTCGAGGAGAGGTAAAAAGAAGAGAGAGAAATTCAGCCCTCCTTTTATACCCTTTTCTGGAACTGCTGTCACCTCGGTCGAGGTGGTCTCGACTGGACCGAGGTGGTACGGACCGAGGTGGTTCTTCAAAAACCCTAGTCGCCTCGGTTGCTCAAGAATCATCTCGGTCGAGGTGCTTTGACAGCAACCGAGACGTGCCTCAGTCAAACTCCGTCTTCTCAAATTCTCGAACTTCTGTCCTTGCAGTTATGCTCCTGGTTTGTAGTCCTTCCTTAGATGTCACCTGTTGTCTGTCTAGGACGCCAAAAACAAAACAAAGCAAAGTAAAAGCAAAACTATGTAAGCTAGACTAGAAAAAGGAAAAGAAAGCAATACCTTGGGTTGCCTCCCAAGAAGCGCTTGGTTTAAGGTCGCTAGCTGGACCATATGACATCTCAAACGTGATGGGAGGTGCCCTCACCCCATACTTCACCTCCATCGTGGGGTGAAGTAAGTAAGTCTATCAAACGCTCCAACAAGTGTAGGTGCTCATCGGGGAATGAATCGTCTATGGGTGGGTCGTCCTTCTCGCGCGAAGATGCAGGTAGCCGGCTGAGGTGATCCGTAACAGAATTTTCGGATCCCTTCTTATCGCGGATCTCTAAGTCTAACTCTTGAAGCAAGAGAATCCATCGAATAAGGCATGGCTTGACATCTTTCTTAGCAAGCAAGTAACGGATCGATGCATGGTCGGTGTAGACAATGACTTTCGCCCCTACTAAGTAGGAACGAAACTTCTCGAAAGCATATACAACCGCCAATAACTCCTTTTCGGTGGTAGCGTAGTTGCGCTGGGCTACATCTAGCGTCTTGCTAGTATAATAAATGGCGGTGGTCCGGCCATCCTTCTTCTGTCCAAGCACCGCTCCTACGGCTACATCACTAGCGTCACGCATGATCTCAAAGGGCAAGGTCCAATCCGGAGGTTGGATAATGGGAGCGGAGATCAACGCTTCCTTAATCCTGTAAAATGCATCAAGACACTCCTACGAAAACTCAAAAACAACATCTTTATTCAAGAGGTTAGTTAGAGGTTTAGAAATCTTAGAGAAGTCCTTGATGAATCTCCTGTAGAAACCTGCATGCCCGAGAAAACTCCTCACACCTTTAACATAACAAGGAGGAGGGAGTTTCTCAATAGTCTCGATCTTTGCGCGATCGACCTTAATACCTCGATTAGAAACGAGGTGTCCTAGCACAATGCCTTCATTAACCATAAAATGACACTTCTCCCAATTCAAAACAAGATTAGTGTCCTCACATCTTTGTAGCACTAGAGAAAGGTTAGATAGGCAATCATCAAAAGAGGAACCATATACTGAAAAGTCATCCATAAATACCTCCATGATCTCCTCTATGTACTCGGAAAAGATAGCCATCATGCATCGCTGGAAGGTAGCGGGTGCATTGCATAATCTAAATGGCATCCTCCTGTAAGCAAATGTCCCCCATGGACAAGTGAAAGTGGTCTTCTCCTGATCATCCAGATGGATAGGAACCTGGAAGAATCCACTATAGCCGTCTAAGTAGCAAAAGTGTGAATGCTGGGCCAACCGTTCAAGCATTTGATCAATGAAGGGAAGTGGAAAATGGTCCTTCCGAGTGGCCGTGTTCAGCTTCCTGTAATCAATGCAACCCTCCATCCCGTAACAGTCCTGGTTGGGATTAACTCGTTGTTCTTATTCGTCACAACGGTCATCCCTCCTTTCTTCGGAACTACATGCACCGGGCTAACCCATTTGCTGTCCGAGATAGGATATATGATACATGCATCCAACAACTTAAGAATTTCCTTCTTCACAACCTCTTTCATGATCGGATTTAACCGTCTTTGAGGTTCCCGTGAAGTCTTATGATCATCCTCCATTAGAATTCTATGCATGCAGAAAGAAGGCTTAATGCCAATAAGATCATCTATAGTGTAACCCAGAGCTTTTTGATGCTTTCTCAGGACATGCATTAGTTTAGATAATTCAGATTCGGAGAGGGAAGCACTAACAATAACGGGATAAGTGGAATCCGGTCCAAGAAAGACATACCTCAAGTGGTTTGGGAGTTGTTTAAGCTCCATAATTGGGGGTGCTTTCTGAGGGGAATCCTGGCTTCCTCCTTCCAGTGGAGTAGATCTAGAAACCGGACTTTCGGAAGTCTCAGTTGAAATCGTCTCGCCTTCGACCTCGGTCGAGGCGCAGAGGCGTTGACCGTGATGTTCTTCAGTCGCCTCGCTCAGTCCAGAAAGTGCCTCGGTCGAGGTACTGCAACTGGAACCGAAACTAGAGATCTTCGTCTCCTGGATTAGCTTCTCAATTTTAGCTCCTGGATCTTCTTCCAGTGCCTTTAAACTCCGTATATCTGCATCACATGAAGCATCTATACCTTTCTCTATTAAACTGAAACTAATAACTCTTTCAAGTGGATCGTTAGTAAGGATAGAGCTCACCAATTCTCTTGATTCTTCTTCATCGTAGATGTTGAAGATATCATCTCCTAGCTGCTCCCCTTTCATGGCCGCAAGTAATGCGAACTCCACTTCATCTCCACCAATGTTGACTTTCAACTTGGCGTTCTTACAATCCACGTTGCAACCCGAAGTTGCTAGAAATGGCCTCCCGAGAATAATAGGAACAGGATAATCTACGGGAATGTCAAGTACAACAAAGTCTATTGATAAATAGAAGTTACCTAACTTGACCGGAACGTCTTCCAAAATTCCCACGGGATGGGTAATGGAGTGATCCGCCATGTATAATCGAATCTTGACCAGCTTGGGCTCTCCAAGTCCGATCTTCACACATATCTCCAGCGGAATGATGCTCACGCTGGCTCCTAGATCACATAAGGCTTCACAAGTGACATCCCCAACTTGAATGAGAATGCAAAATGAGCCGGGATCTCTCAACTTAGGTGGCATCTTCTCCTTCATGATTTGTATGAGCTCCGAGGATTTAGATGTCATCCTTACTTCACCAAAATCTTCCAGCTTCCTCTTCCTTGATAAGAGCTCTTTCAAGAACTTCCCATAGGCGGGCATCCCTAGAATAGCATAAAAAAAAGGAATGTTAATGTGCAGTTTATTCATCAAGTCAAGGAACTTACCAAAGTGCTTGTCTAGATGTGCTCTGGCCCTTGACTGGGGGAATGGAAGTGGTGGTTTGTATGCAGGAGGTGGAACATAAACTTCAGTTTTCCCCTCCGTTCTCTGTGGCTCCACCTCGGTTGGCATCTCGGCCGAAGTGTTCTTCGACTGCACCTGGACCGAGGTGGTCTTTGTCGGTATAGGCACCGACCGAGGCACTGGATCTGCAGTTTTCAGTCCACTCCTCGTTGTTATGGACATGATCTGGCCCTTAGGGTTGCTTTCCGCCCTTGCTGGAAGCTTCCCTGGATCTCTTGGCGCTTCATTCGCCCTACTAGCAAGTTGTTGTTCAAAGGCCTTTTGGGCCTTCGAAAATGAAGTCATAGAAGTCTCCATAGCACTAAGCTTGATCAAGATGGCCTCTAGCACTGCGTCTTTCTTTTCCGGCTGAGATGAACTTGATCCTTGCCCCTGGCTCTTTAATGGAGTAGAAGAAGAAGAAGGGGAAGAGAGGAAAGGATTAGAGGAATCGTTAGAATTGGAGTTAGAATGATTGTTACCAGAATTTTGGTTATTCGCCCTCCAATTATTGCTGTTGGATCCTCTATTGTTGTTGTAGTTGTTGTTCCGGGAACCGTTGTTGTTGTTGTTGTTGTTACGGTATCCATTGTTGTTGTTCCTTTGTCCTTGATCTTCCTTCTTGGTTTGAGCAACCAAGAGTTCCTTCAATTGCTTCACGTCATTCTTCAAAGACGTGAGTTGATTGTTGTTAGGCTGAGTATCTTGGAAGTTAACTCTTTTAACTCCACCTTCAACTCCTTGATGGGTATATTTCTCCATATGAAAAGCTTGCTTCTCGATAAAGTCCCAAGCTTCGTCAATCGCCATATCCATAAATGTACCGGCGGAGAGTAGTTGGAGGTTGAACTGGGTGCTTCCGTCCAGTCCCTTGAAGTATATCTCCAACAACTCTATCTTTGGAATCCCATGATGTGGGCAATCCAAAAGAATGTCCTTAAACCTCTCCCATGACTTGGACAAGATCTCCTTGTCCTTCATAATTAATGCATTAATCTTCCCTCTCAATTCAGCGGTCTTAGAGGGGGGAAAGAATTTAGTCAAGAATTCCGTAGTCATCTCCTCCCAAGTGCTAATTTTTCCTGGAGGAAGAGATTGATACCAAGTAAGAGCTCTATCTTTTAGAGAAAAGTAAAAAGGTCTTAGCTTGTAGTTGTTATTTTCAATCCTTGAGGGTCTCAAAGTCTCCATCAAGATCTCATAGTTTTGAAGATGTTGATGTGGAGATTCCTTCTCTAGCCCTCCGAACTGGCATTGGCGAATCATGGACAGAACTTGCGGTCGAAGTTCGTAGTCATGGTCCGCTGGATCTCCTAGGTTAACTCCTAGACGCTTCAGTTGTTGATTGGGGTCCATCCTTTGACCTAGGCTTTGCGGGATTCCTGCAAAAAGAGCGCCTCGGACTGGCATCCGAGGTGGAAGTACCTCGGCCGGGGCGTTAGGTACTGGGACCTGCCTCGGTCGAGGGTCTGCAACTGGGACCTGCATCGGTCCAGCATCGGGAACTGGATCTTCCCTCGGTCGAAGTAGATACTGGTCTCGTAGGGCTGCCATATCTGCTTCGATTGCTTCAGTACTAGTGCGAGTTTCTTCTTTCTCATGCCTTAGTTCTTCCCTGCTGAGGCGTAGCTGTTCTAGCGCCTCTTTCAACTCGGCCTCAAGATCGCGATTGTCTTGGTTGGCCATCTTCGCTTCTCTTAAGCGTCGTTTGTATGTCTTTTCTGGTTCGGGATCGTAAGGAACGATTTCCTTCCCAGTGCGGGTTCTTCGCATAAACCTAAGAAAGAACCTGCAAAAGTCACTCAAGTAGAGTGGTTAGTAGACACGGGGGCAAGTGCCCCAAAAGCAAACCGTAACCGGCTCGGTCTAGACCAAGTCCCCGACAACGGCGCCAAAAACTTGTTCGCTCCAAACGGCGTGTGCAAGCTTTAAATTTATAACCCTAGATGTAAGCTTAAAACAAGGATGCGAACCCGTAGTGTACGGGTCAATCGTAGTAAAAAGTAAGAAATTCCAGGGGTCGATCACAGGGACTTAGTGAAACAAAGTCGGAATAGGTAAGCTTTAGTAATCATTAACCACAAAGCAATTAAAACAATCAAAGATGATAAAAGTCAATAAAGGAAATATGCAATTCTAGGGATTAAAGCATCTAGTTGTGGTTCCAACTCAAGATCTAAAGATAAGCGGACAAAGCTGAGATTTTTGCATAGGGAAGGTGTTACTAAAGTGGAATAGATCACCGGGTAAGTCTCACTACTCACTAATCCAAAACCGTAACTCCTATTACCGGGTAAGTCTCAAGGAATTAAGATAAAGAACTATAACCTCAAACTAACACACCATCTAAGGGAATAGAATCAACCTTTACCGGGTAAGTATCAGGCTAACTCACAAAGATGGGATGAAAGCACACTCAAACCCCAATAAAGGATTATCCTTTATTACCTACACTTATGATATTAGGTAAACAAACAAAGGAATTACCGGGTAAGTCTCATCCTAAGCTTGCATTGAACTAGGAAAGGTGTAATAAGAATAGGATTTGGCAAACTCTAACACTTAACTCTCAGTTTCGGATCAGATAAGTCACCTCGGTCAGCCAAATTCCACCCCGACCGAGATGTTCATCGACTGAGCGAGATGCTTAGGGTTAAGGATAAAGACTCGAACTTTCAGGGTCCTACTGTGATTAAGATCATTCTATCATTATTTTTCCCACAACCTTTAGCCAATCACCCTAGAATCACACAAAGAGATTAGCCACTCATCATCATGAAAGTATTAATCAAGTATATGGGAAGAAAGAGAATAATTGAACAAGAAAACCTTAAGAGAAAGGCTTCAATAACTGAATCAATTATATAACCAACAAGCGTTCCTTGGATAGAAATCCAACAAGACAACAAAGAGGAAGGGAATCTAAGATGATCTTACAAAAACCCTCCAAAAAGCTATAAAAGCTATAGACTTTCTTTCTTCAACCTTCAACAAGGTTCTTCAAATCTCCCAACTGGAGTATGGCTGCTGCGGTGTATTAGGTGTAAGCGAGGTGATAGCGGATGTCGGATTTGTGGGAAATCCGACCCTTTTTATAGGAAAATTACTCTCCAAAGATAAGATATCTTAGAAAGATCTCTTCCCATAAAAATAGGTAAAATATATGATCTAGCATATCTTCTTCCTTCCAGGAGCCAAGCCCAAAAATATAAGATCTCTTTCCAAAGATAAAAGATCTCAGCCAAGAATAAAATATTCTCGCCGCGTCCCAGGTGTTCGCCTCGGTCGAGTCGACTCCTCTGGATCACCTCGGTCGAGGTGACTCTGTAGTCAACCGAGGTGAGTCACAACTGAATGTGAAATCTCTCAAATCTGGTCCAAAGTGAACCTTCTAATCCATGGCTATGCTTCCTGGATGTTTCCTTATGTTCCTGAATGTAGCTCCAATGACTCCATAGCTCCTTTTTGATGCAAACGTGCCATTTTACCTACGGTTACAACAAAACTAGGTGTAGACCTCGATTCCCGCAAAGGTAGATGAAATGGTAATATAATCACATATTATACATACAAATATGCATATTTTGAAGATAAAACGTCCAAACAAACCCCAAAATATAGACTATAATTCATGCTATCAGTTTCTCACACTCTCAGGGTCCAATCTGTTTATGGTCGATCTATCATCATCTAAGCCACAACTATCAACCCTTACCCTTAGAATTGCTAAAGGGTTTTAGCCAATAATCATAGTCATTGAATCAAATATCAAATTAAGAAGAGAGAAAGATAAAAACCCTCGAAAATTCAATAAACAACCAAAGTCAATCTCAAATCCGAACAACAAAGTATTATGTTTAATGAATTCAAAATACGAAACAAGAATCCTCACAGAAATCTTAAGGAACAACGAAGAACGGAGTGTCAATCCGTCTCCAAGGCAAACCCTAAGAAAACCTCAAAGTACACAATCTTCAATATTGCGTCTTTCCCAAGCCACGATCCGAAATCTCCAATCCTTCGTATCAATCCTCAATGCGGAATTGCAAGTGAAGGTAAAATGAAGCCCTAAGCGACCTTCCTCGAAACTCCCTTCTCAAGCCTTCTTATAGGGTGAAATAGGGTTACGAAAAAAGCCCAATAACCGTCGCTGGCGTGGCAAATATGACACGTCACATCGTCATGGAAATTACGGCCTAGTACAAGATTCCTCGGCCGTGGTTTAGGGCGTGGAACTCTCTGATGTTCTCCAAATTCACTTTCTACGAACCCAACCCTTAACCACGACCGTGGTTTAGGGCATGGAACTCTAAAGTCTTCGTGAAAGCCTTTGTTTCTCCAAAGCATCTCCTTGACATCTAGCATGATCAAATACTCCTATCCTTCCACATTATGCTCCAATTCAAGCCTTTATTCACCTACAGACAAAACAAAGCTAGTGTAGATCTCTATATCGATAAAATAGGTGAATGTGCTCATAAATGCTTCAAATACTCCTATCCTTCCACATTATGCTCCAATTCAAGCCTTTATTCACCTACAGACAAAACAAAGCTAGTGTAGATCTCTATATCGATAAAATAGGTGAATGTGCTCATAAATGCTTCAAACTCATATCCATGTACACATCAAAGAGGGAAAAACAATCAAAGCAAGTGCCTAAAATATAGTCATATTTCATGCTATCAAAATACCCCATACTTGTTACTTGCTTGTCCCCAAGCAAGGTTTTCAAAAGCTTAGAACATAAGGTAGAATGAAATATGAATGCAAAACAAAACAAAACAATCTTTTTGGTAATGTGCTTCTAATCAATAGATCATCCTCAAATCTTGCTTCATTCATCCTTGAAAACGTTCATACACAAAAACCAAACTATGCAAAGCGAAGGAACATCATAAATTGCATAAACTTCAAGACAAACATCATAACCTTCAAGTAATGTAAAAATCAAACATGTGAAACTTCAATTTAGATCACCAAGTCAAATAGCATTCTTATGATCTCAAGGACTTTCAAATAAGGTCAAGAATACGGAAAGGGTGGGAAACTTGTAAAGGAATGTGGTGTATGCATCCGGAAAGAAGGAACAACACAAACTCTTTTCTTTTCACCATTTGAACTAACCACCGACTTAGAGCTTTGCTCTATACTTTTTGCACATAATTTTTCGACTTTACTTTTGGAAGTATGGATAGCGGTGCACAAAAACTAAAGACTAGGAGATTGGCGTTTCTCAATTTCGAGATGCCTCAAACCCTTGATGCACATACCATAATCCGTTAGGAATATCGCTCAATCCGACTTTGGCAAGACACAAACACCCGACTATGTGAATGATGCCGAGTTACTCATCATCATGATTGACTTCCCCAAATATATTTTCCTACACTTTGAATTCAAATAATTGTTTTCATGGCTCTCCCACATCAAAATTGCCAAAATCAACTCTTCCTAAATCCCGGATAGGTAAAGGAGGCAAATACTTTCATTGAGGGGCTAAATGATCAAAGAAAGAAGTAAGAAAATCGAAGTGCCTTAATCATCTCATAAAGAAGTATAAGAACTTATATTGTGATTTCAACCTTCATTTCTCAATATGATTTAGATAAAAATTTCACATTATGAAATTTGCAAGAAAGGATAAACAACATACTCAATCTCTTCTCAATTCATAATTCAATTCAAGCATACAAATGTCATCAAAAACTCATTCCACAAGTAGATTCATCATATAAATCATCTCTAATCTTAGAAGCACAAAATCTTTTCAAATTTTATGGGTTTTTCAAAGCCTTTTTCATGCAATGCAATAATAAAACGTGTAACAAATAAATGAAAGATGCAAATGTTCATGGAATTAAAAGCAAGCAAGTGTATCGAGTTATTACAAATGAGAGTCACAACCCACCGCATACTTGACATACACATTGTCCTCAATGTTCATGAAAAATATAGAAAAGAAAAGAAACAAAGAAAACTCACTTATGGTGGTAGAGTGGCTCAAAGCATCCAACAAGATCATTGTGAAGGAGGTGGCGGGTATGGAAAGAAGTCGGAGCTGAAGAGACGCCCAAACTGCTGGCGGTAAACATCTCGTAATATGCTAAAGAGTATGCACGCAATAAGCCTTAAATTTATACTCGTTATAATTATCCTAACTTCTAGAGCACCCGCAGTGTACGGGACGTTTGTAGTATGGATAGTACTCCGAGGTCGAACGCAAAGACTAAGGTGAAATTGATTCGGTTTTGTGATTAAATTTAGTGAAGGTCTAAGGTTAGAAAAGAGGGAAACAAAGGAAGAAAAATCTCAATTGTTTTTGTTGGTTTTAAGTGATCACATCAAAGATCATAATTCATGCAAAGCAATCAATCAAACTAAACCAAAAATCAGCACAAGTAAACGAATCAAACGAGATGTTGATCAAGGAAAAAGAGAGACGGATTCTAGGGGTCGGAAATTCCGGTTATGGCATAGAACTCAAGTTATCTATTCATACTTTGGATTGATTTTGATATGTTGGGATTAGGTGTTTCTAAATTGGGAGCAATTACCGGGTAAGTCTCATGATCCAACTAATCCACACCTAAGGTCTCATTACCGGGTAAGTCTCTAAGAACCTAAGGTTAGGAATTTCTCACAAACCGGGATTGTCAATTAGTGATCTAACCTAACCTTACCAGGTAAGTCTTGGAGGGGGAAGCCTTAATCAACATTCCTAGCACATCTAATCCAATGGCGACTTGTTAGGTTCACCACTACCTAAGGTTTCGTTATTTTAGATTCTAAGGGAAAGGATTACCAGGTAAGTCTCTCCTAACACTTAGTCACTACACTAGGATACCCTAGAGTAGGTTAAACTCAGCAAAAACTTAGGGTTTCAACAATTTTATGAATCTAAGGTAAGATCCTTCGAACCAGGAAAAATCACGGTTTGTTCTTCAGAAACCACGACCGTGGTTCTTCAAGAACTACCCGTGATTCCTAACAGCAGCTACGTTCATAAACGAAAATCATCCAAAAGTAAATCTAAGTCCATCCTATTATAGATCTAGCCATAACCATCCTCTCCTTACCCTAGAATCTCATCAATTTAGCCTACAACATTCATAATGGAAATCAAAGCAAACAAACATAGAATCATAACCTCCATTGTAAGAAAATGAAAGAAAGAAGATGAACAAAAGAACTTCAAACACAATCCAAATCTGAAGATGAAATTAGAACGACTTACAATCCTTCCAAAGGAAGGTTCAAGAGTCCATAAATCTCTAGCAATAAATCCGAATTATAAGAACTAAGTGTGTCTTCTCCTCTCTTCTTCAATGGCTCCTTCCTTCTTCTCTTTTGCACTTTCCTTCCTAGAAAAATCCTTCTTCTTCTTGGAATATATTTCGTTAAAGGAATGGATAATGTATGAGCTACTCCCAAACTACCCCAGCTCCCAGCTGCCTAAAACAACCCATCAAGGACCACTTTTATAACAAATTCTTCATGAGCTGGCCATGAGAGTCGTGGCACAGCTGTCACGAGAATCTGGCAAAATCCACGGTCATTTCCACGGCCGTGGTTCTTCAAGAGCCCGTGATTCTATGCAGAAACTTCGCCTTGGATCATTGAGCTGTGGTTTGGTGCATGGCTAGAGTTGGCAAGGTTCCATGAGTTCTCCTAGCTCTTTGTTTGTGTTGTAATGAGTCCGAGGACGTGTCATCTAAATGAAATTGATTCGGGACGTTTCGTTTTAGCTCTAAACTTCCCGAAATACCTACAAAACGCACACAAGTCCGTGTAGACGTCTATCTCGACAAAATACATGTTTTAAGTGCAAAACGTATTGGACTAGTGCTAGATCATGCATGATTGAGCGGGAATTCTATCTAAATGTTACCCTAAAACTATGCTATAAATCGTGTTATCAAAATACCCCATACTTAAGGTTTGCTCGTCCTCGAGCAAATTCCCAACTATAGACTAAGAGATGACATGATTTATGTATGCAGAAAAGTGCAAAAATCTTTTTGGGTTTTGTGCTTCTACTATTGGATCACCTTCATAGTCATGATCAATGGCAATTTGATAAGCAATTATGTATCAAACAATAAGGGCATGGAAAGACAATTGTACTTAACTCAAAAGCATGCATGAGATGGGAGGACGAAGATGTCAAGAAGATCAAGAGTCTATCCAATCTAGATTACTAAGTCTTACAAACATGCAAGTAGGTCATAAGGGCTTGTGACATAAAAGGCTAAGAAACGTTTCAATTGGGGAGGGGAATTTTCTAGGTATGTGATGCTAATCCGGGAATGGAACTAACTTCACTTCCTTGTCCTCGATCAACTTCCCCCAAGTGTATATTTTTCCCTAACTTGCTTTCTTTTCTTTTTTTTTTCTTTAACTCATTTTTGAGACAATGGCATTGGTGTACAATAGCCGAAACCTCGGTGATTAGCCATCCTCGGGCTTTTTCTCGTTTTCGAGGTGCATCCACACCGGGCACACATACCAAAGCTCGTTAGGGCTATTAGTTTATTTGACTTTGGCAAGGCACCAACACCCGATTATGTGAAGTGTACCGAGTTACTTATCATTTAAACCAACGCCCCCAAACCTATTTTGGCTACACTTCCACAATAACTTCAGCATTCATTTCACGACATTCTTTTCATTACATCTTCACCCCGCACTTGCTTTTACACATTCAAACACACTAGCATGCTCCTATTCCCGGATGGGTTTAAAGGAGGTCGATTTTATATCAATTGAGGTGCTCAAGCAATCATGATCAAGATGAGAAGTAGAGAAAGATGAAATGCCTTATTCATTCCTAGATGGTATGCAAGAACTATCATGTAATTTCGACTTTCAATACTCAATCCATTCTAGGCAATCATCATGATCTCAAGTCATTCATGGAATTCAAGAGAAGTAGTTCAAGTCCACATATGCATTATTAATCCAACACATAAGGCCATTCATAGCCAATCACAAGACAAGTTTCATCATTAGGATCATATCCAAGCCTAGAAAGCACAAAATTTTTTTTTTTTAAATTTTCTGATTTTTAGGGGATTTTTGTTTTAGATATGTACAATGCAAGACATGTGCAAAATATTAACCTATCCTAGATGCTCATCATGCAAAGGATCATGCAAACCCCACCCCATACTTAGAAACACATTGTCCCCAATGTGGTATTTAAGTAAAGAGAGTGAAAGAAGGTTCCCACAATGTAAAAGCGTTTGCTATGGTATTTGGGAATTCTCAAGTGACTTGATGTTGGATGATCCTATCAACCATGGTAGAGAGCTCTCAAGCATACTTTGAAGCTTCGGAACCCGCGCTAGGCACCGCTAGCCGTCCAAATCCCGCGTCCGCTCCACCCATAATTGGTGAGGGGTTCATCATCATCATTCACATGTCAAGAAAGGCTTCCAATGCCACTAATGCTTCTAGCACACACACGAAAGTAGACAAAACACACAAAGCACACAAAAACAGAAAAATCTAAGTAAAAATGAAAAGGGAAAAATGTTACCAATGGGTTGCCTCCCACCAAGAGCTTCTTTAAGGTCATTAGCTTGACCAAACTCGGGAGCGTCTATTCGAGGTGAAGCGGGGCAATCATGTCTACCGGGGCTCCGGGAATATACTTCTTCAAGCGATGCCCATTCACTTTGAAATTTCCACAATGCTCCCCTCCTATTTCAATGGCTCCATGGGGAAAGATCTTCTTTACCACATATGGCCCGGTCCATCTTGACTTGAGCTTTCCGGGAAAGAGCCTTAGTCTCGAGTTGAAGAGAAGGACAAGATCTCCTTCACTCAACTCCTTTGGGATAATCCTCTTGTCATGCCATCTCTTGGTTCTCTCCTTGTAGATCCGGGCATTCTCATAGGCTTCCAACCGGAGCTCCTCAAGGGCATTGATATCAAGCAATCTCTTCTCTCCCGCCTCCTTGAGATCAAAATTCAGCCACTTAATGGCCCAATAAGCTCTATGCTCCATTTCCACCGGAAGATGGCAAGACTTGCCATAGACCAACTTGTAAGGAGTGGTACCGATAGGTGTCTTGAAGGCGGTTCTATATGCCCATAGTGCGTCATTGAGCTTCATAGCCCAATCCTTCCTTGTTCTAGACACCGTCTTCTCGAGGATGGCCTTTATCTCTCGGTTGGAGATCTCCACTTGGCCACTAGTTTGGGGGTGGTAAGGTGTTGCCACCTTATGAGTCACCCCATACTTAGCCAAAAGTGCTCCAAAATTCCTATTTGTGAAGTGCTTCCCTCCATCACTAATGATCACCCTTGGTGTTCCAAACCTAGGGAATATCACTCGGTTGAAGAACCGCACCACCACCTTGGCATCATTTGTAGGAGAGGCGATGGCCTCTACCCATCTTGACACATAGTCCACCGCTAATAGGATGTAGAGATTGCCACATGAAGAAGGGAATGGTCCCATGAAGTCTACACCCCACACGTCAAAAATCTCAACTTCTTGGATGTTATTCAAGGGCATTTCATTCCTCCTTGAAATATTGCCCGTCCTTTGGCAAGCATCACATGCCGCTACAAAACCTTGCATATCTCTAAACAAGTTAGGCCAATAAAAACCGGATTGCAATACCTTGGCACACGTTTTGTGTGAGCTAGCATGGCCTCCACATGGTAAGGAGTGACAATGCCGGATCACACTTTCCGTTTCATCTTCCGGTATGCATCTCCTAAGCACCCCATCCGGGCCTCTATTGAATAGAAGTGGCTCACTCCAATAGTAGTGCCTTACATCGTTGAAGAACTTTTTCCTTTGTGCATATGTTAATCCGGGAGGCACTTCCTCACACACCAAGTAGTTCACAATGTCGGCATACCATGGCTCACTTCCTCTAGCCACGTGGGACAAGCATTCTTCCACCATTTGCAATTGTTCGTCCCGGAATGAATCATCTATCGGGATGTTGTCTTTCCCAAGCTCCAAGGGTGGGAGTCTACTAAGGTGATCCGCCATAGAGTTCTCGGATCCTTTCTTATCTCGTATCTCCAAATCAAACTCTTGAAGAAGAAGGATCCACCGAATCAATCTTGGTTTGGCATCCTTCTTTGTAAGTAGATAACGGATCGCCGCATGATCCGTATAAACTATGACCTTTGCTCCAACAAGGTATGAGCGGAATTTCTCAAATGCATACACCACCGCTAACAACTCCTTCTCGGTAGTAGCATAATTGAGTTGGGCATCGTCTAGCGTCTTGCTAGCATAGTAAATGGCATGAGTACGCCCTTCTTTCCTTTGCCCCAAAACGGCCCCAACGGCCACATCACTTGCATCGCACATGATCTCAAATGGTAGACTCCAATCCGGAGGTTGCATGATAGGTGCGGAGATCAAGGCGTTCTTCAACCTACAAAACGCTTCAAAACAATCTTTGGAAAAGACAAAATCAACATCTTTCATTAGTAGGTTAGTGAGAGGCTTAGAAATTTTAGAGAAATCTTGAATGAACCTCCGGTAGAAACCGGCATGCCCTAAGAAACTCCTTACCCCCTTCACCGAGGTAGGTGGTGGCAACTTCTCTATTGTTTCAATCTTAGCCCTATCAACCTCAATGCCACGGTTCGACACCAAGTGTCCTAACACAATATCTTCACTTACCATGAAGTGGCATTTTTCCCAATTTAAGACAAGATTTGTCTCTTCACATCTTTGCAACACTAATGACAAATTAGCCAAGCAATCATCGAAAGAAGAACCATAAACAGAGAAATCATCCATGAACACTTCCATGATATTTTCTATGTATTCCGAAAAGATGGCCATCATACACCTTTGAAAGGTGGCGGGTGCATTACACAACCCAAATGGCATTCTCCTATATGCAAAGGTACCCCATGGACATGTAAAAGTCGTTTTCTCTTGGTCATTGGGGTGGATAGGGATTTGAAAGAATCCACTATATCCATCTAAATAGCAAAAATGAGAGTGTTGAGCTAACCTTTCTAGCATTTGGTCAATGAAGGGGAGAGGGAAATGATCTTTCCTAGAGGCCATGTTTAACTTCCTATAATCTATGCACATCCTCCAACCCGTGACCGTCCTAGTTGGTATTAGTTCATTGTTCTCATTAGTTACTACCGTCATTCCACCCTTCTTAGGTACTACATGAACGGGACTAACCCACTTACTATCCGAGATAGGGTAGATAATCCCCGCATCTAGCAACTTAATGATTTCCTTTTTGACCACCTCTTTCATTATAGGATTCAATCTCCTTTGATGTTCTATAGAGGGTTTGTGGTTATCTTCCATCATTATCTTATGCATGCACAAAGATGGCTTAATGCCAACCAAATCATCAATAGTGTATCCAATGGCTTTCCTATGCAATCTTAGTTCATGCAGCAATTTAGCAAGTTCATCATCACTCAAGCATGCGTTAACAATCACAGGATATGTAGAATTATCACCAAGGAATGCATACTTTAAATGAGAGGGGAGGGGTTTGAGTTCAAGTGAGGGAGGACCTTTATCGGTTGAAGATGATCCAAATAAGATTGGATGAGATGAATCCAAGGCAAAAGAAGACTCTCCTTGGCTTCTAAAAGCTTGATCACCATCAAGAGTTGATTCAGGAGAAACCACGGTTGGAAACACGGCTTGTTCATCTTCCACGGCCGTGGTTCTTGCCAAGCTTGCTTCTCGGAGTTGTCCAGAGAGTTTGACGGCCGTGGAACCTAAATCTCGACCGTGGAATTTGCAGCTGTTCACAATTTCTTCGTGGCTCTCAAATCCAACTCTTGGCTCCTCTTCCAAAGCCTCCAAGGCCTTGATCTCTTCATTGCATTCCTCCTCAATGTCCTCCTCCATCATACTCAAGGTAAGAACCTTCTCCAAGGGGTCCTTGATCAAAATCGAGCTTACAACTTCTCTAGATTCTTCTTGCTCGATTATGTTGAAGATATCTTCATCAAGGGTTGGCCCTTTCATCATTGTGGACAGCTTGAACTTGATGTTCTCCTCTCCAATGTTGAAGGAGAGAGTCCCGTTCTTGCAATCCACCAAGCATCCGGAAGTGGCTAAGAAAGGCCTTCCTAGAATGATAGGAACCGGATAATCCGCCTGAATGTCCAACACTACAAAGTCGATGGGTACATAGAATCCTCCCAATTGCACCGGAATGTCTTCTAGAATCCCAACCGGATGAGTAATAGAGCGGTCCGCCATATAGAGGGTCATCTTGACCGGCTTCGGTTCACCTAGCCCGACCTTGTTGCTAAGTGCAAGCGGTATGATGCTTACACTTGCCCCAAGATCACAAAGGGCCTCGTACTTCACGTCTCCTACTCCAATTGGGACGCAAAAAGAACCCGGATCTCTTAGCTTGGGAGGCATTTCCTCCTTCATCATTTGGATCAACTCCGAGGATTTCTTGGTCATCCTTATCTCCCCATACTCCTCCAACTTCCTTTTGTTGGAGAGTATTTCTTTCAAAAACTTCCCATATGCCGGCATTCCTAAGATGGCATCCATGAACGGAATGTTAATATGTAACTTGGACATTAGTTCAAGGAACTTACCAAAGTGATTGTCCAAACGAGCTCTCGCTCTTGATTGAGGGAAAGGTAGTGGCGGCTTGTATGGAGGCGGTGCCACATAAGTTGGCTCTACATCCTTGCTTTTTCCTCCATCATCTTGCTTTCTTCCCTCTTCTACCACTACTTGCTTTCCTTTAGTTTGGTCCTTGGGCAAAGGATCCTTCATGCTCAACCCACTCCTTGTTGTGATGGCCAACACTTGGCCTCTTGGGTTGTCTTCGGTCCTCCCGGGAAGCTTCCCGGGATCTCTATGTGCTTCACCCGCCTTTTGAAAGACTTGTGCTTCCAAGACCTTTTGAGCCTTAGAGATTGAAGTCACGGTGCTCTCAAGTCCATTCAATCTTCCTAGCAATTGCTCAAACATGACTTCGGTTCTATCCTTGGAAGGTTGAGAAAAACCGGGTGGAGGTTCTTGTGAAGCTCTTTGTGGTGGAGTTGTACTTGTGGAAACGGGAGGGTTCGAGGCTCCATCCGGGTTAGAGTAAGAAAATCCGGGATGGTTGTGGTTTGGCCGGTAATTGTTGAATTGCCGGTTGTTGTTGAAATTTCTTGGGCCTTGGTAATTGTTGAAATTGCCCCTTCCCATATAATTCACATCTTCTTCCTTGGAAGACAAGTTGGCTTGTGGAGGTGTTTGAGGAGTTGCTTGGCTCTTTAAGGTGGTAGTACACAACTCTCTTAAGGACTTCAACTCGTTGTTGATGGCGTCAAGCTTGAAATTACTCATGGTGACTTCACTCACCTCATATGCTCCCGCCTTTCTTCCTTCGCTTTTCGTATGAGAGTACTTTTCAATCACTAGAGCTTGCTTCTCCACAAACTCCCAAGCATCATCTACATGTTTCTCCATAAATGTCCCACCGGAAAGAGATTGAAGCTTGAATTGGCTATCTTCATCAAGCCCCTTGAAGTAGATCTCTAATAGCTCAATCTTCGGTATGCCATGGTGTGGGCAATCTAGGAGAAGGTCTTTGAATCTCTCCCAAGACTTGAACAAACTTTCCCTATCCCTCATCACAAAGGCATTGATCTTTCCCCTTAATTCGGTGGTCTTGGAAGGTGGAAAGAACTTGGTTAAGAACTCGGTTGTCATCTCCTCCCAAGTACCAACTCGCCCTTGTGGAATAGATTGATACCAAGCCAAGGCTTTGTCCTTAAGAGAGAAGGAAAAGGCCCTTAGCTTATGGTTGTTGCTCTCCAATCTTGGTGGTCTAAGAGTCTCCATCAAAATCTCATAGTTCATCAAATGTTGGTGAGGAGACTCTCCTTCCATCCCTCCAAATTGATTATGCCGGATCATTTGAAGAACTTGAGGGCGGAGTTCATAGTTGTGGGTAGCGGGATCTCCTAGGTTCACACCCGGTCGGTGTGCTCTTTGTGCTGGATCCATACGCCTCCCTAGGGTTTGTGGCTCCTCAATAGCAATAGGAACGACCCTAACATTGGCCGCCGGCTGCGGTTGTGGTGGAGGAGGTGGAGGTCGTCGGCGATTAAGCTCCCCTTGTACAAGGGCTTGCCTAATCTCCTCAATCTCCCTCCTAGTTTCCTCTTGCCTCTCATTGGCAAGTCTCCTCTCTTCCTCCAAGAACTCATCTCTTAGCCTTATTTGCTCTAAGGCTTCATCCAATTCAGCTTGAAGATTTCTACCGGCCATCTCTTTCTCTTTTCGGATGTTCTTAGATCTAGATCGAAGGGTTTTCTCCGGTTCGGGATCGAATGGAGCTAAATCCTTGCCACGAGATCTTCGCATACACCTAAAGAGTAATAGATGTCCTGAAAAGCAAAGACACAAACCAAAGAGAGATCAAAAGCAACAAGAAAGATCTACACTAGAAACAATCACAAAATAGACTCAATCTAGACCTAGTCCCCGACAACGGCGCCAAAAACTTGTTACGCTAAAGAGTATGCACGCAATAAGCCTTAAATTTATACTCGTTATAATTATCCTAACTTCTAGCGCACCCGCAGTGTACGAGACGTTTGTAGTATGGATAGTACTCCGAGGTCGAACGCAAAGACTAAGGTGAAATTGATTCGGTTTTGTGATTAAATTTAGTGAAGGTCTAAGGTTAGAAAAGAGGGAAACAAAGGAAGAAAAATCTCAATTGTTTTTGTTGGTTTTAAGTGATCACATCAAAGATCATAATTCATGCAAAGCAATCAATCAAACTAAACCAAAAATCAGCACAAGTAAACGAATCAAACGAGATGTTGATCAAGGAAAAAGAGAGACGGATTCTAGGGGTCGGAAATTCCGGTTATGGCATAGAACTCAAGTTATCTATTCATACTTTGGATTGATTTTGATATGTTGGGATTAGGTGTTTCTAAATTGGGAGCAATTACCGGGTAAGTCTCATGATCCAACTAATCCACACCTAAGGTCTCATTACCGGGTAAGTCTCTAAGAACCTAAGGTTAGGAATTTCTCACAAACCGGGATTGTCAATTAGTGATCTAACCTAACCTTACCGGGTAAGTCTTGGAGGGGGAAGCCTTAATCAACATTCCTAGCACATCTAATCCAATGGCGACTTGTTAGGTTCACCACTACCTAAGGTTTCGTTATTTTAGATTCTAAGGGAAAGGATTACCGGGTAAGTCTCTCCTAACACTTAGTCACTACACTAGGATACCCTAGAGTAGGTTAAACTCAGCAAAAACTTAGGGTTTCAACAATTTTATGAATCTAAGGTAAGATCCTTCGAACCAGGAAAAATCACGGTTTGTTCTTCAGAAACCACGACCGTGGTTCTTCAAGAACTACCCGTGATTCCTAACAGCAGCTACGTTCATAAACGAAAATCATCCAAAAGTAAATCTAAGTCCATCCTATTATAGATCTAGCCATAACCATCCTCTCCTTACCCTAGAATCTCATCAATTTAGCCTACAACATTCATAATGGAAATCAAAGCAAACAAACATAGAATCATAACCTCCATTGTAAGAAAATGAAAGAAAGAAGATGAACAAAAGAACTTCAAACACAATCCAAATCTGAAGATGAAATTAGAACGACTTACAATCCTTCCAAAGGAAGGTTCAAGAGTCCATAAATCTCTAGCAATAAATCCGAATTATAAGAACTAAGTGTGTCTTCTCCTCTCTTCTTCAATGGCTCCTTCCTTCTTCTCTTTTGCACTTTCCTTCCTAGAAAAATCCTTCTTCTTCTTGGAATATATTTCGTTAAAGGAATGGATAATGTATGAGCTACTCCCAAACTACCCCAGCTCCCAGCTGCCTAAAACAACCCATCAAGGACCACTTTTATAACAAATTCTTCATGAGCTGGCCATGAGAGTCGTGGCACAGCTGTCACGAGAATCTGGCAAAATCCACGGTCATTTCCACGGCCGTGGTTCTTCAAGAGCCCGTGATTCTATGCAGAAACTTCGCCTTGGATCATTGAGCTGTGGTTTGGTGCATGGCTAGAGTTGGCAAGGTTCCATGAGTTCTCCTAGCTCTTTGTTTGTGTTGTAATGAGTCCGAGGATGTGTCATCTAAATGAAATTGATTCGGGACGTTTCGTTTTAGCTCTAAACTTTCCGAAATACCTACAAAACGCACACAAGTCCGTGTAGACGTCTATCTCGACAAAATACATGTTTTAAGTGCAAAACGTATTGGACTAGTGCTAGATCATGCATGATTGAGCGGGAATTCTATCTAAATGTTACCCTAAAACTATGCTATAAATCGTGTTATCAGGTGGCGGGTATGGAAAGAAGTCGGAGCTGAAGAGACGCCCAAACTGCTGGCGGTAAACATCTCGTAATATCCTGGTGTTCTCCTGTCTCTCCACATCATGATCCTGTTGGTGTATCTCCAAGTTTCCCACTCTTCTAGAAAGATCGCTCGCCCATGCCGGCTGCTGTCCGTATCAAGCTGGAGGCTACTGCAACCACTCCGGCTGTTGCTGCTGGATAGTTGTGGGCGCAACTGGTGGATGGTCATACCAAGTAGGTGGAGCTCCCATCCAAGATGGTTGCTTTCCATACCAAGCAGGTGAAGTCTCCATCCATGTCGGCTGCTCACTCACAGTAGCCCGGCGTGAGGAAGAAGAACCGGAAGGTCTAGACTGGCGGGGAGATCTCCTAGGCGGCTCCGGGAAGTCGGTTGGCTGGTCCGGGAATGAGCCAAAGTCATGCTCAGCCCCTCCTGCATCCTGATTATATCCTCCTTCCATCTCCTCATCATCCTCAGTTGGAACCTCATCAGGCACGTATGGAGGATCTACTAGTCTATTGGCATGCATTGGTACGAAAGTCTCCTTCCAATTGTGACGGCCTAGCATGATAAAGTACTCCGGAAGCCATGGAATGCCCCTACCACCTCTCTCCTCCCAAGACATGGTTGCGGTAGGTGAAGCACGGTGGCGGGGAAAGATGATCCCTCTAGTCATAAGTCCATTGAGACCCAAAAGGTCTCGCCGCTATCCTAGTGCAAGCGGAGTAGTCAATGCCCAGCTGGTTGGCAATGTGAGTCACCATACCTCCATAACCTATATTCCCGGCCCTTTTGGTCTTTACTTTACTTAGGGTAGAGGCAAGTAGGGTGGCACAATCTACGGAAGTACCGGTAAGCATGCAATAGAGGAGGAAGAGTTCATCGGCCTTAATCTTTTGTGGTGTTTCGGTCCTAGGGAAAAGGCATTCCGATAGGACTCTATGGGCTATCTTTAAGGCTAAGTGGTATATGAGTTTAGCCTTAGTGTCGGGCGGTTACCGACGATCCTCGGAAGCATAGTTCATAGCAATATCTCCCCAAAAGTCTTTGGCATACACTCCCCCCAGAAACCTTCCATTGAAACTCTCTTGAAACCCAAAGAAAGTTCCAAACTGCACTATAGAGAACTCATAGTTTTACTCCATCAACCTAAAAGACACCGTTCGGTTAACGGCGCTATGCTCGAAGGAAGTTATAAACTCCCTTGTTATCTCCTCATAAGCATCTTCCCTAATGGCGGAGAAGATGATCAATCCGGCTCTATCCAAAAGCCAAGTCAAGTCATTCACCACATTCAGCTCTTCTAGTTCCTCTAAGACAAGGTACCTAGGTCCTATTATCGGTCTCTCCGAAATCCTATCCATGGCTCTTTTTATAATCCTCATGGATATTAGGGATTCTAGGGGGTGGTGGTAATGGTGGTTCACTAGGAGGGGGTTGGGAAGAAGAGGAACTATCACCTTTCTTCTTCTTATTTCTACTTGACTTCCTTCTAAACATTTTCACACAAAACAGAAAAAACCACGGTCTGTTCTTGAACTTCCACGGCCGTGGTTTTGTACGGAACCCGTGGAATTGACCTGTTTCTCTCAAAATTCAGCAATTGCACACCAAACTCAACAATCACAGCCCTAGACTACTTCTAATTCCAATGTCGTCCAGTTCTCCTATAATCTTGCAAGAAAAATGAACTAAATTGATCAAGAAGAGAATAGAGAATAAAACCTAGGTTTGGATTTGAAAAATCCAAATTCCTTCCCCAATGTGGATTGTTTGCTAAGTTTGTTGTTTGGATCTTGTAGAGGATTAAGATTTCTCTAGTTTTAGTTGATGAATCGCTCGAATCGGACTTCGGATGAAGGATTATGGGAGAGGGGAAGTGGCCGGCGATTTTGGGCGTGGTTCTGGGAGTGGTATTGAGGATGTATGTGTTTTTGAGAAGGAAAGGGAGTTATATAGTGGCCGTAAATTTTTAGAAAATTACGGTCACTCGAGGTGTTCCACGGCCGTGGTTTTGGCCGTGGAATTCTCTGATTTGTGTCAAAACTTGGAAAATTACGGCCAGTCGGGGTGTTCCACGGCCGTTGTTTTGTACGGACAACCGTGGAACTCTCTGATATGTGCTAAAAATTCTAGTTTCGTCATCCTTTCCGACTTTTCCTTCCTTCCTTTGCTCATTCCTTATTCATGACATTCAAAAACCTAACATACCGGAAGGTATCGAGGGAAAAAACAAACAAAAACAACATCTAACTAAACTATCCTAAGAAAGAAAGAAAGAAAGCAAAAACGATAATGCAATACCTTGGGTTGCCTCCCAAGAAGCGCTTTGTTTTGGGTCCATAGCTAGACCGTTCTTATGTTCAATTAAGGACAATCGGACCGATTTCCTCAGCTTGGAGCTCCGGTGAGTACTTCTTAAGTCGTTGGCCATTCACCTTGAAACTTTCGCACTTCTCACCCCATACTCCAACTGCACCATGGAGAAAAACACGTTTAATCAAATAAGGTCCAGTCTAACGAGATGGGGTGAAGAGGAAGTGTCATCTTTCCTCTTCTTGTTCCTAGTCGACTTTCTCCTAAACAAATCCATTGCAGAGGAAAAATCACGGTCTATTCTAACAAAACCACGGCCGTGGAACCTACAGGGACCGTGGTTCGGTTTTGTTTTGCTCAAATCTCAGCCAAATCACACCAAATTTAGCAGACACAGTCCTAGACTAATTTCAATTTCAATTCCAATCAGTTATCCTAAAAAATCTTGCAAGAATCGAGCCAAATCGACAAAGTAGAGAAAGAGGAGAAAAACCTAGGTTTTGGATTCTTAAAATCCAAATTCCGTCTTCTGTAGGGATTTTTCACTTTAATTGTTGATTGAATCTTGTAGATGACCGAAAATGCTTCACTTTAGGCTCAAGAATCGTTCGAATCGGACTCCGAACGAAAATTTGTGAGAAAGGGGAGAGTTTCGGCGATTAGGTCGTGGAAATGGGGCGTGGTTTGGAGAAATGTGGTGTTTTTATGAAGAAAGGTGGTTTATATAGTGACCGTAAAATTTTTGGAAAATCACGGTTACTCGGGGTGTTCCCCAGCCGTGGAATTGTACGGACCCGTAGTTTCGGTGCTTTTTCTCAGATTTTGGAAGAATTACGGTCACTGTAGCTTCCACGACCGTGGTTTAGGGCGTGGAACTCTCTGTAATGTGCCAAAATCCAAGTTTATTCAATTCCTTCCAACTTTTCCTCCTTCTATTGCCTATTCCATTGCTCCTACATCCAAAAACACGACATACCGGAAGGTATCGAGGGAAAAACAAAGCAAAAACGACTATACTAACTAATCTAAGAATGAAAATGAAAACATATGTGCAATACCTTGGGTTGCCTCCCAAGAAGCGCTTGTTTTAGGTCCGTAGCTAGACCGTTTCTGCATCTATTCGAGTGTGGTGGGTGCGAACTCCTCAGCTTGGAGCTCCGGTGTATACTTCTTAAGTCGTTGACCGTTCACCTTGAAACTTCCGGTCTTTTCACCCCATACTTCGACTGCACCATGGGGAAATACATGTTTGATTAGATAAGGTCCAGTCCAACGACATTTAAGCTTACTTAGAAAGAGCCGAAGTCTCGAATTGAAGAGGAGAACTTGATCTCCTTCTTTAAGGTCTTTTGGAATGATATGCTTATCATGCCAACACTTCGCCCTTTCCTTGTAAATCTTGGCGTTCTCATAGGCGTTCAAGCGGAATTCTTCTAACTCATTAAGGTCTAAGAGGCGCTTCTCGCCTGCTTCTTTCATGCTGAAGTTCAACCACTTCACAACCCAATACGCCTTGTGTTCCAGCTCTACCGGGAGATGACAAGACTTCCCATACACAAGGTTGTATGGTGTTGTACCTATGTGAGTCTTGTAATCTGTCTTATACGCCCATAATGCGTCATCTAGTTTCAAAGACCAATCTTTCCTTGTCTTTGACACCGCTTCTCAAGGATGCCCTTGATCTCTCTATTCGAAATCTCCACTTGTCCACTTGTTTGTGAATGGTAGGGAGTGGCGATCTTGTGAGTCACCCCATACTTAGCTAGTAGAGCTTCGAATCGTCGGGCAATGAAGTGTGAACCTCCGTCACTAATGATGGTCCGTGGTGTCCCAAACCTTGGGAAGATAGTTTTATTAAAGAACTTGACAACAACCATGGCTTTATTAGTGGGAGAGGCAATAGCTTCAACCCATCTCGAAACATAATCTACAGTGAGAAGTATGTGTTGGTTTCCGCAAGATGATGGGGAAGGTCTCATGAAGTCGACTCCCCAAACGTCGAAAATTTCCACCTCCTAAATGTTGTTGAGAGGCATCTCGTTTCTCCTAAAGATATTTCCTATTCTTTGACAAGCATCGCAACAAGAAATAAAGGTTTTCACATCCTTAAATAAAGTAGGCCAAAAGAATCCGGATTGCAATACCTTAGCGCTAGTTTTATGGGAACTAGTGTGTCCTCCACAAAGAAGTGAATGACGCTTTTCATTTTGTCTTTCGGCACACATCTCCTAATGATGCCATCGGGACCTCTTTTGAAGAGTAGAGGTTCATTCCAAAAGTATTGTCGGACATCCTTAAATAACTTCTTTCTTTGTGCGTAGGATAGTCTGGGAGGTATTTCCTGACAAACCAAGTAATTTACAAAATCAGCAAACCAAGGTTCGTTACCTCTAGAGATCTTGTCTTGTCGCGGATTAAGTGATCCACAACAGAATTTTCCGAGCCCTTCTTGTCGCGGATTTCTAGATCGAATTCTTGTAGGAGAAGAATCCATCTAATCAGCCTCGGTTTTGCATCCTTCTTGGCGAGCAAATACCGGATTGCTGAATGGTCCGTGTATACAATCTCCTTCGCTCCTACAAGATAAGAACAAAACTTTTCAAATGCATATACAACGGTTAAAAGTTCTTTCTCAGTTGTGGCGTAGTTGAGCTGCGCTTCATCTAGCGTCTTGCTAGCATAGTATATGGCATGAGTGTGGCCTTCCTTCTTTTGTCCAAGCACCGCTACGTCACTTGCACCACACATTACCTCGAACGGAAGATTCCAGTCCGGAGGTTGGATGATCGGGGCTGAGATGAGAGCTTCCGAAATCTTATAGAAGGCGTCTAGACATTCTTGTGAAAAATCAAAAACTACATCCTTCATCAATAGATTAGTTAGCGGTTTAAAAATTTTAGAAAAGTCCTTGATGAGTCTTCTATAAAATCCAACATGTCCTAGGAAACTTCTTATAGAAGGCCTTGTCAGCTTCGTTCCCTCTATTAGAGATCAAATGTCCTAGCACAATGCCTTCCTTAACCATGAATTGACACTTCTCCCAATTAAGAACTACGTTAGTGTCTTCACACCTTTGTAACACAAGAGAAAGGTTAGAAAGACAATTGTCAAATGAGGAACCATAAACTGAAAAGTCGTCCATAAAAACCTCCATGATTTCCTCAATATACTCCGATAAGATGGCCATCATATACCTTTGAAAGGTGGCTGGAGCGTTGCAAAGTCCGAATGGCATCCTCCTATAAGCAAACGTACCCCATGGACACGTGAATGTGGTCTTCTCTTGATCATCCGGGTGGATCAAAATCTGGAAGAAACCACTATTACTGTCAAGATAACAGAAATAGGAGTGTTGTGCTAACCTCTCAAGCATTTAATCTATAAATGGTAGCGGGAAGTGATCCTTCCTAGTTGCATTGTTCAGCTTGCGGTAGTCAATGCACATCCTCCAGCCCATCACGGTTCTTGTAGGAATGAACTCGTTGTTCTTGTTGGTGATAACCGTCATTCCTCCTTTCTTCGGGATAACTTAAACGGGGCTCATTCACTTGCTATCGGATATAGGATAGATGATACCTGCGTCAAGTAACTTAAGAATTTCCTTCTTAACAACCTCCTTCATGATCGGATTTAACCGTCTTTGAGGTTGTCGTGAAGGCTTGAAATCCTCCTCCATTAAAATCTTTTGCATGCATAAAGATGGTTTAATTCCTACAAGATCCTCTATGGTATAACCTAAGGCCTTCTTATGTTTTCTTAGAACATCCATTAGTTTCTCATGTTCATCTTCATTTAAATCGGAACTAACAATAACGGGAAAGGTAGAATTAGTTCCAAGAAATGCATACCGAAGATGTGTGGGAAGCGACTTCAATTCCATAGCTATTGATGCCTTTGATGAGTCTTGAGGTGTTTCCGACGCTTCCTTAGAAGTCTCTAAGGGTGTAGGAGTGATTGGAGAAGACTCAAGAGTAGTTGTGGAAAGAACGGAATTATTCTCAGAATTTCCCAAAATTACTGCACACCTGTTACTTCCACGGCCGTGGTTTAGGGCGTGGAAGTCTCTGTTGTTCTCAAAATAGCAGTTTACGGGCAGTTTTGGTGAAACCACGGCCGTGGAATAGCACGACTGGCCGTGGTTTCTCACATTTTCTGAGCCATCGTATAATTTCTCAAGCTCTTCCTCTTGTACTTCCTTTAGCTCTTCTAAGGCTTCAATCTCAACATTGCACTCCTCTTCCTCTCCCTTTTCCATGATGCACATGGTTATGACCTTTTGCAATGGATCTTTGAATAGGATCGAGCTCACTTCCTCTCTAGACGCCTCTTCGTCATAGATGTTGAACATATCCTCTCCAAGTGCTGGCTCTTTCACCAAAGTTGAGAGAACAAATTCAACCTTCTCCTATCCTACATCGACGGCTAGTCTAGCATTCTTGCAGTCCACCATACAACCGGAAGTTGCAAGAAATGGTCGTCCGAGTATGATCGGGACCGGGCAATTTGCAGGAATGTCAAGCACAACGAAATATATGGGAATGTAAAACTTACCGAGCTTGATTGGGACGTCTTCAATGATACCGACAGGACGAGGATCGATCCGCCATGTACAACGTCATCTTCACCGGTTTAGGTTCACCTAAACCGATCTTCCTACACAAAGCATGTGGAATGATGCTTACGCTTGCTCCTAAGTCACAAAGAGAGTTATATGTGACTTCTCCAACCCCTATCAGAATGCAAAATGACCCCGGATCTCTCAGCTTTGGGGGCATCTTTTCCGTCATCGTTTTGATGAGCTTCAAAGATTCCGAACTCATCTTGACTTCTCCGAAGTCTTCCAGCTTCCTCTTGTTAGAGAGGATCTCTTTTAAGAACTTCCCGTAAGCGGGCATACCTACAATTGCATCAATGAAAGGTATATTTATATGCAGTTTGCTGATTAGATCAACTAACTTACCGAACTGCTTGTCTAGACGCGCTCTTGCTCTAGATTGCGGGAATGGTAGAGGAGGTTTGTAAGTTGGAGGATGAACATAAACATCTTCCTTCTCCTTCTCCTTTTCTTTCTCCTTCTCGGCTGGGACTTCTACAAACTTGGGCTGCGGATCGGTGGTTGTTACACCACTCCTAGTAGTAATTGCCATCACCCTTCCTTTCTGATTGTCCTCCATCTTTCCGGGAAACTTCCCTTGATCTCTAGGAACTTCTCCGGCCTTGTTGAACACTTGGTTTTTCTAAAGCCTTGTGTGCTTTATCAACCGAAGTTATATAGCTCTCCAAACCTTGTAGCTTTCCCAAGATCGTTTCCAGCATAGGATCGGATTTCACCTTCTCCGTCTTGGTTGAGCTATTTGATGTTTGCCCTGAATTTTCAAAGGGGTAGAAGAAGAGGAAGGAGGTGTTAGTGAATTTTCAGAATTTGAATAGGAATTACCGGAATTTTGTTGGTTGGATCGCCAATTGTTGTTGGAATTCCTATTGTTGTTGTTGTTATTCCAATTGTTGTTCCAATTATTTTTCCGGTTATTGTTTCTATTCCCTTGATTGTTGTTGTTGTCCCTTCCTAAGTAGTCAACATCTTGCTCATTCGTCTTTTTAAGGCCAACTCTCATGATTTCCTTCAACTCCTTGATCTTATTGTTGAGGGAAAATATTTTAGTTTGTGCAGCTTGAGTTAGCTTAGCTCCCATATCCCCTTAATTCCGGTTATTCGGATCCACTTTCCGGTAGGAATACTTCTCAATCACTTGGGCTTGCTTCTCAATGAAGTCCCAAGCGTCATCTTCTCTCATGTCCATAAATGTACCACAAGAAAGAGATTGGAGCTTGAATTGCATTTCCACATCCAGCCCATTGTAGTTGATCTCCAATAATTCCAGCTTTGGAATACCATTGTGTGGACAATCCAATAAGAGATCCTTAAACCTTTCCCAAGATTGAAACAAACTTTCATTAGGCTTCATAGAAAATGCATTAATCTTACCTCTCAACTCCGCCATTTTGGATGACGGAAAGAACTTGGTGAGGAACTCCGAAGATAGATCCTCCCATGTGTTAAGCCTTCCAGCTGGAAGAGCTTGATACCAAGACAAAGCATTGTCCTTCAAAGAGAAGAATAACGGTTTGATCTTGTAATTGTTGTTGACAACCCTCTTCGGCTTCAATGTCTCCATAAAAATCTTGAAATTCTATAGGTGTTGCTGTGGAGATTCAACACTCGTTCCACCAAATTGGCTTTGGCGAACCATGGTAATGACTTGCGGGCTAAACCCGAAGTCCTGGATGTCTTCAGCTCCGAAATTCACACCTAGACGACGTGGTTGCTGAATTAGATCCATCCTTTGCCCAAGAGTCCGTGGTTCATCCCCTTCATGAGCGACTCTCAGATCTCTAATGGGAATGCGAGGATCAACCGGTGGTCTAGGGTTGTCACGAACTGGATGGATCACCGGATCAATGTCTTTTAGTGCCGGCATATCGTCATCATCGTCGGATGATTCAGCTCTAACGGACTTAGTTGACTTGGTTTTCTTCTTCTTCTTGGAGTCATTAATCTCCAACTTCATGTCCAGCATCATAACCTTGAACTCATATATTTGAAATTGATGACGCTCTAGTTCTTCCATATGAGCTTTCTCACTCAATTTGAGTTGAGCTCGAGCCTCGTCCAACTTCTCTTGGACGTTTCTCTCTTTGTTCTCATTCATTTTTCTTTCCTTTAGCTTTTTTCTCAAAGTTTTCTCAAGTTCTGGATCAAAAGGCACGAGGTCTTTGGTGGATCTAGACCTTCGCATATACCTAAAGAACCTGCAGAAATCACTCAAAAAGAGATCAAATAACAAGAGCAAAGCTCCCAAGCTCGACAACCGAGAGCCGAATTTGGTCTAGACCAAATCCCCAGCAATGGCCCCAAAAACTTGTTCGCCTCAAAGTGTGCGTGAAAATAAGTTTTAAATTTATAAAACTGAAATCAAAGCAAGCGAACCCACAGTGTACGAATCGGCGTAGTAAAGTAAGAATTCCAGAGTATCGAACTCAGGGATTTGGGGGATCAAATTCTGTTCGTAAATTGTCAAAAAAGTAATGTATAGAAGCTTTGCAAATATTAGGAAAATAGCAATTCTAAAGATCCAAGTATTCAACTGTGACAATTGATTCAAGATATTCTATAGATATAAGGATATAGTCGGGATTGCAAAGGTATAACTAATGTGAGGTTACGTACGGTGAAGTTTGTTCGCCAATTAGCGTGCGTGAAAATAAGTCTTAATTTATAAAACTAGAAATCAAGCAAGCGAACCCGCAGTGTACGGATCGATATAGTTAAGCAAGAATTCCAAAGTATCGAACACAGGGATTTGGGGGGTTAAATCCAATTATAGAATTGTCAAGCAAGTAAATGTATGAGCTTTGTAAATATTGGGAAAACAACAATCCTAAAGATCCAAGAATCCAGCTGTGGCAATCGATTCAAGATATACTAAAGATATAAGGACAAAGTTAAGAGTTGCAAAGGTATACTAAGACAAAGCAATGTACGGTGAAGTTCCAAGGCTTTATGTAACTTAACTAAAGACACTCTCTATAAAGGTTGTTGAGGCTTCAGTATAGAAAGGATCTAAAGGTAAGGATTAATATCAAATACCCAAACTTGTAATCCAAGGATCAAGACTAACTAAATCGATTAAGGTTGTGACACTCGGAATCGAGGTAGAGGTTGTTGAGGCTTCACTACCACCTAGAAAAGGCAAGCCAAGACTAAGTTAAAGCAAATCTTTAACTTTGAATTAAAGTAAAAGCAAAGTTCATAAACTAACACAAATTACGGGTGGATCTTGAGTTCCACGGCCGTGGAACCTTAAGAACAAACCGTGGTTTGGGGTTTCGGCGAAATCTCTCTAACTCTCAGGGTCCAATTTGTTTACGATCGATCTATCATCATCTAAGCCACAACTATCAACCCTTCACCTTAGAATTGCTAAAGAGTTTTAGCCAACAACAGTCATTATGATATCAAATTCAAGATTTAAAAGAATGAAAGATGAAAACCTTCGAAAACCTTGAATAAATCTCAAATCAATCTCAAATCCACAAACAAGAACAATGATGTAAGTAGATTCAGAATAACACAAACAATCACAATACTTGATAAGAACGAAGAACGGGATGTCAATCCGTCTTCTAATCAAACCTAAGGACAAAGCGTAACTTCCAAATCTTCAACTCTTCGCAAATCTCCGTTGCGGAATAGCAATCTCACACGTCCCACTTGAAACCCTAGGCACGTGCAATCGGCGTAAGCAAAGTCTGAACGGAAGTGTAAGAGAAGGTGACGGAATCTCTCTCTTTCTGTCCTTTTATAGGGCAAGATAAAATATGAGCCCAGCCCATTGCGTAAAAGATCGTGGCTTCAAATTGTACGTTAAAAGATCGCCAAGATCACGGTCGTGGAAGGTTCCACGCCCGTAATTTAGAGCGTGAGACTTGATCACGGTTGCTTCAAATCCTCCACGGCCGTGTAAGTTGCTGGAATGCTCTACGCTTGTGTTGCCAAAGTTCCACGGCCGTGGATTAGAGCGTGGATCCTAATACGGCCGTATTTTAGAGCGTGGAACGTAGATGGCTCGTAATTCTCCTTGATTTTGTGTCATTCTTCAACTTAGTATCTTCATTAGCTCCTAGTGATGTCCTCAATCCTAGGACATGCTCAATCCATCTCCATTCTCCCTTGATTCATCCGGTTTTAGCTCTTAATTGCCTACAATCAACACAAAGCTTATGTAGATCTCTATATCGACAAAATAGATGAACTAGCTCACAATTGCTTCAATGCTTTATCAATGAGTACCAATATGGATGAAAAACACTTAGAAAACGTGCCTAAAATATCACAATATTTCATGCTAACAAATAACCCCATACTTGCCACTTGCTTGTCCCTAAGCAAGGTCTTGCAAAAGCTTTAAAACTCAAGTTAGGATGAAATATGTGTACACTCTCAAAAACAAAACTCCTTTTAGATAAATGTGCTTTCTAATCAATAGATCATTCTCAAATCTTGCTTCATTCGTTTATAAGACTTTCATATACATAATCAAAGAGTAAAAAGTAAAGAAAACTCATGAATCGACCAAACTTCCATGTAAACGTCATAACCTTCAAACATTATCAAATTCAATCATAAGAAACTTCAATTTAGATCACTAAGTCATATATCATTCTCTTGATCTTAAGGACTTTCAAACAAGGTCTAGAATGTGGAAAGGGAAGGAAAACTTTAAGGAATGTGGTGCATGAATCCGGGAAGGTGGATAACTACTCTTTTCTTTTTCTCTTGCGGTTTCCGCAGCACTTTCAACTTAGAGCTTCGCTCTCTTCTTTTCATTTTTCAACTTTACTTTTGAAGTTATGGATAGAGGTGCACAAAAACCGAAGCCTAGGAGATTGGCGTTTCTCAATTTTGCGAGATGCCTCAAACCCTTGATGCACATACCATAATCCGCTAGGAATATCGCTCAATCCGATCTTTGGCAAGACACAAACACCCGGCTATGTGAATGGTGCCGAGTTACTCATCGTCATGATTGACTTCTCCAAACCTATAATTTCTTTCTATTCTTTTGAATGCAAATAATTGCTTTCATGGCCCTCCCACATCAAACATGGCAAATATCAACTCCTCCAAATTCCCAGATAGGTAAAGGGGGCCATTATTTCAATGAGGGGCTAAATGATCAAAGAAAGAAGAAAGAAAATCGAAGTGCCTTAATCATCTCAAAAAGAAGTATAAGAACTTATCATGTGATTTCAACCTTGATTTCTCAACATGATTTAAGTAACATTCATCACATTATGAAATTTGCAAAAGAAGGATAATCAACTCATTCAATTTCTTTTCAATTCACTATTTGTTTAAGCATGCGATTGTCATCAAAACTCAATTCACAAGTAGTGATTATCATAGAAATCATCTCTATCCTTAGAAGCACAAAAGTTTCAAAATTTTTCAATTTTTATGGGTTTTTCAAAAGCTTTTTCATGCAATGCAATAATGAAACGTGTAACAATAGAATGAACATGCAAGGTAGTCTCGATAGAAGCATACAAAAGTGAGTAAGAGTTATTACAAATTATTAGTCACACCCCACCCCATACTTGGAACAAACATTGTCCCTAATGTTCAAAAAGAAAAAGAAGAAAAGAAAGAAAGAAAAAGAACTCACAAAATGGTGGTGGAACGGCTAAAACTGTCGATCATCGAATGTCATCACTGAGGTGGAGGCGGTGGTGGAAACGGGGAGAAGCCGGGATCGTAGTGCTGCCCGAACTGCTGGCGGTAAACATCTCTCATCATATGGTCAAGATCGTCGGCTCGTGCATCCCTAGCATCAGCACGAATCTCCAAAGCTCCAACCCTATCGGAAAGGTCGGTAGCCCACTGTGGCAGCTGCTCGTACCAACCAGGCAGCTGGCTGTACCATGCCGGTGCATCTGAAGGTGCTGGTGCAGGTGGCGGCTGTGCATGCCAAGGCGGTGGAGCTCCCATCCAATCCGGCTGCGTCCTATACCAAGCAGGAGGATCCGCCATCTAAGTCGGCCTCTCGCTCACACTAGCACGGCGAGAGGATGATCCTGAAGCTCTAGTGGGGCGGGGAGAGTGTCTAGGAAGGTCAAGAACTGCATCCGGGAATGTACCAAAGTCATGATCAGCTCCTCCTCCCTCAAACTCGTCATCCCCTCTCATCTCCTCCTCTACAACTGGTGGTGGTGGAACATAGGGAGGGGCTACTAATCTGTCCGCATACATGGCAGCGAACGTCGTCTTCCAGTTATGGCGTCCAGCCATAATGGAATACTCAGGAAGCCACTCTATCCCTCTCTCTGTCCTGCTCTCCCAAGGCATAGCAGCATATGGTGGAGCTCTATGGGTAGGGAAAATAATGCCTCTAGTCATGAGGCTATGTAGTCCTAAGGGTGTAGCTGCAATACGTGTACATGCTGAGAAATCTACCCCTAACTGTCTAGCAAGGTGGGTAACCATCCCACCGTATCCGATGTTACTAGCCCTCTTATTCTTTAGCTTGCTCATAGTAGCAGCTAAGAGGGTGGCGTAGTCAGCAGGTCTACCGTATAGCATACAGCAGAGAAGGAAAAGCTCGTCTGTCTTGATTTTCTGAGGCGTCTCCGTCCTAGGGAAGAGACACTCAGAAAGCACCTTATGAGCAATCTTCAAGGCTAGGTGATACATCAACCTAGCCTTGGTATCAGCTGGCAGCCAGCGGTCCACACTGGCGTATACCATCGCGATCTCCTCTCAGAAATCCTTGGCGTACACACCACTGGGGAAACGACCATTGAAGGTCTTGTTAGCATGAAATATTGTGATATTTTAGGCACGTTTTCTAAGTGTATTTGATTCATATTGATAGTCTTTGATTGAACATTGTTGCATTTGTGAGCTAGTTTGCCTATATGGTTGATATGGATGTCTACACAAGTTCTATGTTGATTATAGGTGATTGAGAGCCATTTCCGAACGGAATTTAGCAAAGATGAGTTGATTGAGTATGTCCATAGATTGAGGGCATTCTTAGGAGCAAAATAAGTGTCAACTTCAGGAATGCACGAGGCTAGGGAAGAATCACGTTCTTGCCCTAAACCACGCTCTAAAATACGGCCGTACTACAAACCACGTTCAGTTCCACGGCCGTGGAACCCTGCAGGAGAAGCGTGGTTCATTCCAGAAGCTTTTACGGTCGTGGAATCCATGGTTCAAACCGTGTTGATTTCCACGCTCTAAATTACGGTCGTGGAACCTTCCACGACCGTGATCTTGGCGATCTTTTTCGCCACATTTTAAGCCACGATCTTTCAGAAGATTGGGCCGGGCCGATATTTTATCTTTCCCTATAAAAATACGGACGAAGAGAAATTCCGTCACCTCGCTTTAGGCTTACACTTACGACATTGCGACTTGGAGATTTTGGCGATTCTTGCAAAAAGACGTATTTTGCCCTCTTCCTTAGAGTTGCCCTAATCTCGCACTTTTGGTGGAGATTGCTGTGGGATTTCCGGATTGACGGAAGATCGAAGTTTTTGGAAGATTGTTGCAAGAAGATTTCTCTTCTTGTTTAGGTTTGATTTAGAGGACGGATTGACATCCCGTTCTTCCTTCTTTCCTAAGATCGTGTTTGTTTGCTTTATTTTGAATCCATTGACAATATTCGTTCTTGATTGTGACTTTGAGATTGGTTTGAAGTTTATTGGAAGTTTTCGGAAGTTTTCATCTTTTAATCTTTTAATCTTTGAATTTGATATCATAATGATGATTGTTGGCTAAAAACCCTTAACAATTCTAAGGTGAAGGGTTGATAGTTGTGGCTTAGATGATGATAGATTGATCGTAAACAGATTAGACCCTGAGAGTTAGAGAGAATCGTCGACGAACCCTAAATCACGGTTTGTTCTTGAGTTCCACGACCGTGGAGTCTCAAGATCCACCCGTAATTTCCCTTAAGTTTACGAACCTGCTTTTACTTTAATCAAAAGTTAAAGATTTGCTTTAACTTAGTCTAGGCTTGCCTTTTCTAGGTGGTAGTGAAGCCTCAACAACCTCTACCTCGATTGTGAGTGTCACAACCTTAATCGATTTAGTTAGTCTTGATCCTTGGATTACGAGTTTGGGTATTTGACATTAATTCTTGCCTTTAGAACCTTTCTATATTGAAGCCTCAACAACCTGTATAGAGAGTGTCTTGTAGGTGAGTCATATAAGGTTTTTGGAACTTCACCGTACGATTACCTTACATTAGCATACCTTTGCATATCTCAACTCTGTCTTTATATCATTAAGTACATCTTGAATCGATTGCCACAGCTGGATACTTGGATCTTTAGGATTGTTGTTTTCCCAATAATTTGCAAAGCTCTTATATTCACTTGCTTGATAACCTACGATCGAATTTATTCTCCCCAAATCCCTGTGTTCGATACTCTGGAATACTTGCTAATCTACGCCGATCCGTACACTGCGGGTTCGCTTGCTTGATTCTAGTTTTATAAATTTAAAGCTTATTTGCACGCACGTTTAGGGGCGAACAAGTTTTTGGCGCCGTTGCCGGGGATTTGGTTTAGACCGAATTCGGTAGCCGGTTGTCAAGCTTGGGAGCTTGCTCTCGTTATTTGATATCTTTTTGAGTGCATGCGCAGGTCTAGGAACACCGAAGACCTCTTACCTCTTGATCAAGAGCTTGAGAGGACTTTAAGGCAAAAGCGCAAGGAAAAGAAGATGGCTGAAGAACACGAACGTGATCTTCAAGCGGAGTTGGCGGAGAAGGAAGCTCAACTCCAATGGAATGAGAACATCTGCCGGGATGAAATGGATCGTCATCAATCTCAAGTTAACAATCTACAGGATATGATTTTCCAAATGAGGATAGAACTAAGCGACCTTAAGAATAAGGGAAGCAAGAAATCCTCAAGAAGGGCATCAAGATCTAGAAGAAGAAGTCACTCATCCGCTGATGATAGTGATTCTTCCATGCCACCGCTAGAGGAGATTGATCCCACGATCAATGTGAATCCTTTTCATCCACGGGGAGCTGCTAATCGCCGCATTCCACCTAGAAATGAGAGGATCGAACGTGTAGATGATGAGCCAAGAACTCTTGGCCAAAGGATGGATCCAACACAACAACCGCGCCGTTTGGGCGTGAATTTCAATGCTGAAGATGTGCAAGGGTTTAGCTTCAACCCTCAAGTTATTACTCTTGTTCGCCAAAACCAATTTGGCGGGACAAGCGCTGAATCTCCACACCAACACTTGCAAAACTTTGAGTGTATGATGGTGACAATGAGACCAAAGAGTGCTACTACCAACAACTATAAGCTCAAGCCTTTCTTCTTCTCCTTGAAGGGGAAAGCGTTGTCTTGGTACCAAGCTCTTCCTAGGGGGAAACTAGACACGTGGGAAGACCTTTCCGCGGAGTTCCTCACCAAATTCTTTCCGCCATCCAAAACGGCGGAACTTAGAGGTAAGATCAATGCATTTTCCATGAGATCTAACGAAAGTTTGTTTCAATCATGGGAAAGGTTTCAGGACTTGTTATTGGATTGCCCTCATCATGGCATATCCAAGCTTGCATTGCTGGAGATTTACTACAAGGGGCTGGATGCGGGGACGCAATTCAACCTCCAATCCCTCTCATGTGGAACATTCATGGACATGAGAGAAGATGACGCTTGGGACTTCATTGAGAAGCAAGAAAGGGTCATAGAGAAGTATTCCCACCGGAAGGTGGAGGGAAACCGTGTGGAGCAAGGAGCGAAGCTCACACATGAAGCTCAAAATCAGATTTTCTCCCTCAACAATGAGATCAAAGAGTTGAAGGAGGCTATCAAGACCAATTTTCCAAAGCAACAAGACAAGGATGTTGGATATTTGGGCAACAACAATGGCAGCGATAACACAAACCGCAACAACAACAACAACAATAACCGGAACAACAACCGGAACAACAATTGGAATGGAAACAACAATAACCGGAACAACAATTGGAACAACAATAGGGGTTCAAACAACAACAATTGGCGCTCCAATCAACAAAATCCGGTAACTCTTATCCTTCCAATTCTAATTCACTAACTCCACCTTCCTCTTCCTCTACTCCTTTGAAAAGCCAGGGGCAATCATCTAATGGAGGAAACAATTCGGGGAAGGAGAAGCCCGATCCCATGTTGGAAACGATTTTGGGAAAGCTACAAGGGTTGGAGAACCGCATCATTAAGGTTGATGATCAAATTTCCAAGGTTGATAAAGCTCAAAAGGTTTTAGAAAACCAAATGTTCAGCCATGCGGAGGAAGTTCCTAGGAATCAAGGGAAACTTCCAGGAAAGACGGAGGACAACCCTAAAGGAAGGGTGATGGCAATCACAACTAGGAGCGGAGTGACTACCACCGATCCGCAGCCTAAGTTCGTTGAAGTCCCCGTAGAGAAAGACAAAGAGAAGGGGAAGGAGAAGGAAGATGTCTACGTTCCTCCTCCAGCTTACAAACCTCCCCTACCATTCCCTCAATCTAGAGCGAGAGCGCGCCTAGATAAACAGTTTGGTAAGTTTATAGAACTCATGAGCAAGCTGCATATTAATATACCCTTTATTGATGCTATTGTAGGTATGCCGGCTTATGGCAAGTTCTTGAAGGAGCTCCTCTCCAACAAGAGGAAGCTAGAAGACTTCGGAGAGGTTAAGATGAGTTCGGATTCTTTGGATCTCATCAGAACCATGAAGGAGAAAATGCCCCCAAAGCTAAAGGATCCGGGGTCATTTTGCATTCCCATAGGAGTGGGAGATGTCACATATGATGCTTTATGTGACTTAGGAGCAAGTGTGAGCATCATACCACTTGCATTATGTAGGAAGATCGGTTTAGGCGACCCTAAACCGGTGAAGATGACGTTATACATGGCGGATCGATCCATCACTCGCCCCGTCGGTATTGTGGAAGACGTCCCGGTCAAGCTAGGTAAATTCTTTGTTCCTATAGATTTTGTCGTGCTTGATATTCCTGCAGATAGTCCGGTCCCGATCATACTCGGAAGACCGTTTCTTGCAACTTCCGGATGCATAGTCGATTGCAAGAATGGGATACTCGCTTTTGATATAGGAGAAGAGAAAGTAGAGTTCGTTCTTTCCACTCTAGTGAAGGAGCCAATCTTTGATGAGGATATTTTCGATATCCAAGATGAAGAAGGTTTGTCTAGGGAGGAGGTAAGTGCGATTCTCTTTAACAATCCTTTACAAAAAGTTATCACTATGAGTCTAACAAATGTAGGGGAAGAAGAAGAGTGCAATGAGGCAATTGAAGCCTTAGAAGCACAAGAAGAGATGCATGAAGTGGAGTTTGAAAAACTCCACGATGAGGCAGAAAACGTCAGAATCCACGGCCACACACTATATTCCACGGCCGTGGATTTCACAACCAAAACCGTGTCCCACTCCAGAGGGTTATACGGTCGTGGAGAAGACATGACAACCGTATTTCCTTTCCACGCCCTAAACCACGGCCGTGGAGGACATGAGGAACCCGTAATTTTGGGCGTGGAAAGGAGTGATCGAGACACTTCTTCAACTTCTTCTGATTCTTCTCCCACACACTCATCACCCTTAGAAACTTCTAAGGAGACATCGGATGCTTCTCAAGGATCATTGGAACCTCCGCAAGCAATGGATCTCAAAGCACTTCCTACTCATCTAAGGTACGCTTTTCTAGGACCTAATTCTACCTTTCCGGTTATTGTTAGTTCCGATCTAAGCATAGATGAACATAATCAGCTCATGATTGTCTTTAGGAAACATAGGAAAGCTTTAGGCTATACTATTGAGGACTTAGTAGGAATAAAACCCTCCCTATGCATGCATAAGATACTAATGGAGGAAGATTTTAGAACTTCAAGACAACCTCAAAGGCGGTTGAATCCGACCATGAAGGAGGTTGTCAAGAAGGAAATTCTTAAGCTTCTTGATGCAGGTATCATCTACCCTATCTCCGATAGTAAGTGGGTGAGTCCAGTTCAAGTAGTTCCGAAGAAGGGAGGAATGACGGTCATCACCAACAAGAACAACGAACTCATTCCTACCCGAACTGTAACGGGATGGCGGATGTGCATAGACTACCGCAAGCTCAACAATGCAACGCGGAAGGATCACTTCCCATTGCCATTCATTGATCAAATGCTTGAAAGGTTAGCACAACATTCACATTTTTGCTACCTTGACGGTTATAGTGGTTTCTTTCAGATTCCGATACATCCGGATGATCAAGAGAAGACCATATTCACGTGCCCATGGGGTACGTTTCCTTATAGGAGAATGCCGTTCGGGCTTTGCAACGCCCCAGCCACCTTTCAACGGTGTATGATGGCCATCTTCTCCGAATACATAGAGGAAATCATGGAAGTCTTCATGGACGACTTCTCCGTATACGGTTCCTCTTTTAACGATTGCCTTTCTAACCTTTCTCTTGTTTTGCAAAGGTGTGAAGACACTAACCTAGTTCTCAATTGAGAGAAGTGTCAATTTATGGTTAAGGAAGGAATCGTATTAGGTCACTTAGTCTCTAGTAGAGGGATAGAAGTAGATAAAGCTAAGATAGAGACCATAGAGAAACTTCCTCCCCCAACTTCGGTGAAAGGGATAAGGAGTTTTCTAGGACATGCTGGATTCTATAGACGCTTCATTAAAACTTTTCTAAGATATCAAAACCGCTCACTAATCTATTGATGAAGGATGCAGTTTTTGAGTTTTCGCAGGAATGTTTGGATGCGTTTATCCAACCTCCGGATTGGACTCTTCCCTTTGAGGTTATGTGCGATGCTAGTGACGTAGCTATAGGAGCTGTTCTTGGACAACGAAAGGAAGGGCGAACCCATGCCATATACTATGCTAGCAAGACGCTAGATGAAGCGCAGCTCAACTACGCCACTACCGAGAAAGAGTTTTTAGCCATTGTCTATGCTATTGACAAGTTTCGCTCTTATCTTGTAGGTGCAAAGGTAATTGTCTACACGGATCATGCTGCGATCCGGTACCTCCTCGCGAAGAAAGATGCGAAGCCAAGGCTAATTAGATGGATTCTTCTCCTACAAGAATTCGATCTAGAGATCCGCGATAAGAAAGGTTCAGAAAATTCTGTTGCGGATCATTTGAGTCGCCTAACACATCTAGAGGACGACCATTTACCCATCGACGACTCCTTCCCGGACGAACACCAACACATCATTGAGGAATGCATCGATGTGATCTCCAAAGGTAACGAACCATGGTTTGCTGATTTTGTTAACTATTTGGTTTGTCAGGAGATACCGCCCGGACTATCCTACGCACAAAGGAAGAAGTTCTTTAAGGATGTCCGGGAATACTTTTGGAACGAGCCTCTCCTCTTTAAGAGAGGTCCGGATGGCATCATTCGGCGATGTGTGCCGGAAGATGAGATGCAAAGTGTCATCCGCCATTGTCATTCACTACCTTGTGGAGGACACGCTAGTTCGAACAAGACTAGCGCAAAGGTATTGCAATCTGGATTCTTTTGGCCTACTTTGTTTAGAGATGTGCAATCCTTTGTTTCTTGCTGCGATGCTTGTCAAAGAACAGGCAATATCTCTAGGAGGAACGAGATGCCCCTCAACAACATTCAAGAGGTGGAGATTTTCGATGTTTGGGGAGTTGATTTTATGGGACCATTCCCATCCTCTTGTGGAAACCAATACATACTATTGGCGGTAGATTACGTTTCTAGATGGGTGGAAGCAATTGCCTCTCCCACCAATGATGCCATGGTGGTGGTTAAGTTCTTTAACAAGACCATATTCCCGCGATTCGGGACGCCAAGGACGATCATTAGTGATGGAGTTTCTCACTTCATTGCCCGGCGCTTTGAAGCTCTTCTAGCTAAGTATGGGGTTACTAACAAGATTGCTACCCCCTATCATCCACAAACAAGTGGACAAGTTGAGATCTCAAATAGGGAGATCAAAGGAATTCTAGAGAAGACAATTTCAAGGACTAGGAAGGATTGGTCCTTGAAGCTTGACGATGCATTGTGGGCGTACCGGACTGCATACAAGACTCCCATAGGAACCACACCATACAACCTTGTGTATGGGAAGTCTTGTCACTTGCCGGTAGAGTTGGAGCACAAAGCGTTTTGGGCTATCAAGTGGTTAAATTTCAGCATGAAGGAAACGGGAGAGAAACGTCTCCTAGACATCAATGAGCTGGATGAACTCCGCTTGAATGCTTATGAAAACGCTAAGATCTATAAGGAGAGAGCAAAGCGTTGGCATGATAAGCATATCATTCCAAAGGACTTCAAAGAAGGAGATCAAGTTCTCCTCTTCAATTCAAGGCTTCGTCTCTTTCCAGGTAACCTTAAATCTCGTTGGACCGGACCTTTTCTAATTAAACGTATTTTCCCCCAAGGTGCAGTTGAAGTATGGGGTGAAACGGGCGGAAGCTTTAAGGTGAACGGCCAACGACTCAAGAAGTATACGCCGGAACTCCAAACTGAAGAGTTCGCGCCTACCGCACTCGAATAAGTGCGAGATTGGTCTAGCTACAGACCTTAAACAAAGCGCTTCTTGGGAGGCAACCCAAGGTATTGCATTTTTGTTTTTGTTTTCGATTCATAGATTAGCTTAGTATAGACGTTTTTCGCTTTGTTTTTGCCTTCGATTCCTTCCGGTATGTTCGTGTTTTTGGATGCAGGAACGATGGAAAAGGAAAAGGGAAGGATAATGTTGAAGAAAAGTGACGAAATTTGGACTTTGGAGCTTTACAGAGAGTTTCACGGCCTAAACCACGGTCGTGACAGCTACAGTGCCCGTAATTTCCAAAAGCCTTTGAAAAATCACAAAAACCACGGTTCCGTACAATTCCACGGCCGTGGAACACCCCGACAGACCGTGATTTTCAAAATTTTGCCTGTGACTATATAAACCACGTTCTTCACCAAAACACTCCACAAAATTTCCCTTCCACGACCTAAACGCCGAAATCCACGACCCTCTCTCAAATCCTCGTTTCTTAATCGTTTTTAACGATTCTTCCTCCCAAACTGAAGCAAATTCGACCACCAACAAGATCCAAGCGACGAATCGAGCGGAAATTCACCAAGGAACGCGCAATTCGGATTTTTAAATCCGAAAAATAGGTTTTTCCACTCTTCTTGATCTTTGTCGATTTGGTTCGTTTTTGTTAGAGATTTTAGGAAGAACTGATTGAAATTGGAGGAAATTAGATTAGGGCTGCTTGTTTGTTAAGATTGAGAGCTGAATTCTGAGATTTGAGAATTTCTGAGACGAATCACGGTTCCTGGGAGAACCACGACCGTGGAACCTCTAGAACAGCCCGTAAATTTTGACAGAATGGACTTTGTGAGGAGAATTTCGGGGAGGATTAAGGAGAAGAAGAATAACCAGAACAAGAAGAGGAAGGGTAATCCCTCTTCTTCCTCATCCTCTAGAGCACCACCACCCTCTTCCCCTTCACCTCCATCATCACCTTCATCACCCTCACCTCCTAGCCCTAGAGTCCCGACCATTCATGAGGATCACCTCGATGCACTCGAGAGGATCCATGAGAGGGCTGTGATTGGTCCTAGGTACTTGTTGCTAGAGGATCTAGCTCCTCTTAACATCATAGAGGACCTTACTTGGCTCTTGGATAGAGCCGGACTAGTTGTCTTCTCGGCTATCCGAGAAGACGCTTATGAGGAGATTACACGGGAGGTTGTGACGTCTTTCGAGCACAACCATGTAGACAGGACCGTCTCTTTCCGTCTTATGGAAAGAAACTATCATTTTACCATCCGTGAGTTCGGGACTTTCTTCGGGTTTCATGAGACCTTTAACGGTCGCTTTCCTAGTGGCGTTTACGCCAAGGATTTTTGGGAGGAGGTAGCGATGATTTACGCCAGTGAGGACCGCTGGCAACCTGCTGACACCAAGGCTAGGTTGATGTACCACCTAGCCTTGAAGATAGCTCACCGTGTTCTTTCGGAGTGTCTCTTTCCTAGGACGGAGACGCCCCAAAAGATCAAGACGGATGAGCTCTTTTTGCTTTACTCCATGCTGTATGGGCGCCGAGCTGACTGTGCCACCCTCTTGGCTGCTACTATGAGCAAGCTCAAGAACAAGAGGAAGGGCAACATTGGATATGGTGGGATAGTTACCCACCTTGCTAGGAGTTTGGGAGTTAATTTTTCTGCCTGTACTAGCATACTGGCCGTTCCTTTAGGTCTTCATGCCTTCATGACTAGAGGGCTCATCTTCCCCACTCATAGAGGTCCGCCTTATGCGGCCATGCCTTGGGAGAGCAGGACGGGTAGGGGTATAGAGTGGCTACCGGAGTACTCCATTATGGCAGGACGCCATAATTGGAAGGAGACGTTCGCTCCTATGCATGCGAACAGGATTGCAGCTCCCCCATATGTCCCACCACCAGTTGTTGAGGAGGAGGAGATGGGAGATCAGTTTGAGGGTGGAGGAGGAGCCGAGCAGGAGTTTGGCACGTTTCCGGATCAGCCGGATGCGGCCCCCGATGCACCTAGACGTTCTCCACGTCCAGCTAGAGCTTCAGGCTCGTCTTCTCGCCGTGCTAGCGTGAGTGAGAGACCTACATGGATGACCACACCTCCTGCATGGTATGGAGCTCCACCTCCTTGGTCCACAGAGCAGTCAGCAGCACCAACACCAGCACCCGCACCATCCGACGCTCCAGCATGGTACAGTCAGGCTCCGGGATGGTATGAGCAGATGCCGGATTGGGCTACTGGCCTTTCAGAGAGAGTAGGAGCATTGGAGATCTGAGCCGAAGCTAGAGATGGACGCTTGGACGACCTCGATCACATGATGAGGGATGTCTACCGCCAGCAGTTTGGGCGGTTTTATGATCCTAGCTTCTCTCCATTCCCGCCTCCACCAGCGCCGCAGTGATTGATTGCATGACCGTTCGCTTTAGCCATTCCACCGCCACTTTGTGAGTTTCTTTTTCTTTTCTTCTTTTCTTTCTTTCTTTTGAACATTAGGGACAATGTTCGTCCTAAGTATGGGGTGGGATGTACTAAAAGTTTGTAATAACTCTTACTCACTATGTTTGCTTCTATTCGAGACTATCATTGCATATTCATTATATTGTTGCACGTTTCGTTATTGCATTACATGAAAAAGAACTTGAAAAACCCATAAAAATTGAAAAATTGTGAAAATTTTGTGCTTCTAAGGAATTGAGATGATTTCTATGATAATCGCCACTTGTGAATTGAGTTTGATGACAATTGCATGCTTAAACGATTAGTGAATTGAAAAAAAATTGAATGTGTTGATTGTGCCTCTTTTGCAAGTTTCATAATGTGATGAATATTACCTAAATCATGTTGAGAAATTGAAGTTGAAATCACACTATAAGTTCTTATACTTCTTGTTGAGATGATTAAGGCAATTCGATATTTTCTTTCTTCTTTCTTTGATCATTTAGCTCCTCATTGAAATATTGACCTCCTTTACCTATCCGGGGATTTGGAGAAGTGAATGAAAAAGGCATGTTTGATGTGGGAGGGCCATGAGAGAAATTATTTGCAATCAAAAGAATAGAAAGAAATTCTAGGTTTGGGGAAGTCAATCATGATGATGAGTAACTCGGCACCATTCACATAGCCGGGTGTTTGTGTCTTGCCAAAGTCGGATTGAGCGATATTCCTAGCGGATTATGGTATGTGCGCTAAGGGTTTGAGGCATCTCATAAAAATTGAGAAACGCCAATCTCCTAGGCTTCGGTTTTTGTGCACCTCTGTCCATAACTCCAAAAGTAAAGTCGAAAAATGAAAAGAAGAGAGCGAAGCTCTAAGTTGAAGGTGTTGCGGAAGCCGCAAAAGAAGAAGAAGGAGTAGTTGTCCACTTTCCCGGATTCATGCACCACATTCCTTAAAGTTTCCTTCCCTTTCCATATTCTAGACCTTTTTCTTTGAAAGTCCTTAAGATAAAAAGAATGTTATATGACTTGGTGATGTAAATTGAAGTTTCTTATGATTGATTTTGATAATGTTTAAGGTTTATGATGTTTGTATGGAAGTTTGATTAATTCATGAATTTTCTTTACTCTTTACTCTTTGATTAAGTGTATGAAAGTCTTATAAACGATTGAAGCAAGATTTGAGAATGATCTATTCTTTAGAAGGCACATTCCTCCAAAAGAAGTATTGCTTTGAGAAGGTACACATATTTCATCCTAACTCTTGTTTTAAAAACTTTTGAAAGACCTTGCTTAGGGACAAGCAAGTTGCAAGTATGGGGTTATTTGTTAGAATGAAATATTGTGATATTTTAGGCACGTTTTCTAAGTGTATTTGATTCATATTGATAGTCTTTGATTGAACATTGTTGCATTTGTGAGCTAGTTTGCCTATATTGTCGATATGGATGTCTACACAAGTTCTATGTTGATTATAGGTGATTGAGAGCCATTTCCGAACGGAATTTAGCAAAGATGAGTTGATTGAGTATGTCCATGGATTGAGGGCATTCTTAGGAGCAAAATAGGTGTCAACTTCAGGAATGCACGAGGCTAGGGAAGAATCACGTTCTTGCCCTAAACCACGCTCTAAAATACGGCCGTACTACAAACCACGTTCAGTTCCACGGCCGTGGAACCCTGCAGGAGAAGCGTGGTTCATTCCAGAAGCTTTTACGGTCGTGGAATCCATGGTTCAAACCGTGTTGATTTCCACGCTCTAAATTACGGTCGTGGAACCTTCCACGACCGTGATCTTGGCAATCTTTTTCGCCACATTTTAAGCCCTGATCTTTCAGAAGATTGGGCCGGGCCGATATTTTATCTTGCCCTATAAAAAGACGGACGAAGAGAAATTCCGTCACCTCGCTTTAGGCTTACACTTACGACATTGCGACTTGGAGATTTTGGCGATTCTTGCAAAAAGACGTATTTTGCCCTCTTCCTTAGAGTTGCCCTAATCTCGCACTTTTGGTGGAGATTGCTGTGGGATTTCCGGATTGACGGAAGATCGAAATTTTTGGAAGATTGTTGCAAGAAGATTTCTCTTCTTGTTTAGGTTTGATTTAGAGGACGGATTGACATCCCGTTCTTCCTTCTTTCCTTAGATCGTGTTTGTTTGCTTTATTTTGAATCCATTGACAATATTCGTTCTTGATTGTGACTTTGAGATTGGTTTGAAGTTTATTGGAAGTTTTCGGAAGTTTTCATCTTTTAATCTTTTAATCTTTGAATTTGATATCATAATGATGATTGTTGGCTAAAAACCCTTAACAATTCTAAGGTGAAGGGTTGATAGTTGTGGCTTAGATGATGATAGATTGATCGTAAACAGATTAGACCCTGAGAGTTAGAGAGAATCGTCGACGAACCCTAAATCACGGTTTGTTCTTGAGTTCCACGACCGTGGAATCTCAAGATCCACCCGTAATTTCCCTTAAGTTTACGAACCTGCTTTTACTTTAATCAAAAGTTAAAGATTTGCTTTAACTTAGTCTAGACTTGCCTTTTCTAGGTGGTAGTGAAGCCTCAACAACCTCTACCTTGATTGTGAGTGTCACAACCTTAATCGATTTAGTTAGTCTTGATCCTTGGATTACAAGTTTGGGTATTTGACATTAATTCTTGCCTTCAGAACCTTTCTATATTGAAGCCTCAACAACCTGTATAGAGAGTGTCTTGTAGGTGAGTCATATAAGGTTTTTGGAACTTCACCGTACGATTACCTTACATTAGCATACCTTTGCATATCTTAACTCTGTCTTTATATCATTAAGTACATCTTGAATCGATTGCCACAGCTGGATACTTGGATCTTTAAGATTGTTGTTTTCCCAATAATTTGCAAAGCTCTTATATTCACTTGCTTGATAACCTACGATCGAATTTATTCTCCCCAAATCCCTGTGTTCGATACTCTGGAATACTTGCTAATCTACGCCGATCCGTACACTGCGGGTTCGCTTGCTTGATTCTAGTTTTATAAATTTAAAGCTTATTTGCACGCACGTTTAGGGGCGAACAAGTTTTTGGCGCCGGAAAGAAACTGTCCTGTCAACATCAGCCGGAAAGAAACTGTCCTGTCAACATGACTGTGCTCGAAGGAAACCACAAACTCCCTAGTGATCTCCTCATAAGCATCTTCCCGAATAGCGGAGAAGATGACTAGACCGGCTCTATCTAAAAGCCAAGTAAGGTCTCCTATCACATGTAGAGGCTCTAACTCCTCAAGCAATAGGTATCTAGGTCCTATGACCGCTCTCTTGTGGATCCTCTCTAAAGCATCGAGATGATCGTCATGGATAGTGGGGATTCTAGGGCGAGGTGGTGATGGTAATGAAGGAGGTGATGGAGGCTCGGTGGGTGGTGCTCTAGAGGAGGAAGCATCGTTGCCTTTCCTCTTTTTGTTCTTATCCTTGTTCCTACCGGGCACTCTTCTCACAAAATCCATATTCTGTCGAAAACCACGGTCTGTTCTAGGATTTCCACGGCCGTGGAACGTACAGGGACCGTGGTTCGGCACGTAATTTCGCAAATCTCAACAGAATCACACCAAACTCAGCAGCAAACAATCCTAGACTAATTTCCGTCCAATTCCAATCAGTTCTCCTAAAAATTCTATCAAAAACGAAGGCAAATCGACAAAAATAGAGAAAGAACCAAAAACCTAGGTTTTCGGATTTTGGAATCCGAATTCTGCCTTCTCCGGTGATTTGCCGCTCGAATTGTTGCTTGGATCTTGTAGGTGATTGGATTTGCTTCAGTTTTGGTCAAAGAATCGTCAAAAACGATTAACGAATGAGGATTTGAGAAAGGGGGAGTGAAATCGGTGATTAGGGCGTGGTTTTGGGTTTTTGTGAAGAAACGTGGTTTATATAGTGACCGTAAAAATTTTCGAAAATCACGGTTTGTCGGGGGGTTCCACGGCCGTGGAAATGTACGGAACCGTGGTTTGGGTGATTTTTCTCAGGCTTTTAAAAATTACGGTCACTGTAGCTGCCACGGCCGTGGTTTTGGCCGTGGAACTCTCTGTAATGTCTCAAAGTCCAAGTTTCGTCAAATTTCTTCAACTTTTTTTCCTCTCCCCTTTCTTTTCCACTGTTCCTACATCCAAAAACACAAACATACCGGAAGGTATCGAAGGCAAAACAAAGCAAAACGTCTATACTAAACTAATCTATGAATCAAAGACAAAAACGTAAATGCAATACCTTGGGTTGCCTCCCAAGAAGCGCTTTGTTTAAGGTCCGTAGCTAGACCATATTCGCACTTATACGAGTGCGGTGGGTGTGAACTCTTCAGCTTGGAGTTTCGTTGTATACTTCTTGAGTCGTTGACCGTTCACCTTAAAGCTTCCGCCCGTTTCACCCTATACTTCAACTACACCATGGGGGAAAATACGTTTGATTAGAAAAGGTCCGGTCCGACGAGATTTAAGCTTACCTGGAAAGAGACGGAGTCTTGAATTGAAGAGGAGAACTTGATCTCCTTCTTTGAGGTCCTTTGGGATGATATGCTTATCATGCCAACGCTTCACTCTTTCTTTGTAGATCTTGGCGTTTTCGTAAGCGTTCAAGTGGAGTTCTTCAAGCTCATTTAGGTCCAAGAGACGCTTCTCTCCCGCTTCCTTCATGCTGAAATTTAGCCACTTGATTGCCCAAAACGCCTTGTGCTCCAACTCTACCGGTAAGTGACAACACTTCCCATACACAAGGTTGTATGGTGTGGTTCCGATGGGAGTCTTATACGCAGTCCGGTACGCCCATAATGCATCATCTAGCTTCAAAGACCAATCCTTCCTAGTCCTTGAAACCGTCTTCTCTAGGATTCCTTTGATCTCCCGGTTTGAGATCTCCACTAGTCCACTAGTTTGTGGATGATAAGGGGTAGTGATCTTGTGAGTCACCCCATACTTAGCTAAGAGAGCTTCAAAGCGCCGGGCAATGAAGTGAGAGCCTCCATCACTAATGATGGTCCGTGGTGTCCCAAATCGGGGGAAGATGGTCTTGTTAAAAAACTTAACCACTACCATGGCATCATTGGTGGGAGAGGCAATCGCTTCAACCCATCTTGAAACATAATCAACCGCTAAAAGTATGTATTGGTTACCACAAGATGATGGGAAAGGTCCCATGAAGTCTACTCCCCAAACGTCAAAGATCTCCACCTCTTGGATGTTGTTGAGGGGCATCTCATTCCTCCTAGATATATTTCCTGTTCTTTGACAAGTATCACAGCAGGAAATAAAGGTTTGCACATCTTTAAATAGAGTAGGCCAAAAGAATCCAGATTGCAATACCTTAGCGCTAGTCTTGTTCGAACTAGCGTGTCCTACACATGGTAGTGAATGACAATGGCGGATGAAACTTTGCATCTCATCTTCCAGAACACATCGCCGAATAATGCCATCCGGACCTCTCTTAAAGAGGAGAGGTTCATTCCAAAAGTATTCCCGAACATCCTTAAAGAACTTCTTTCTTTGTGCGTAGGATAATCCGGGAGGTAATTCCTGACAAACCAAATAGTTAACAAAATCAGCAAACCATGATTCGTTACCTTTGGCGATCACGTCGATGCACTCCTCTATGCTATGTAAATGCTCGTCCGGAAAGGAGTCATCTATAGGTAGATGGTCGTCCTCTAGATGTGTTAGGCGACTCAAATGATCCGCAACAGAATTTTCCGAACCCTTCTTGTCGCGGATCTCTAGATCAAATTCTTGTAGGAAAAGAATCCATCTAATAAGCCTTGGCTTCACATCCTTCTTCGCAAGGAGATACCGGATCGCAGCATGATCCGTGTATACAATCACCTTTGCACCTACAAGATAAGAGCGAAATTTGTCAATTCCATATACAATAGCTAAGAACTCTTTTTCGGTAGTGGCGTAGTTGAGCTGCGCTTCATCTAGCGTCTTGCTAGCATAGTAGATAGCATGGGTTCGCCCTTCCTTTCTTTGTCCAAGAACAGCTCCTATAGCTACGTCACTTGCGTCACACATAACCTCAAAGGGAAGATTCCAATCCGGAGGTTGGATAATCGGAGCTGAAATTAGAGCTTCCCGAATCATGTTAAACGCATCTAAGCATTCCTGCGAAAAATCAAAAACTACATCCTTCATCAATAGATTAGTTATCGGCTTTGATATTTTAGAAAAATCCTTTATGAAACGCCTATAAAATCCAGCATGTCCTAGAAAACTTCTTATCCCTTTCACCGAAGTTAGGGGAGGAAGCTTTTCTATTTTCTCTATCTTAGCTTTATCCACCTCAATCCCTCTACTAGAGATTAGGTGTCCTAATACAATGCCTTCCTTCACCATAAATTGACACTTTTCCCAATTAAGAACTAGGTTAGTGTCTTCACACTTTTGTAACACGAGAGCAAGGTTAGAAAGACAGTTGTCAAAAGAGGAACCATAAACGGAGAAGTCATCCATAAAAACCTCCATGATTTCCTCTATATATTCCGAGAAGATGGACATCATGCACCTTTGAAAGGTGTCTGGGGCGTTGCAAAGCCCGAACGGCATCCTTCTATAGGCAAACGTACCCCATGGGCACGTGAATGTGGTCTTCTCTTGATCATCCGGGTGTATCGGAATCTGAGAGAAACCACTATAACCGTCAAGATAGCAAAAATGCGAATGTTGTGTTAACCTTTCAAGCATTTGATCGATGAAGGGTAGTGGGAAGTGATCCTTCCTCATCGCGTTGTTTAGCTTGCGGTAGTCTATGCACATCCGCCATCCTATTACAGTTCGTGTAGGAATGAGCTCATTGTTTTTGTTGGTGATGACCGTCATTCCTCCCTTCTTTGGAACCACTTGTACGGGACTCACCCACTTGCTATCGGAGATAGGATAGATGATACCTGCATCAAGTAGCTTAAGAATTTCCTTCTTGACAACCTCCTTTATGGTCGGATTTAACCGCCTTTGAGGTTGTCGCGAAGTTCTAAAGTCCTCTTCCATTAAGATCTTATGCATGCATAGGGAAGGTTTGATTCCTACTAAGTCCTCTATAGTATATCCTAAGGCTTTCCTATGTTTCTTAAGGACAATCATAAGCTTACTATGTTCATCTATACTCAAATCGGAACTAGCAATTACCGGACAGGTAGAATTAGGTCCAAGAAATGCGTACCTTAGATGTGTAGGGAGTGGTTTCAATTCCGTCACTATGGGAGTTTCCAATGGCTCTTGAGGAGCATCCGATGCTTCCTTAGAAGTGTCTAAGGATGTAGAAGGTGTTGGAGAAGAATCAAGAGGAGTTGTAGAAGAGACACAAATATCTTCGAACTAACCCAAAATTACGGCACCTCTGCCTTCTCCATGGCCGTAATTTTGGGCGTGGAATGGAAATACGGTGGCTCTGTTTCCTCCACGGCCGTGTAACCCTCTGGAGTGCTCCACACTTTTGTTGGTTAAATCCACGGCCGTGGAATAGGCCGTTTGACCGTGAATCCGTACATTTTCTGCCTCATCGTGGAGTTTCTCAAACTCTTCTTCACACACTTCTTCTTGTGCTTCTAAGGCTTCAATTGCCTCATTGCACTCCTCTTCTTCCCCTATATCTATTAGGCTCATAGAAATAACTTTTTGCAAAGGGTCTTTGAAGAGAATAGCACTTACCTCCTCTCTAGATAGCTCTTCTTCATGGATATTGAATATATCATCATCAAAAACTGGTTCCTTCACTAGAGTGGAAAGAACGAACTCTGCCTTCTCTTCTCCTATGTCGAAGGCGAGTCTAGCATTCTTGCAATCGACTATGCAGCCGGATGTTGCAAGAAACGGTCTCCCCAGAATGATCGGGACCGGACTATCTGCAGGAATTTCAAGCACAACAAAATCTATAGGAACATAGAATTTACCTAGCTTGACCGGGACGTCTTCAACTATACCGACGGGACGAGTTATGGAACGATCCGCCATGTACAACGTCATCTTCACCGGTTTAGGATCGCCTAAACCGATCTTCCTGCATAAGGCAAGTGGAATGATGCTCACACTTGCTCCTAAGTCACATAATGCATCATATGTGACATCTCCCACTCCTATGGGAATACAAAATGACCCCGGATCCTTTAGCTTTGGGGGCATCTTCTCTTTCATGGTTTTGATGAGATCCGAAGAATCCAAACTCATCTTAACCTCTCCAAAATCCTCTAGCTTTCTCTTGTTAGAGAGGATCTCCTTTAAGAACTTACCATAAGCCGGCATACCTACAATTGCATCAATGAAAGGTATATTAATATGCAGCTTGCTCATGAGTTCAATAAACTTACCGAATTGCTTGTCTAGACGCGCTCTTGCTCTAGATTGCGGGAACGGTAGGGGAGGTTTGTAAGCTGGAGGAGGAACGTAGACATCTTCCTTCTCCTTCCCCTTTTCTTTCTCTTTCTCAACGGGGACTTCTACAAACTTAGGTTGCGGGTCGGTAGTTGTTACTCCGCTCCTAGTTGTGATTGCCATCACCCTTCCTTTTGGGTTGTCCTCCGTTTTTCCTGGAAGTTTCCCTTGATTCCTAGGGACTTCCTCCGCATGACTAAACATTTGGTTTTCTAAAACCTTTTGGGCTTTATCAACCTTAGTTATGTGATCATCAACCTTGATGATGCGAGTCTCCAATCCTTGAAGCTTCCCCAAAATCGTTTCCAACATGGGATCGGGCTTCTCTTTCCCCGAAGTACTTCCACCATTAGATGTTTGCCCCTGGCTTTTCAAAGGAGTGGAAGAAGAGGAAGGTGGAGTTAGTGAATTTCCTGAATTGGAAGAATAAGAATTACCGGAATTTTGTTGGTTGGGGCGCCAATTATTGTTGTTTGAACCCCTGTTGTTATTCCAATTGTTGTTCCGGTTATTATTATTGTTGTTCCAATTATTCCGGTTGTTGTTCCGGTTGTTGCGGTTCGTATTCTCATTCCCGTTGTGGTTATTGTTGTTGCCTAAATAACCCACATCTTGCTCCTTTTGCTTCGGAAAGTTGGTTTTGATGGCTTCCTTCAACTCTTTAATCTCCGTGTTGAGAGAAAAGATTTGAGTTTGAGCTGCTTGTGATAGTTTTGCTCCTTGATCCACATGATTTGCCTCCACTTTCCGATGAGAATACTTCTCTATAACTCGCGCTTGCTTCTCAATGAAGTCCCAAGCGTCATCTTCCCTCATGTCTATGAATGTACCACATGAATGGGATTGGAGCTTGAATTGTGTCTCCACATCCAGCCCCTTATAGTATATCTCCAATAGTGCAAGCTTAGATATGCCATGATGAGGGCAATCCAATAGCAAATCCTGAAATCTTTCCCAAGATTGAAACAAACTTTCGTTAGATCTCATAGAAAATGCATTAATCTTACCTCTTAACTCTGCTGTTTTAGATGGCGGAAAGAACTTAGTGAGGAATTATGAAGAAAGATCCTCCCATGTCTCAAGTTTCCCACTTGGAAGAGCTTGATACCAAGACAGTGATTTCCCCTTCAAGGAGAAGAAGAAAGGCTTGAGTTTGTAGCTGTTGGTAGTTGTATTCTTTAGCTTCATTGTCTCCATCATGATCTCAAAATTTTGTAGATGTTGGTGTGGAGATTCAGCGCTTGTTCCACCAAATTAATTTTGGCGAACAATGGTAATAACTTGAGGGTTGAAGCTAAACCCTTGTGCATCATCAGCATCAAAGTTCACACTTAAACGGCGTGGTTGCTGCGTTGGATCCATCCTTTGGCCAAGAGTTCTTGGCTCCTCATCCACACGTTCGACCCTCGCACCTCTAGGTGGAACACGGCGATTTGCAGCTGGCCGTGGAAAGATTGGCATGGAGGAGTTGCTATCCTCATTGGATGAGTTGGCTCTAACCGATCTTCCCGGTCTCCTTCTTCTCTTTTTCTCCTTAAGGTTGTTTATTTCCAACCTCATTTGGAACATCATTTCCGATAGATCATCAACCTTCGTTTGATGACGATCCATCTCTTCCCTACGAGTCTTCTCACTCCATTGGAGTTGAGCTTCTTTCTCCGCTAACTCTGTTTGGTAGTCACGTTCTCTTTCTTCAGCCATTTTTCTTTCCTTAAGCTTTCTCCTCAAAGTTCTCTCAAGCTCTTGATCAAGAGGTAAGAGGTCTTCGTTGTTCCTAGACCTACGCATACACTCGAAGAGATATCAAATAACAAGGGAAAAGCTCCCAAGCTTGACAACCGATAACCGAATTCGGCCTAGACCAGATCCCCGGCAACGGCGCCAAAAACTTGTTCGCCACTTAGCGTGCGTGCAAATAAGCTTTAATTATAAAACTAGAAATCAAGCAAGCGAACCCGCAGTGTACGGATCGATATAGTTAAGCAAGAATTCCAGAGTATCGAACACAGGGATTTGGGGGGTTAAATCCAATTATAGAATTGTCAAGCAAGTAAATGTATGAGCTTTGTAAATATTGGGAAAACAACAATCCTAAAGATCCAGGAATCCAGCTGTGGCAATCGATTCAAAATATACTAAAGATATAAGGACAGAGTTAAGAGTTACAAAGGTATACTAAGACAAAGCAATGTACGGTGAAGTTCCAAGGCTTTATGTAACTTAACTAAAGACAGTCTCTATAAAGGTTGTTGAGGCTTCAGTATAGAAAGGATCTAAAGGTAAGGATTAATATCAAATACCCAAACTTGTAATCCAAGGATCAAGACTAACTAAATCGATTAAGGTTGTGACACTCGGAATCGAGGTAGAGGTTGTTGAGGCTTCACTACCACCTAGAAAAGGCAAGCCAAGACTAAGTTAAAGCAAATCTTTAACTTTGGATTAAAGTAAAAGCAAAGTTCGTAAACTAACACAAATTACGGGTGGATCTTGAGTTCCACGGCCGTGGAACCTCAAGAACAAACCGTGGTTTGGGGTTTCGGCGAAATCTCTCTAACTCTCAGGGTCCAATTTGTTTACGATCGATCTATCATCATCTAAGCCACAACTATCAACCCTTCACCTTAGAATTGCTAAAGGGTTTTAGCCAACAACAGTCATTATGATATCAAATTCAAGATTTAAAAGAATGAAAGATGAAAACCTTCGAAAACCTTGAATAAATCTCAAATCAATCTCAAATCCACAAACAAGAACAATGATGTAAGTAGATTCAGAATAACACAAACAATCACAATACTTGATAAGAACGAAGAACGGGATGTCAATCCGTCTTCTAATCAAACCTAAGGACAAAGCGTAACTTCCAAATCTTCAACTCTTTGCAAATCTCCGTTGCGGAATAGCAATCTCACACGTCCCACTTGAAACCCTAGGCACGTGCAATCGGCGTAAGCAAAGTCTGAACGGAAGTGTAAGCGAAGGTGACGGAATCTCTCTCTTTCCGTCCTTTTATAGGGCAAGATAAAATATGAGCCCAGCCCATTGCGTAAAAGATCGTGGCTTCAAATTGTACGTTAAAAGATCGCCAAGATCACGGTCGTGGAAGGTTCCACGCCCGTAATTTAGAGTGTGAGACTTGATCACGGTTGCTTCAAATCTTCCACGGCCGTGTAAGTTGCTGGAGTGCTCCAAGCTTGTGTTGCCAAAGTTCCACGGCCGTGGATTAGAGCGTGGATCCTAATACGGCCGTATTTTAGAGCGTGGAATGTAGATGGCTCGTAATTCTCCTTGATTTTGTGTCATTCTTTAACTTAGTATCTTCCTTAGCTCCTAGTGATGTCCTCAATCCTAGGACATGCTCAATCCATCTCCATTCTCCCTTGATTCGTCCGGTTTTAGCTCTTAATTGCCTACAATCAACACAAAGCTTATGTAGATCTCTATATCGACAAAATAGATAAACTAGCTCACAATTGCTTCAATGCTTTATCAATGAGTACCAATATGGATGAAAAACACTTAGAAAACGTGCCTAAAATATTACAATATTTCATGCTAACAAAGTTCCAAACCTATATGTCTCACCCAAGGACTCTCTCTATAAAGGTTGTTGAGGTTGCAATATAGAAAGGATCAAAGGATAAGAATTACTCTCAAATACCCATGCCCAAACCCAAGGAAATCAAAGATAGACCAAAACGGTTAAGGTTGTGACACTCTAAACCGAAATAGAGGATGTTGAGTCTCACTACTACCTAGGAAAGGCAAACCAAGGCTAGGTTAAGGCAAACCTTTAACTTTGGATTAAAGCAAAAGTAAAAGTCGTAAAACAGAGGAAATCACGGCTAGATCTTGAGTTTCCACGGCCGTGGTTCTCAAGAATAGACCGTGGATTAGGCTGTCGATGAGGTTTCTCACTCTCAGGGTCCAATCTTTATATGATCGATCTATCATCATCTAAGCCACAACTATCAACCCTTTACCTTAGAATTGCTATTATAACACCCCGAATCCGCGAGATATCGGAATGCTACGGGCGAGACCACACGATGGGTCCTGACCCTTAGCCTGACAACAATCTCACAGGACCTTTCCAACATGACACAAATAAAGGCTCAAAAACTCGAAAACGTTTATAATGTATGCAAGACGGAAAGTAAAGAGTACAACTTGGAAACTCAGCCGAGTCCTCAAAATGACACAAAACATAATCCGAAAGCGTACAACAATCCATAGTCCAACATAAGGGTAAAACGACAACAACAATCCCAAAAACGCCCTCGTCCTACAATGTACGGCGACCCTCGGCTGTCCACTCCTTCACCTCACTCGGCGGCGTCCCTAACCTGCAGGGCATCTACACGAGCGGTTTAAAACCTTTAGCTACATTCGAAGCATTAAAGACATGGTGAAGGCACAAACACAATCATATATAATCACATAAACATGCTCAACAAACAATCCGGTTATTTATCTTTATTTATTATGTCGTATCCCATTCTAATTCTACTTAGTTTTGTGACACGAGATCACCGTGGTCCCGCCTCGGTCCGTACTTACCGGCATGGAACGGTACGGATGCCTCCACCGTCTAACCAGCACGGGCTAGTCCCCGAGAATCTCCTAGACTCTCGTAAGAGCTAGGCAGATGATGTCACCGCCCGTTATCATACACTTGGGCCAAAATATATACATAAAGGTCAGTGGTCCTATTACCGGTTTATAAGTTATGACAAAAGCGATAAAACACACACCACCAGGAACACAATGAATCTAATACGACGAATATGGCTAAGTAAGTCCGGAGACTTACCTCGTCTCTCAACTCACAACACTCTAGCTTCCTTAATGAGGAAGCACACAACCTGCTCATACACGAAAGTACTCATCAACACAAGTCCACACTCATGAAGTCATAGACTTCATTCTAGTGATCTAAGCAAGATCCCACCACTCTCAAACTAGGAATACATCCTAGGGTCCATGGTACACATGATACTCTCAACAAGCAAGGAAAGGTCACAACAGCCTATACAACCTAAGGACATGATCAACAACAACAACCTAGGAGAAGCAACTAGCTTATGAAGATCAACATGCTTAACACTCAAGATCATCATTCAAACGAAGCCATAAGGACTCCAAGGCTAGCAACCACTATATGGCATTCTCACAAGTCATAGGTCCATCCTAAGCATGCTTCTAACTATATACATCAAGGATCTAAGGAAGGAAAGAAAGGAAAGGGTGGGAGGAACCTACTGGTGAAGAAAACGCAGCCACAGAAGCAAGCTGGCGCCCCGGTGGAAGTTGTCACCGCCCCCAGCGGCACCCTGGAGCTGCCCCTGCGGTTTTCCTGGCCACCCCTGCGGTTTTCCTGATCCGCCCCCACGCCTCTCCAGATCCGCCCCCACGGTCGAGCAGCAGAAACTTCGTCTTCTTCGTTTGTTTGACTGGTTCTTTGCTCTCAGTGCCTCCTTCTCTTGCTGGGCCACCTCCAAAACTTCACCACAGGTCCTAGCCTCCTCACCACGACCTAAACGAGCTCAAGGAAGGAACATGCAAGGGTTTACTAGATCTCCCTTCAAAAGCTTCCTCCATAGTCATGGAGGTGAAGAGAAGGGAAAGAAGAGGATACAAGCAGCAAGAGGAAGAGGGTGGAAGACTACTTACCACTACAGATCCGCAATGCTCAAGCTGCAGCTCCACACACCACTCCTCCAAGGTGTAAGAGAAGAGAAGCACAAGGAAGAAGAAGAGAGAAGCTGCAGAAGGGAAAGAGCGTAAAAGTGAAAAGGAATAGGGAGGATAGAGTAAATGGCTGACAAAGGAGGTGGGGTATCCCAAGGGTCAGCCTCCTTGTCCCCTCACTCTTCTTCCCAAGGTCGGAAAGTAAAAAGGAACCCCTCTCCCGTGTTAAAACTCGTACTCAGCAAACGTGCATGCGGGAAATAAGCTGCCGACACGAAAAAGATTGAAAACACCTCGACTTCCGGAAATAAAATTTCCGGATGTCACAACTGACCCCCTAAAAACAAGTTTCGTCCCGAAACTTGATAAACATGCACCTCACAGAAGGCAGAACTCGAAACACACGGGACAAAAAACGTCGCCTATCGGTCCTTAAAACTCCGAAGTCGAACTCGAAAAACGCATCAATACCTCGAAGGTAACCACATGCACACACATATAGCATACACAAGGCATATCACATCACATAGCATATGGACATAATCAAGGAAAAGCTCGGGACTAACCCGACTTCCCTAACGGTGACTCTATGCCTGTGTAAAACTCGGGATAGTTCCTCCGGATACTATCCTCCGTCTCCCAAGTAGCCTCGTCGACTCCTTGCCTCGACCACTGCACTCTTAGTATCGGTATCTCCTTCGATCAAAGGCGTCTCGTACTCCGCTCTAAAACCGCTATCGGGTGCTCTGTAAAGGTATGGTCCGGCTCGACCACAAGGTCCTCGTGACTAATGATGTGTCTCGGGTCATGGATGTACTCCCTCAGCTGAGACAGATGGAATACCGGATGTATGCCCTCCAACCGTGGTGGCAAAGCAAGTCGGTACGCTACCTCACCGACTCTCTCCACTATCTCGAATGGACCGACATATCGGGGGCTTAACTTCCCCTTAATGCCGAATCGTCTAACACCCCGGGTCGGTGATACCCTCAGCGACACTTGGGCTCCTACCCTGAACTCGAGAGGTCTATGCCTCCGATCCGCATACGATCTTTGACGACTCTGGGCGGTCAACATCCGCTCTCGTATCAAGGCAAATCTAGCCATGTCATCCTGTATCTGATCCGGAGCTACAACAGTCGAACTCCCCAACTCGTCCTAATATAAGGGAGTGCGGCATCTCCTACCATACAAAGCCTCATAAGGTGCCATCCCAATCGACGCGTGCAAGATGTTATTATACGAAAACTCCACCAATGGAAGGTGTTCTAGCCATACCTGCCCCCAGTCTAGTACACATGTCCGCAACATGTCTTCTAGGGTCTGAATAGTCCGCTCTGACTGGTCGTCAGTCTGTGGATGGTATGCGGTGGTGAAATGTAGACTCGATCCTAGGGCGGCGTATACCTGCTGCTAGAACCTCGAGGTAAAGCGCCCGTCCCTATCCGAGATGATAGTCCTCGGTACTCCATGTAACCTTACAATCTGAAGGGTAAACTCCTCGGCTAGACGACTCACCGGCCACGTTTCCCGACTAGGGATGAAACGTGTGGTCTTCGTCAACCGATCCACCACTACCCATATCGCGTCAAAGCTCCTACTCGGTCTCAAACCCGTCACGAAGTCCATGGAAATATCCTCCCACTTCCACTGCGGAACGGGCAGTGGATGAAGCTCTCCCGCGTGTCTTTGATGCTCGATCTTGACCTGCTGGCAGGTCGCGCTTCGGGCCACATATCTAGCTACATCGGGCTTGAGCCAGCCCCACCAATAAGATCTCCTAAGGTCCTGGTACATCTTACTCACGCGTGGGTACACCGAGTAAGGTGTAGAGTGTGCCTCATGCAAGATCCGCTATCTCAACTCCGGGTCTGACGGTACACAAATACGTCCCTGGCGTCTCAATAGCCCGTCTGCCCCTGTGATAAACTGCGGTGCAACACCTTTGGCCATCCTGTCCCGTATCCTCGTCAACACGGGACATCGCTCCTGCTTCTGCCGGATCTCTCCGGACAGATCAAGTAATACCTCTAACTCGGACAAACGGCCGACCGTATCCGGAAACCGGATATCTAACTCTAACTCCGCCAAATCCCCCTGCAATTGTGGCTGAATCGTTAGTCGAGCTATAGCCTCCTCTCGAGGAGTCCTCCTACTCAAAGCATCGGCGACTACGTTCGCCTTCCCCGGATGGTACAAAATCTCCAAGTCGAAATCCTTAATCAGCTCTAACCATCTTCTCTTGCGGTTATTCAACTCCCGCTGAGTGAATATATACTTCAGACTCTTATGGTCTGTGAAGATCTGACACGTGGCTCCGTACAAATAGTGTCGCCAAATCTTCATGGCATGAATCACTGCCGCTAGCTCAAGATTATGGGTGTGATAATTCTCCTCGTACGGCTTCAACTGCTGAGAAGCGTACGCAATAACCCTACTCCTCTGCATCAAAACGCACCCCAAGCCTAGCTTAGAGGCGTCACTATAAACAACAAAGTCCTCTACGCCCTCAGGCTGGGCTAACACTGGAGCGGAGGTCAACCTCCTCTTCAGCTTCTCAAAGCTGAGCTGACAAGGCTCGGGCCAGACGAACCTAGTAGACTTCCTCAGCAAGGAAGTAAGTGGGCGTCAATCACGGAGAAACCCTCAACAAAACGGCGGTAATATCCCGCTAAGCCCAAAAAACTGCGCACCTCCTTGACCGTCCTAGGGGGTGGTCATGAAGAAACGCGCTCTATCTTCGCCGGGTCAACCATGACACCCTCGGCGGAGACTATGTGACCCAGAAATGCCACCTCGGACATCCAAAACCCGCACTTAGAGAGCTTTGCATAAAGCTCTCTAACTTGAACGGCATCACGACAAACTCATAATGTCCATATCTCGTCCTGAATGCCGTCTTCGGCACATCCTCCTCTCTCACCCTCAACTGGTGGTATCCCGACCTCAAGTTGATACGTGAAAATATGGAGGCTCCGTGCAGCCGGTCTAGCAAATCATCAATGCGCGGTAGGGGGTACTTGTTCTTGATGGTGACTTTGTTCAACTCCCTGTAGTCGATGCAAAGTCTCAAAGATTTGTCCTTCTTCCTGACGAAGAGGACCGGTGCACCCCAAGGGGAAACACTCGGACGTATGAAACCCCTCTCGGCTAACTCCTCGAGCTACTTCTTCAGCTCCAGCAACTCGATCGGCGCCATGCGGTATGGGGCCTTAGAGATCGGCCTCGTGCCGGGCTCCAACTCAATAGCAAAATCTACGCTCTTCTGCGGCGGCAATCTAGATGGCTCCCCAAATACATCCTCGAACTCGCAAGCCACGGGAATCTCCTCCAGCGACGGTCCCGTCTCTTCCTTCATGGCGTAGCACCAGAAGGCCTCGCATCCCTGTCCGATAAGTCTCGCGGCTCGGACCGTGCTAATGACTATACCGGTCTTCCCGAGGTCCCACCCTCGTAAAATCACCTCATGTCCCGTCTCCGTGGTAAATGTCACGGTCTTTTGGCTGATGTCCAAAACGGCTCGGTGGCGGTCCATCCAGTCCATGCCAAGGATGACTTCTTCATGCACTAAGTGCATGACATAGAAGTTAGCTAACCAATCTCGGTTTCCCAAACGTATGGGACAACCGCGTACCTCTCGGGTACCACTAACCCTACCCCCATCGGGTAACCCCACAACAAAGGGTCTCCCCTCTACCGTAACTAAGGACAAACTAGCAACGAAATCATCGGAAATAAAAGAATGCATGTCACCCTTATCAAACAAAACGCGGACCGGTAGTCCATGGATCTGAATAGTACATGTAGCCTCCGGTGCTGCTAGATCAATATCACTCCTCAACTCGATCGCTCTGACCTGTGTGCCTCTAGTCTCCTGTGTACCACCACCACGGCCTCTACCTCGGCCCTGACCTTGGGCCAAAACATGTGTATGAGTCTGACCCTGAACCCTCTGCTGGGAGCCTTGGGGCTGAAACTGGGGAGGCCTCTGACTACCTCCCGCTACCCCAGCAGGCGAACAACCCTACTGCGACTGTGACTTGCCCTGACGGAAAAAGGCGGCTCGGTGACCCACCTGACCACATGAGAAACACGTCACGGGTGGTCTCCTACATGTGTTCCTCATGTGCCCAAACTCTCCACAATTTTAGCACTGACGTCCCCCGTCTGGTGCCTGCCTCGATGCTTGAGGACCGTGACGTCCCGGAGTCTGGCTACGTCCCTGCCCATCCACTCATGTCCTTGAACTAGCTGGTATGGTCCTCTGTCTCTTGTCCGGTCCCCCAGACTGTGTTGATCTCCTCATCCCAAGTCGGTCTCTCTCGTAGACCGAAGCTCGATCCTGGTACTCCGCCAAGGAGTCGCAGAGAAATCCTGCCAAGTAAGCACGGGTGGACTCCCTCAGTCTCCTAGAAAAGAGATAGACATGCTGGTTCACTGGAGGTGCAGCGGGCCCCAACAATGCCAACTCCGCTCTATAACGTCAAATCCCCTCCATGACTGGAACATCCTCAAAACCGGCCTCTAGGAAGTCCTGAACTCTATCTCAACGCAGTGAATCTGGGCAGAATGTCTCTCTCACGAGGCGCAACAATTGGTCCATCCGGGTCACACCCCTCTCACAGATCTCCACCAGTACTGGGCCTCCTCTCTAAACAAAAACTTGCTCACTCCAAACGGTGTGTGCAAGCTTTAAATTTATAACCCTAGACTTAAGCTTAAAACAAGGATGCGAACCCGCAGTGTACGGGTCAATCGTAGTAAAAAGCAAGAAATTCCAGGGGTCGATCACAGGGACTCGGTGAAACAAAGTCAATAACGGTAAGCTTCGTGAATACTAACCACAAGAGCAATTAACACAATCAAAGATGAATAAGAAGTCAATAAAGCAAACATGCAATTCTAGGGATTAAAGCATCTAGTTGTGGTTCCAACTCAAGATCTAAAGATAAGCGGACAAAGCTGAGATTTTTGCTAGGGGAAGATGTTACTAAAGTGGAGTAGATCACCGGGTAAGTCTAACTACTCACTAATCCTAAACCGTAACTCCTATTACCGGGTAAGTCTCAAGGAATTAAGATAAAGAACTATAACCTCAAACTAACACACCATCTAAGGGAATAGAATCAACCTTTACCGGGTAAGTCTCAGGCTAACTCACAAAGATGGGATGAAAGCACACTCAAACCCCAATAAAGGATAAACTTTTATTACCTACACTTATGATCGTTGGTACACAAACTAAGGAATTACCGGGTAAGTCTCATCCTAAGCTTGCTTTGAATCAGAAAAGGTGTAATAAGGGTAGGATTTGGCAAACTCTAACACTTAACTCTCAGTTTAGGATCAGATAAGTCACCTCGGTCAGCCAGATTCTACCCCGGCCGAGATGTTCATCGACTGAACGAGATGCTTAGGGTTAAGGTTAAAGACTCGAACTTTCAGGATCCTACTGGAATCTAAGATTATTCTATCATTGTTTTTCCCACAACCTTCAGCCAATCACCCTAGAATCACACAAGGAAATTAGCCACTCATCATCATCATGAAAGTATTAAATATATGGGAAGAAGGTGAATATTTGAACAAGAAGAATTTAATGAAAAAGACTTCAATAACTGAATCAAATATCACAACAAAAGCGTTCCTTGAATATAAATCCAACAAGACAAGACAACAAGGAAGGGAATTAAAGACAATCTTACAAAACCCTTCAAAAGCTATAAAAGCTATGATCTTCAATCTTCCTTCAACCTTCAAAAAGGTTCTTCAAAACTCCCAACTGGAGTATGGCTGCGGCGATGTATGCTAGATAAGCGGGGGTGATAGCGGATGCCCGATTTGTGGGAAATCCAACCCTTTTTATAGGAAAATAACCCTCCAAAGATAAAAATATTTTAGAAAGATCTTTTCCCATAAAAATAGGTAAAATATAAGATCTTCTTCCTTCCAAGAGCCAAGCCCAAAAATATAAGATCACCTTCCAAAGATAAAAGATCTCAGCCAAGAATAAAATATTCTCGCCGCGTCCTAGGTGTTCGCCTCGGTCGAGTCGGCGTCTCTGGATCACCTCGGTCGAGATGAATCTCTGGTCAACCGAGGTGAGTCAAAACTGAATGTGAAATCTCTCAAAACTGGTCCAAAGTGAATCTTTAATCCATGGCTATGCTTCCTGGATGGTTCCTTATGCTCCTCAATGTAGCTCCAATGACTCCATAGCTCCTTTTGTTCCTTTTTGATGCAAAACGTGACATTTTACCTACAATTACAGCAAAACTAGGTGTAGACCTCGATTCCCGCAAAGGTAGATGAAATGGTAATATAATCACATATTATACATGCAATCATGCAGATTATTGAAGATAAAACGTCCAAACAAATCCCAAAATATAGACTATAATTCATGCTATCAAAATACCCCATACTTAGCCCTTGCTTGTCCCCAAGCAAGTTCCGCATATAGAAGACAAGATAGAATGGATTAATAGTCATAAAAATCAATGAAAAAGTCTTTCAAAAATATTTTTATGATGTGTTACAATCATAGATCACTCTAAGAGAATACTTCATGGAATTTAATATCCAAACATGATCAAAACATTTTATAAATATAGGAAAGTTGTTCATCTTTGCATAAAATCATAGAATGCATAATAAGTCATAATTATCAAAATTAATCATGTATAATCCAGTTTAAACCACTAAGTCAATCAACAAGCTCAAGGTCTCAAGGGCTTCCCAAAAGAAAAGGCCAAGAAACGTGTAGGGTAGGGATGTATGTAAGGTAATGTGGTGCTAGAATCCGGGAAAAGGATGAACTTCACTTTCACTTTGACTTGCAACATCTTCCACCAATAAGCTTTGCTTATTTCACACTTTTTCTTTTTACTTTACTTTTTGGGATGCATGGACAGAGGTGCACAATAACCGAAGCCTAGGAAATCAGCAATCATCAATTTCTTGAGATGCATCAAACCCTTGATGCACATACCATGACCCGTTAGGAATATCGCTCAATCCGACTTTGGCAAGATACAAACACCCGGCTATGTGAATGGTGCCGAGTTACTCATCTTCATGATTGACTTCCCCAAACCTAAAATTACTTTCTAGCACTTTCACTTCCAGCCAACTTCTCAACTTTAACTTCACTTGCTTTTACCACTTCGCTTGCTTCCAAATTCCCGGATAGGTAAAGGGAGGCAAAATGTATATGAGGGGCTAAGCATGATTAAGAAGAAGAAGAGAGAAGAATGAATTGCCTTGGTCTTTCCAGGAAGAAAGTGAGAGAACTTATCTTGCGGTGTCAACCTTCAAATTCAACATAATTTGGATAAAAATAAAATATTAAACATGCCAATAATTTCAAACAAAACATTTAGCAACTTAAACATATTATAAAACCTTTCAAACACATAAAGATTTCAAAACCAGTCAGTAAGCAAGATCTTCACTGAGATCATATCTAGATAAGAAGCACAAAAATCGTTTCGAAAACTCTCAGTTAACATACCTCGTTCGAGGTGTTCTTAGGTCAACCGAGGTGAAATACCTCGTTCGGCCAGAACTCCACCGGTCGAGGTCAAAAAATTTTTTTTTAAAAAACCAGTTTTTTTTCAGTTTCGACGTTTTTCTCAATCAAATAACTTGTAAGTATGCATGCAGTCTCAGATAAAACCATAGAAGCGACTGAAGCATAAAATATCAATATCTGATCAAGTAGAGTCATACATAAGTGTCAAATATCACATAAACACATAGAAGCAACTGAAGCATAAAATATCAATATCTGATCAAGTAGAGTCATACATAAGTGTCAAATATCACATAAACACCCCATACTTGGGACACACCGTCCCGGTGGGTTAAAATAAGTCTAAGAACAGGATACTCACCGAACATAGCTAAACTGCATGAAGAAGTAAGAAACAGCTCCCAAATAAGCCCATCTCGGTTGGCGAAGCACATCTCGGTCGAGGTGTTCTGACAGTACCCGAGATGTATCTCAATAAAGCTCGTTTCCTCAACTTCTCGAAATTTTGTTCTTCTAGTGTAGCTCCTGAACTGTGATCCTTCCTTTTGGAATACCTGGTTGTTGTCTAGAGGAAAACAAAAATAAAGCAACTATCTAAACTAAACTAGAAAAGGGAGAAGAAAGCAATACCTTGGGTTGCCTCCCAAGAAGCGCTTGGTTTAAGGTCGCTAGCTGGACCCTTCTCCATAGAATTACTCAATGTACCTTGAACACCATGGAGTGCTCATCACATCCATCATAAAATTCTTCCAAAAAGGTTCCGGTTCCTAATTTCACCGGCAAATGGTAAGATCTCCCACGTACAAGCTTGTACGGTTTGATTCTCACCGGAATCCTTCTAGCCTTCCTGCACTTCAATGGGACATAATCTAGCTTTGCGTCCCATCCTTTCCTTGATCGAGAAAACAGTTTCTCGAGAATCATAGCAGCTTCCCCATCTATAGCTTGGGGATGCTACAGGGTCCTTAGCATGCGAGGGACCCCATACTTGAACAAGAGACACTTCATCGCCTTAACGGTGTAGTGGTTGCCAACTCCACTCCTCATGATCCGAGGAGCTTCCTCTTCCAACAATTTCAAGGAAGACTTCATCTTGATCTTTGGAGGTTCTTTCGGAAGAGACCTCCAACTCTCCGGTGCTTTCCTGAAAAATTCAGAAATTTTAATAGGGAATTCGAATGAAGTAAGAGAACTTACCTTGTAAAGTTCTCCAAAGCTCAGATCAGGTTTCATGTTAGGTTGATAACCAACACATGAAATCTCTCTCAACTCAGTTGATCTTTCTTCCACCTTGGTCACAATCTCAGTAATTTGACCAAGGTTCTCTGCATCTTCTGCTTCCAGTTTTGCAGATTCTTCCATCTCGGCCGAGATCTCTTCCACTTCGACCGAGGTCTCAACAGTCAGAACGAGACCTTCCATATCCTCCTCTTCCTCAGAAGTTTCAGGAGAAATTTTTGGTTTGATTGGAGGGGTGCTTGGAACTTGCAGTACTTCCTTATGCTCCTCTTAAGGCCTAGCATAGGATAGGGTGCTTTCCTTGAGTTCCGCCACCCTCTTCATTATCTTCTCCAATCTTCATTCGAGAGAATCTTCAAGAGGCTGCTTATAAGTGTTTCTAGGGATATTCTTCTCATCCCATATCGCAAGTTCACGCTGAATGGTCTCTTCTCTTTCCCATTCATTGTCGAACCAATAGAAGGAGTACTTCTCCTCCAAGTATTCATAATGGTCTGCCCTAGCACTTTGCCTTGCTATCCAGGCTGGATCAAATGTAGTCATCGGAAATCCTGAAAACTACAAAACTCATAGAAAGAGTAGTTAGTAGCAACAGGGACAAGTGCCCCGAAAGCAAACCGCAACCGGCTCGGTCTAGACCAAGTCCCCGACAACGGCGCCAAAAACTTGTTCGCTCCAAACGGTGTGTGCAAGCTTTAAATTTATAACCCTAGACTTAAGCTTAAAACAAGGATGCGAACCCGCAGTGTACGGGTCAATCGTAGTAAAAAGTAAGAAATTCCAGGGGTCGATCACAGGGACTCGGTGAAACAAAGTCAATAACGGTAAGCTTCGTGAATACTAACCACAAGAGCAATTAACACAATCAAAGATGAATAAGAAGTCAATAAAGCAAACATGCAATTCTAGGGATTAAAGCGTCTAGTTGTGGTTCCAACTCAAGATCTAAAGATAAGAGGACAAAGCTGAGATTTTTGCTAGGGGAAGATGTTACTAAAGTGGAGTAGATCACCGGGTAAGTCTAACTACTCACTAATCCTAAACCGTAACTCCTATTACTGGGTAAGTCTCAAGGAATTAAGATAAAGAACTATAACCTCAAACTAACACACCATCTAAGGGAATAGAATCAACCTTTACCGGGTAAGTCTCAGGCTAACTCACAAAGATGGGATGGAAGCACACTCAAACCCCAATAAAGGATAAACCTTTATTACCTACACTTATGATCGTTGGTACACAAACTAAGGAATTACTGGGTAAGTCTCATCCTAAGCTTGCTTTGAATCAGAAAAGGTGTAATAAGGGTAGGATTTGGCAAACTCTAACACTTAACTCTCAGTTTAGGATCAGATAAGTCACCTCGGTCAGCCGGATTCCACCCCGGCCGAGATGTTCATCGACTGAACGAGATGCTTAGGGTTAAGGTTAAAGACTCGAACTTTCAGGATCCTACTGGAATCTAAGATTATTCTATCATTGTTTTTCCCACAACCTTCAGCCAATCACCCTAGAATCACACAAGGAAATTAGCCACTCATCATCATCATGAAAGTATTAAATATATGGGAAGAAGGTGAATATTTGAACAAGAAGAATTTAATGAAAAAGACTTCAATAACTGAATCAAATATCACAACAAAAGCGTTCCTTGGATATAAATCCAACAAGACAAGACAACAAGGAATGGAATTAAAGACAATCTTACAAAACCCTTCAAAAGCTATAAAAGCTATGATCTTCAATCTTCCTTCAACCTTCAAAAAGGTTCTTCAAAACTCCCAACTGGAGTATGGCTGCGGCGATGTATGCTAGATAAGCGGGGGTGATAGCGGATGCCCGATTTGTGGGAAATCCAACCCTTTTTATAGGAAAATAACCCTCCAAAGATAAAAATATTTTAGAAAGATCTTTTCCCATAAAAATAGGTAAAATATAAGATCTTCTTCCTTCCAGGAGCCAAGCCCAAAAATATAAGATCACCTTCCAAAGATAAAAGATCTCAGCCAAGAATTAAATATTCTCGCCGCGTCCTAGGTGTTCGCCTCGGTCGAGTCGGCGTCTCTGGATCACCTCGGTCAAGATGAATCTCTGGTCAACCGAGGTGAGTCAGAACTGAATGTGAAATCTCTCAAAACTGGTCCAAAGTGAATCTTTAATCCATGGCTATGCTTCCTGGATGGTTCCTTATGCTCCTCAATGTAGCTCCAATGACTCCATAGCTCCTTTTGTTCCTTTTTGATGCAAAACGTGCCATTTTACCTACAATTACAGCAAAACTAGGTGTAGACCTCGATTCCCGCAAAGGTAGATAAAATGGTAATATAATCACATATTATACATGCAATCATGCAGATTATTGAAGATAAAACGTCCAAACAAATCCCAAAATATAGACTATAATTCATGTTATCACCTGCCTCGATGCTTGAGGACCGTGACGTCCCGGAGTCTGGCTACGTCCCTGCCCATCCACTCATGTCCCTGAACTAGCTGGTATGGTCCTCTGTCTCTTGTCCGGTCCCCCAGACTATGTTGATCTCCTCATCCCAAGTCGGTCTCTCTCGTAGACCGAAGCTCGATCCTGGTACTCCGCCAAGGAGTCGTAGAGAAATCGTGCCAAGTAAGCACGGGTGGACTCCCTCAGTCTCCTGGAAAAGAGATAGACATGCTGGTTCACTGGAGGTGCAGCGGGCCCCAACAATGCCAACTCCGCTCTATAACGTCAAATCGCCTCCATGACTGGAACATCCTCAAAACCGGCCTCTAGGAAGTCCTGAACTCTATCTCAACGCAGTGAATCTGGGCAGAATGTCTCTCTCACGAGGCGCAACAATTGGTCCATCCGGGTCACACCCCTCTCACAGATCTCCACCAGTACTGGGCCTCCTCTCTAAACAAAGTCTGAACTATCTCCACCTGTCTCTCCTCCGGGCAGCGAATCGCGTCCAATGCTTACTCCACATGCCCAATCTAATGCTCTACCTCTAACCCTACCTTCCCGTCGAAGTAGGGTACATGCTGCTGGTTGAAAGCCTTCAACCAGGCATGGGGTCTAGGAGAAGAAGAAATCACACGAGTCGTCACATTCACGGTCAACAATATCAAATGTAAGCGGGTATATATGTTGGTTTGCGTCTTGTGTTGTTGCAAGCAATAACACCCCACCATATCGTCCTTTCATCATTGCAATAACCTTAATCAACAGCAATCGAACATTCAATTAGTATTGGGTATACCAGAAATACCAAGATACCAAAATATTGAACTACACAATACCAGATACCAGAATACCAAATATTTTATAAAAACTATGCAATACTAGAAACTCATCACATATGAATACTAGAAAAAGGATAATACCAGAAACTTTATATTTCAAATAAAATTTACAATACCAGAAATTAAGGATGTACACAAACCAGAAATGAGCATGCCAAAAACATAACTCTAATGCATACTAGAAAAAAGCTACTACCAGAAACTTTATCATTCAAATAGAATTCAGAATAATAGAAACATAACTCTAATGCTTACTAGAAAAAAGATAATGCCAGACACTTTATTTTTCAAATATAATTTACAATACCAGAATTATATTTGAATAATAAAGTTTAGAAAATACCTTTCTCATTACTACATACCTTTGATTGATTGTCCAAAAGCAACAAACACATATTTGAATTTGTTTTCATCATCCAACTCAAGAGATACCATAGTCTCCGGATTAGCCTCTTGCAATCGATGTAAGTACACTTGGCACACCTTTGTAGTTCTCTTCATTTTTTCCTCTTATATTGTTCTTCACGGCCTCTTGTGCCATCCAACATTTTCAATAACTAGCTTCTAAACAATGTTCATTTCTCAAGACACCAATAATGGTCTTAGGATCGGTGAATTTGTGTGTATTAGCATACCTGAAAATTGAATATACAATAGCATTTTCATGCAGTTCATACAAAAAACAGACAAAATAATATACAATTGAAGATCATATGTGATAATAAGCAATGGGCTTACATTTTTGCAACTATTTCAGCAATGACAAGATATGACACCTTTATGCGATTAGTTCTTCGTGTGTGGAATGAACAAGTGTGCCCTTTAGTATACTTTGCTAGTGTGAACACTTTCAATTATACTTCGCATACCAGAAACACAATTATCAAACAGTACTAGAAACACAACTCTCATTCATACTAGAATAAGGATAATTCAAAGATAATGCACAATACCTAAAACTGAAAACGTTTACATACCAGAATTATATGATACCAAAATTGAGTACGTCTCATACTAGAATTACAAGAATGTCACCAAAATTACAAGATGGCAAACATAATACCAGAATAAAAGAGAAGAAGATGGTGAGGGAGAGGAAGTAGAAGATGGCGAGAGAGATACCTGTTTATTTATGATGTGTTTGTTGTGTTGAATAACAATGCGATTTTCTAGTATGAGTTATTGTTGATTTTGATAGTCGATTGCAATGGAGATTGTTAGAGCGATGTCGATTGCGATAGAGGATAGAGAGAAATATTGGGAGAGCCATAGAAGAAGATGTGAGAGCGAGAGTGAACAATCAAACTGCTTTCAAATTTGACTTTCTTGAAACGATACTATTATGCTTGAAACGATACTACTATACTTGCAAATAAAATTTCATTGAAGAAGTATCCATTTTCCATAGCACCAAAGTATCTAATCTATAATGCATGAATAAATCTTGTCTAAGTATCCTTGCAAATTATTGAGTGTTTGTAGAATTTGCAACCGAGCACCGGGTTATGCCTGAAGAAGTGATAAGAAAGTACTTCATGCAATAAAAGATAGGTTTCTCTCAATTGTGACCAAACATTGGTTGATGAAGCCATAAGTTGTCACAATTGGTTCATGTTGTCTTTTTTGAATTATATGCGACACGACTTTTACATGGCGAATCTTGGATAATCTTGTTCAATCTAGGAGCGACAAGTTAAGGAAACAAGTGAACTTTAGCCGTCCAACTTTCAATAAAAGTATGTTTGTTTTTATATATTCAAGTCCTTGCACCTTGACGGCTCGAACATTGTACTCCTTAAGCATATATTTGGAGAGTAAAGGGCATAATATTGGCGAAAACCTAATTTTTTTATTGTAAAAAAATATATTTATTTTACATTTTCAAGTTGGAGTTAAAAGGCCGGGTGATTTGGAGATTTCAAGATCCGTGTAAAAGTATATTAGAAGAAGGCGGATCTTATCCGAGAACCTCTATATGCAAAGTTTAGGTTACTTGAGCCAATTACAAGACCAATTTGAGCTCAAAGACTGTGATTTTGGTGCATTAATTGTAGTCACATGATCAATTTGTTATCCGAGAACCTCTATATGTAATTTTATTGGCTCATGAATTACACTACGTGGATGTCCTATCTCATAATCATAAAATACGGCAATCGCTATGATTATCCTAATTTGCCAAATCATGTTGACCGGAGAAAATGCCTCTTCATAGTCAATACCATGATTCTATTTAAATTCCTTGGAAACCAACCTTGTCTTATAAATAAAGACATTTCCATCCTTGTTTGTCATTACAAGACCCATTTGCAGTCAATATATTTTACCCCATCAAGCAAATCAATCAAGTCCCAGACTTGATTTTTTGACAAGGATTTCATTTCGGACCTCATGGCTTTGAGCCACTTTTCGGAGTTCTGATCCACCACAACTTGCTTGTAGGTCGCGAGCTCGTTATGCTCCATAAGGAGCACTTCAATCTTGGCATGCGACACTTAGTCATCCTAATGTCTACGTTGCTATCTTACCTTGTTTGATCTCCAGTTTGGCCAAATAATAGGAGAAATTTCAGCTGTATTATTTCCCACATCACCATGTGGTTCCTCATTTGTAAAGCTTCAACATCAATATGTGATCTCTTTCCAGTCTTATCTATTGTAGGAATTGCTTCTTGAACCGAAATAACTTGTCTCGTGAGAGGTTCATCAAAATAGTCAAGCTCCTCAATGACATCATGTATGTCCTCGTGTTTTTACGTTTCTTGCTCAAGATTAATCTCATTAATCTGACTTTTCTCCCACTTGGCTTCTTAGAAAAGAATTCATTTTCCAAAAAGATAGTATCCGAGCAACACACATTTTGTTCTCTATGGGATGGTAGAAATCATACCCTTGGGTTTCCTTGGGATAACTTATAAAGTAATATTTGTCTGATTTTGATGCTAGCTTGTTAGATAGTAAACACTTTACATAAGCTTTGTACCCCCATATCCTCAAAAATGATAAGTGATGAACTGTTAGCATGAAATATTGTGATAATTTAGGCACGTTTTCTAAGTATATTTGATTCATATTGATAGTCTTTGATTGAGCATCATTGCATATGTGAGCTAGTATTACCTATATTGTCGATATGGATGTCTACACTAGCTTTGTGTTGAAATATAGGTGATTGAGAGTCATTTCCGAATGGAATCGAGCAAAGAAGATTTGATTGAATATGTCCATGGATTGATATTATTAGGAGCAAATTGGAGTTCAACTTGAGGAATGCACGAGGTTAGGGAAGAATCACGTTCTTGCCCTAAACCACGCTCTAAAATACGGCCGTACTACAAACCACGTTTAGTTCCACGGCCGTGGAACACTGAAAGGAGAGATGTGATGCATTCCAGTAACTATTACGGTCGTGGAACTTATGGTTCAAACCGTGACATAATCCACGCTCTAAATTACGGTCGTGGAATCTTCCACGACCGTGATCTTGGTGATCTTTTTGGCCACATTTTGAAGCCACGATCTTTTGAAGATTGGGTCGGGCCGATACTTTATCTTGCCCTATAAAAAGACGGACGAAGGGAGATTCCGACATCGACGCCTACACCTCGTTTAGATCTTCGCTTAGGAAATTTTAACAATCCACGCTTCATTTCCGCTTAGAGAATTTCAACGCCGTTTGGCCCTCGCTTGGAAGCATTGATCATCTCATTGGAGATCAAAGTTTGCATTTGGGAATTGCCCTAATCTCGCACTTTTGGTGGAGATTGCTGTTGAGATCTCCGGATTGGCGGAAGATCGAAGCTTTTGGAAGATTGTTGCAAGAAGACCTCTCTTCTTGTTTAGGTTTGATTTGGAAAACGGATTGACATCCCGTTTTCCCTTCTTTCCTAAGATTGTGATTGTTCGCTTTATTCTGAATCCATTGACAATATTTGTTCTCGATTGTGACTTTGAGATTGGTTTGAAGATTGTTGAAAGTTTTCAGAAGTTTTCATCTTTCTATCTTTTAATTCTTGAATTTGATATCAACATGACGGTTATTGGCTAAAAACCCTTAACAATTCTAAGGTAAAGGGTTGATAGTTGTGGCTTAGATGATGATAGATCGATCGTAAACAGATTAGACCCTGAGAGTTAGAGAAATATCGTCGACGAACCCTAAATTACGGGCTGTTCTTGAGTTCCACGACCGTGGAGTCTCAAGATCCAACCGTAATTTCCCTTAAGTTTACGAACCTGCTTTTACTTTAATCCAAAGTTAAAGATTTGCTTTAACTTAGTCTAGGCTTGCCTTTCCTAGGTGGTAGTGAAGCCTCAACAACCTCTACCTCGATTGTGAGTGTCACAACCGTAATCGGTTAAGTTAGTCTTGAGCCTTGGATTACAAGTTTGGGTATTCGACACTAATTCTCACCTTTAGAACCTTTCTATATTGAGCCTCAACAACCTGTATAGGGAGTATCTTGTAGGTGAGTCATATAAGGTTTTTGGAACTTCACCGTACGATTACCTTACATTAGCATACCTTTGCATATCTCAACTCTGTCTTTATATCATTAATATATCTTGAATCGATTGCCACAGCTTGATACTTGGATCTTTAGGATTGTTGTTTTCCCAATATTTGCAAAACTCTCATATTTACTCGCTTGATAATCTGAAATTGAATTTGTTCCCACCCAAATCCCTGTGTTCGATACTCTGGAATTCTTGCTAATCTACGCCGATCCGTACACTGCGGGTTCGCTTGCTTGATTCTAGTTTTATAATTAAAGCTTATTTGCACACACCTCTAGCGGCGAACAAGTTTTTGGCGCCGTTGTCGGGGATTTGGTCTAGACCGAATTCGGTAGCCGGTTGTCAAGCTTGGGAGCTTGCTCTCGTTATTTGATATTACTTTGAGTGCATGCGCAGGTCTAGGAACACCGAAGATCTCTTGCCTCTTGATCAAGAGCTAGAGAAAACTTTAAGGCAAAAGCGCAAAGAAAAGAAGATGGCTGAAGGACACGAACGTGATCTTCAAGCGGAGTTGGCAAAGAAGGAAGCTCAACTCCAATGGAATGAGACCCTCCGCCAGGATGAGATGGATCATCATCAATCTCAAGTTAACAATCTACAAGACATGATCTTCCAGATGAGGGTAGAGATGAGCGACCTTAAGAATAAGGGAAGCAAGAAATCCTCAAGGAAAGCATCAAGGTCTAGAAGAAAAAGTCACTCATCCGCTGATGATAGTGATTCTTCCATGCCACCGCTAGAGGAGATTGATCCCATGATCAATGTAAATCCTTTCCATCCACAAGGAGCTGCTAATCGCCGCATTCCGCCTAGGAATGTGAGGATCGAACGTGTAGATAACGAGCCAAGAACTCTTGGCCAGCGAATGGATCCAACACAACAACCACGCCGCTTGGGCGTGAATTTCGATGCTGAAGATGTGCAAGGGTTTAGCTTCAACCCTCAAGTCATTACTCTTGTTCGCCAAAACCAATTTGGCGGGACAAGCGCTGAATCTCCACACCAACACTTGCATAACTTTGAGTGTATGATGGAGACAATGAGACCGAAGGGCGCTACTACCAACAGCTATAAGCTCAAGCCTTTCTTCTTCTCCTTGAAGGGAAAAGCGTTATCTTGGTATCAAGCTCTTCCTAGTGGGAAACTAGACACGTGGGAAGACCTTTCTGCGGAGTTCCTCACCAAATTCTTTCCGCCATCCAAAACGGCGGAACTTAGAGGTAAGATTGATGCTTTTTCCATGAGACCTAACGAAAGTTTGTTTCAATCTTGGGAAAGGTTTCAGGATTTGCTCTTGGATTGCCCTCATCATGACATATCCAAACTTGCCTTGTTGGAAATTTACTACAAGGGGTTAGATGCGGGAACGCAATTCAACCTCCAATCCCTCTCATGTGGAACGTTCATGGACATGAGAGAAGATGACGCTTGGGACTTCATCGAGAAGCAAGCAAGAGTCATAGAGAAGTATTCCCACCGGAAAGTGGAGGGAAATCGTGTGGAGCGAGGAGCAAAGCTCACACATGAAGCTCAAAATCAGATTTTCTCCCTCAACAATGAGATCAAAGAGTTGAAGGAGGCTATCAAGACCAACTTCCCAAAGCAACAAGGGAAGGATGTTGGTTATTTGGGCAACAACAATGGCGGCAACAACAATAACCGGAACAACAACCGGAATAACAATTGGAATGGAAACAACAACAACCGGAACAACGATTGGAACAACAATAGGGGTTCAAACAACAACAATTGGCGCTCCAATCAACAAAATTCCGGTAACTCTTATCCTTCCAACTCAAATTCACTAACCCCACCTTCCTCTTCCTCTACTCCTTTGAAAAGCCAGGGGCAATCATCTAATGGAGGAAACACTTCGGGGAAGGAGAAGCCCGATCCCATATTGGAAACGATTTTGGGAAAGCTTCAAGGGTTGGAGAACCGCCTCATCAAGGTTGATGATCAAGTTTCTAAGGTTGATAAAGCTCAAAAGGTTTTAGAAAACCAAATGTTCAACCACGCGGAGGAAGTTCCTAGAAATCAAGGGAAGCTTCCAGGAAAGACGGAGGACAACCCTAAGGGAAGGGTGATGGCGATTACAACTAGGAGCGGAGTGACAACCACCGATCCGCAGCCCACGTTCGTTAAAGTCTCTGTAGAGAAGGGCAAGGAGAAAGGGAAGGAGAAGGAAGACGTCTATGTTCCTCCTCCAGCTTACAAACCTCCCCTTCCATTCCCTCAATCTAGAGCGCGAGCGCGCCTAGACAAACAATTCGGTAAGTTCATAGAACTCATGAGCAAGCTGCATATTAACATACCATTTATTGATGCAATTGTAGGTATGCCGGCTTATGGCAAGTTCTTGAAGGAGCTCCTCTCCAACAAGAGGAAGCTAGAAGACTTCGGTGAGGTCAAGATGAGTTCGGATTCTTCGGATCTCATCAAGACCATGAAAGAGAAAATGCCCCCAAAGTTGAAGGATCCGGGGTCATTTTGCATTCCCATTGGAGTGGGAGATGTCACATATGACGCTTTATGTGACTTAGGAGCAAGTGTGAGCATCATACCACTTGCCTTGTGTAGGAAGATCGGTTTAGGCGACCCTAAACCGGTGAAGATGACGTTATACATGGCGGATCGATCCATCACTCGCCCCGTCGGTATTGTAGAAGACGTCCCGGTCAAGCTAGGTAAATTCTTTGTTCCCATTGATTTTGTCGTGCTTGACATTCCTACAGATAGTCCGGTCCCGATCATACTCGGAAGACCGTTTCTTGCAACTTCCGGCTGCATAGTCGATTGCAAGAATGGGAGACTCGCTTTTGATATAGGAGAAGAGAAAGTAGAGTTCGTTCTTTCCACTCTAGTGAAGGAGCCAATCTTTGATGAGGATATTTACGATATCCAAGATGAAGAAGGTTTGTCAAGAGAGGAGGTAAGTGCGATTCTCTTCAACGATCCTTTACAAAAAGTTATCACTATGAGTCTAACCAATGTAGGGGAAGATGAAGAGTGCAATGAGGCAATTGAAGCCTTAGAAGCACAAGAAGAGATGCATGAAGAGGAGTTTGAGAAACTCCACGATGAGGCTGAGAATGTCAGAATCCACGGTCATACCCTGTATTCCACGACCGTGGATTCCACAACCAAAATCGTGCCTCATTCCAGGGGATTATACGGCCGTGGAGAAGATGTGACAACCGTATTTCCCTTCCACGCCCTAAACCACGGCCGTGGAGGACAAGATCCACCCGTAATTTTGGTCGTGGAAGAGAGTGATCGAGACATTTCTTCAACTTCTTCTAATTCCTCTCCAACACACTCAACGCCCTTAGAAACTTCTAAGGAGATGCCGGACGCTTCTCAAGGATCGTTGGAAGCTCCGAAAACAATGGAACTCAAACCACTTCCTACTCATCTAAGGTACGCTTTTCTAGGATCTAATTCTACCTTTCCGATTATTGTTAGTTCCAATCTAAGCATAGATGAACATGAACAGCTCATGATTGTCCTTAAGAAACATAGGAAAGCTATAGGCTATACTATTGAGGACTTAGTAGGAATTAAACCCTCCCTATGCATGCATAAGATACTAATGGAGGAAGACTTTAGAACTTCGAGACAACCTCAAAGGCGGTTGAATCCGACCATGAAGGAGGTTGTCAAGAAGGAAATTCTTAAACTTCTTGATGCAGGTATCATCTATCCTATCTCCGATAGTAAGTGGGTGAGTCCAGTTCAAGTAGTTCCGAAGAAGGGAGGAATGACGGTCATCACCAACAAGAACAACGAACTCATTCCTACCCGAACCGTGACTGGATGGCGGATGTGCATAGACTACCGCAAGCTCAACAACGCAACGCGGAAAGATCATTTCCCATTGCCATTCATTGATCAAATGCTTGAAAGGTTAGCGCAACATTCACATTTTTGCTACCTTGACGGCTATAGTGGTTTCTTTCAGATTCCGATACATCCGGACGATCAGGAGAAGACCACATTCACGTGCCCTTGGGGTACGTTTGCTTATAGGAGAATGCCGTTCGGGCTTTGCAATGCCCCAGCCACCTTCCAACGGTGCATGATGGCCATCTTCTCCGAGTACATAGAGGAAATCATGGAAGTCTTCATGGACGACTTCTCCGTATACGGTTCCTCTTTTAACGATTGCCTTTCTAACCTTTCTCTTGTTTTGCAAAGGTGTGAAGACACTAACCTAGTTCTTAATTGGGAGAAGTGTCAATTCATGGTTAAGGAAGGAATCGTATTAGGTCACTTAGTCTCTAGTAGAGGGATAGAGGTAGACAAGGCTAAGATAGAGACCATAGAGAAACTTCCTCCCCCAATTTCGGTGAAAGGGATAAGAAGTTTCCTAGGACATGCTGGATTTTATAGACGTTTCATCAAGGACTTTTCTAAGATATCAAAACCTCTCACTAATCTATTGATGAAGGATGCGGTTTTTGAGTTTTCACAGGAATGTTTAGATGTGTTTAACACCATTCGGCAAGCACTAATTTCAGCACCTATCATCCAACCTCCGGATTGGACTCTACCCTTTGAGATTATGTGCGATGCTAGTGACGTAGCTATTGGAGCTGTTCTTGGACAACGAAAGGAAGGGCGAACCCATGCCATATACTATGCTAGCAAGACGCTAGATGAAGCGCAGCTCAACTACGCCACCACCGAAAAGGAGTTTTTAGCAATTGTCTATGCTATTGACAAGTTTCGCTCTTATCTTGTAGGTGCAAAAGTTATTATCTACACGGATCATGCTGCGATCCGGTACCTCCTTGCGAAGAAAGATGCGAAACCAAGGCTGATTAGATGGATTCTTCTCCTACAAGAATTCGATCTTGAGATCCGCGACAAGAAAGGTTCAGAAAATTCTGTTGCGGATCATTTGAGTCGTCTAACACATCTAGAGGACGACCATCTACCCATTGATGACTCCTTTCCGGACGAACACCTACACATCATAGAGGAGTGCATCGACGTAATCTCCAAAGGTAACGAACCATGGTTTGCTGATTTTGTTAACTATTTGGTTTGCCAGGAGATACCACCCGGACTATCCTACGCACAAAGGAAGAAGTTCTTTAAGGACGTCCGGGAATACTATTGGAACGAGCCTCTCCTCTTTAAGAGAGGTCCGGATGGCATCATTCGGCGATGTGTGCCAGAAGATGAGATGCAAAGTGTCATCCGTCATTGTCATTCACTACCTTGTGGAGGACACGCTAGTTCGAACAAGACTAGCGCAAAGGTATTGCAATCTGGATTCTTTTGGCCTACTTTGTTTAGAGATGTGCAATCCTTTGTTTCTTGCTGCGATGCTTGTCAAAGAACAGGCAATATTTCTAGAAGGAACGAGATGCCCCTCAACAACATCCAAGAGGTGGAGATTTTCGACGTTTGGGGAGTCGATTTCATGGGACCATTCCCATCTTCTTGTGGAAACCAGTACATACTATTGGCGGTAGACTACGTTTCTAGATGGGTGGAAGCAATCGCCTTTCCCACAAATGATGCCATGGTGGTGGTTAAGTTCTTCAACAAGACCATCTTCCCGCGATTTGGGACGCCAAGGACGATCATTAGTGATGGAGGTTCTCACTTCATAGCCCGTCGCTTTGAAGCTCTTCTAGCTAAGTATGGGGTTACTCACAAGATCGTTACCCCTTACCATCCACAAACAAGTGGACAAGTTGAGATCTCAAATAGGGAGATCAAAGGAATCTTAGAGAAGACGGTTTCAAGGACTAGGAAGGATTGGTCCTTGAAGCTAGATGATGCATTATGGGCATACCGGACTGCGTACAAGACTCCCATAGGAACCACACCATACAACCTTGTGTATGGGAAGTCTTGTCACTTGCCGGTAGAGTTGGAGCACAAAGCGTTTTGGGCTATCAAGTGGCTGAACTTCAGCATGAAAGAAGCGGGAGAGAAGCGTCTCCTAGACATCAATAAGCTGGATGAACTCCGCTTGAATGCTTATGAAAACGCTAAGATCTATAAGGAGAGAGCAAAGCGTTGGCATAATAAGCATATCATTCCAAAGGACTTCAAAGAAGGAGATCAAGTTCTCCTCTTCAATTCAAGACTTCGCCTCTTTCCAGGTAAGCTTAAATCCCGTTGGACCGGACCTTTTCTAATTAAGCGTATTTTCCCCCATGGTGCAGTTGAAGTATGGGGTGAAGCGAGCGGAAGTTTTAAGGTGAACGGCCAACGACTCAAGAAGTATACGCCGGAACTTCAAGCTGAGGAGTTTGCGCCTACCGCACTCGAATAAGTGCAAGATTGGTCTAGCTACGGACCTTAAACAAAGCGCTTCTTGGGAGGCAACCCAAGGTATTGCATTTTTGTTTTTATTTTCGATTCATAGATTAGCTTAGTATAGACGTTTTTGCTTTGTTTTTGCCTCGATTTCTTCCGGTATGTTCGTGTTTTTGGATGTAGGATCAATGTAAAAGGAAAAGAGGAGGATGATGTTGAAGAGGAGTGATGAAATTTGGACTTTGGAGCTTTACAGAAGGTTCCACGGTCTAAATTACGGTCGTCATAGCTACAGTGGCCGTAATTTCCAAAAGCCTTTGAAAAATCACCAAAACCACGGTTCCGTACACTTTCACGGCCGTGGAACACCCCGACAGACCGTGATTTTCAAAATTTTGCCTGCAACTATATAAGCCACATTCTTCACAAACTCATCCCAAAAATCCCTCTTTCCACGACCTAAGTGCCGAAACCCCACGACCCCCTCTCAAATCTTCGTTTCCTAATCGTTTTCAACGATTCTTCTTCCCAAACTGCAGCAAATTCAACCACAAACAAGATCCAAGCGACGAATCGAACGGAAATTCACCAACAAACGCGCATTTCGGATTTTTCAATCCGAAAAAGAGGTTTTCTTTTCCCTTCTTGATTCTTGCTGATTTGGTTGTTTTTGTTAGAGATTTTTAGGAAGAACTGATTGAGATTTGAGGAAATTAGACTAGGACTGTCTGTTGTGGAGATTGATTGTGAATTTGCTGAGATTTGTGATTTTCTGAGACGAATCACGGTCTCTGGGTAAATTACGGCCGTGGTTTGCTGAAGAACAGACCGTAATTTTGAGCAGAATGGATTTTGTGAGAAGAGTTTCAGGGAGGATAAAAGAGAAGAAGAATGAGCAGAATAAGAAGAGGAAGGGTAATCCCTCCTCCTCCTCATCCTCTAGGGCACCACCACCCTCTTCACCTTCACCTCCATCCTCACCTTTACCTCCATCTTCACCCTCTCACCCTAGAGTCCCGACCATACACGACGACCATCTTGCTGCACTTGATAGGATCAAGGAGAGGCCAGTGATTGGCCCTAGATATTTGTTGTTGGAGGATCTAACTCCTCTCAACATTGTTGATGACCTTACTTGGCTCTTGGATAGAGCCGGATTAGTTGTCTTCTCGGCTATCCGAGAAGACGCATATGAGGAGATTACACGGGAGGTTGTGACATCCTTTGAGCACAGCCACGTCGATAGGACTGTCTCTTTCCGCCTTATGGAGAGAGATTATCAGTTGAGTATCCGTGAGTTTGGGACCATTTTTGGATTCCATGAGACCTTTAATGGTCGATTTCCGAGTGGTGTTTACCCCAAGGACTTTTGGAAGGAGGTTGCAATGATTTACGCCGACGAGGACCGTTGGCAACCAACTGATACCAAGGCTAGATTGATGTACCATCTAGCCTTGAAGATAGTTCACCGTGTTCTTTCGGAGTGTCTCTTTCCTAGGACGGAGACGCCCCAAAAGATCAAGACGGATGAGCTATTCTTGCTTTATTGCATGCTTTATGGACGCCGTGCAGATTGTGCTACTCTCTTGGCTGCTACGATGAGCAAGATCAAGAACAAGAAGAAGGGGAACATCGGATATGGTGGGATAGTCACCCACATTGCTCGGAGTTTTGGTGTTGATTTTTCTGCTTGCACCCGCATACCGGCCGTTCCTTTAGGGCTGCATGCTTTCATGGTTAGGGGTCTCATCTTCCCCACACATAGAGGTCCGCCTTATGCGGGCATGCCTTGGGAGAGTAGGACGGGTAGGGGTATAGAGTGGCTGCCAGAGTACTCCATTATGGTGGGACGCCATAATTGGAAGGAGACGTTCGCTGCGATGCATGCGAACAGGATAGTAGCTCCCCCTTATGTCCCACCACCGGTTGTCGAGGAGGAGGATATGGGAGATCAGTTTGAGAGTGGAGGAGGAGCCGAGCAGGAGTTTGGCACGTTTCCGGACCAGCCGGAGGCGGCCTCAGATGTACCAAGACGCTCTCCACGTCCAGCTAGAGCCTCAGGCTCGTCATCTCGCCGCGCTAGCGTGAGTGAGAGGCCCACGTGGATGACCACACCTCCCACATGGTATAGCGTTCCCCCTCCTTGGTCCACCGAGCAGCCAGCAGCACCTCCACCAGCACCAGCACCATCCGACGCCCCAGCATGGTACAGTCAGGCCCCGGGGTGGTACGAGCAGATGCCGGATTGGGCTACCGGACTTTCAGAGAGAGTAGGAGTGTTGGAGATCCGGGCCGATGCTAGAGACGGACGTTTAGACGACCTTGACCACATGATGAGGGACGTCTACCACCAGCAGTTTGGGCGGTTCTACGATCCGAGCTTCTCTCCATTCCCGCCGCCGCCAGCACCGCAGTGATTTGATGCATGACCGTTCGTTTTAGACATTCCCGCCACCACTTTGTGAGTTTCTTTTTCTTTTCTTTCTTTTCTTTCTTTCTTTTGAACATTAGGGACAATGTTCGTCCTAAGTATGGGGTGGGATGTACTAAAAGTTTGTAATAACTCTACTTACTATGCTTGCTTTCATTTGAGACTATCATTGCATGTTCATTATGTGTTTCACATTTCATTATCGCATTGCATGAAAAAGAACTTGAAAAACCATAAAAATTGAAAAATTTTGAAAAATTTTGTGCTTCTAATGAATTGAGATGATTTCTATGATAATCACTACTTGTGAATTGAGTTTGATGACAATTGCATGCCTAAAAGAATTGTGAATTGAAAAGAATTCGAATGAATGAATTTTACCTCTTTTGCAAGTCTCATAATGTGAAGAATGTTACCTAAATCATGTTGAGAAATTGATGTTGAAATCTTACTATAAGTTCTTATACTTCTTGTTGAGATGATTAAGGCAATTCGAATTTTCTTTCTTCTTTCTTTTGACCATTTTAGCTCCTCATTGAAATACTAGCCTCCTTTACCTATCCGGGAACTTGGAGAAGCGAATGAAAAAGGCATGTTTGATGTGGGAGGGCCATGAGAGCAAATTTTTGCAATCAAAAGAATAGAAAGAAATTCTAGGTTTGGGGAAGTCAATCATGATGATGAGTAACTCGGCACCATTCACATAGCCGGGTGTTTGTGTCTTGCCAAAGTCGGATTGAGCGATATTCCTAGCGGATTATGGTATGTGCGCTAAGGGTTTGAGGCATCTCATAAAAATTGAAAAACGCCAATCTCCTAGGCTTCGGTTTTTGTGCACCTCTGTCCATAACTCCAAAAGTAAAGTCGAAAAATGAAAAGAAGAGAGCGAAGCTCTAAGTTGAAGTGTTGCGGGAACCGCATAAGAAGAAGAAGATAGTTGTCCACTTTCCCGGATTCATGCACCACTTTCCCTTAAAGTTTTCCCTTCCCTTCCGTATTCTAGACCTTTTCTTTGGAAGTCCTTAATATCAAAAGAATGTTATATGACTTGGTGATCTAAATTGAAGTTTCTTATGATTGATTTTGATAATGTTTGAAGGTTATGATGCTTGTTTAGAAGTTAAATTGATTCATGAATTTTCTTTGCTTTTTACTCTTTGATTGAGTGTGTGAAAGTTTGACAAACAATTGAAGCAAGGTTTGAGAATGATCTATTCTTTAGAAGGCACATTCATCCAAAAGAAGGTACACATATTTCATCCTAACTCTTGTTTAAAGCTTTTTGAAAGACCTTGCTTAGGGACAAGCAAGGGTTAAGTATGGGGTTATTTGTTAGCATGAAATATTGTGATAATTTAGGCACGTTTTCTAAGTATATTTGATTCATATTGATAGTCTTTGATTGAGCATCATTGCATATGTGAGCTAGTATTACCTATATTGTCGATATGGATGTCTACACTAGCTTTGTGTTGAAATATAGGTGATTGAGAGTCATTTCCGAATGGAATCGAGCAAAGAAGAGTTGATTGAATATGTCCATGGATTGAGGGTATTATTAGGAGCAAATTGGAGTTCAACTTGAGGAATGCACGAGGTTAGGGAAGAATCACGTTCTTGCCCTAAACCACGCTCTAAAATACGGCCGTACTACAAACCACGTTTAGTTCCACGGCCGTGGAACACTGAAAGGAGAGGCGTGATGCATTCCAGTAACTATTACGGTCGTGGAACTTATGGTTCAAACCGTGACATAATCCACGCTCTAAATTACGGTCGTGGAATCTTCCACGACCGTGATCTTGGTGATCTTTTTTGCCACATTTTGAAGCCACGATCTTTTGAAGATTGGGCCGGGCCGATACTTTATCTTGCCCTATAAAAAGACGGACGAAGGGAGATTCCGACATCGACGCCTACACCTCGTTTAGATATTCGCTTAGGAAATTTTGGCAATCCACGCTTCATTTCCGCTTAGAGAATTTCAACGCCGTTTGGCCCTCGCTTGGAAGCATTGATCATCTCATTGGAGATCGAAGTTTGCATTTGGGAATTGCCCTAATCTCGCACTTTTGGTGGAGATTGCTGTTGAGATCTCCGGATTGACGGAAGATCGAAGCTTTTGGAAGATTGTTGCAAGAAGACCTCTCTTCTTGTCTAGGTTTGATTTGGAAAACGGATTGACATCCCGTTTTCCCTTCTTTCCTAAGATTGTGATTGTTCGCTTTATTCTGAATCCATTGACAATATTTGTTCTCGATTGTGACTTTGAGATTGGTTTGAAGATTGTTGAAAGTTTTCGAAAGTTTTCATCTTTCTATCTTTTAATTCTTGAATTTGATATCAACATGACGGTTATTGGCTAAAAACCCTTAACAATTCTAAGGTGAAGGGTTGATAGTTGTAGCTTAGATGATGATAGATCGATCGTAAACAGATTAGATCCTGAGAGTTAGGGAAATATCGTCGACGAACCCTAAATTATGGGCTGTTCTTGAGTTCCACGACCGTGGAGTCTCAAGATCCAACCGTAATTTCCCTTAAGTTTACGAACCTGCTTTTACTTTAATCCAAAGTTAAAGATTTGCTTTAACTTAGTCTAGGCTTGCCTTTCCTAGGTGGTAGTGAAGCCTCAACAACCTCTACCTCGATTGTGAGTGTCACAACCGTAATCGGTTAAGTTAGTCTTGAACCTTGGATTACAAGTTTGGGTATTCGACACTAATTCTCACCTTTAGAACCTTTCTATATTGAGCCTCAACAACCTGTATAGGGGGTATCTTGTAGGTGAGTAATATAAGGTTTTTGGAACTTCACCGTACGATTACCTTACATTAGCATACCTTTGCATATCTCAACTCTGTCTTTATATCATTAATATATCTTGAATCGATTGCCACAACTTGATACTTGGATCTTTAGGATTGTTGTTTTCCCAATATTTGCAAAACTCTCATATTTACTCGCTTGATAATCTAAAATTGAATTTGTTCCCACCCAAATCCCTGTGTTCGATACTCTGGAATTCTTGCTAATCTACGCCGATCCGTACACTGCGGGTTCGCTTTCTTGATTCTAGTTTTATAATTAAAGCTTATTTGCACACACCTCTAGGGGCGAACATGAACTTCTGTCCAATATCTCATATGGTGTCTTGTCATCTGAATGTAATAGAGTCTTGTTTAGCACGAGCGCGACTATTCGGAGAGCATATCCCTAGAATAATATTGGAATATCCACAAAACTCATCATTGGACGGACATTGCCTAACAGAGTCTTGTTCCTCCTCTCAGACACACCATTTAGTTGTGGAGTTCTGGGGGGTGAGTTGGTTCACAATTCCGCAACTCCTTATTGAACTCGTGGCTCAGATATTCGCCCCTCAAATCGAAGTGATTTACTTGTGGAATCCTTATTGAAAAGTTCAAGGAGTTCTAGAATGAAGTACTTCATTCTAGAACTCCTTGAACTTTTCAAAGGATTCCGATTTTTGTTTTATTAAGTAGATATACTTGTATCTACTAAAATCATCAGTAAATATAATGAAGTAGCGATAGTCATACCTAACTTATTTACTCATAGGTCCACACACATCTGTATGTATGAGGGTTTGAAGTTAAGAAGTCCTTTCATTCTTACTAGTAAAAGGAGGCATTGCCATCTTTCCCATTAGGCACAACTCATATTTTTTCTAATGATTCAAAATCAAATGGTTTAATTAATCCAAATTTTTGGATTTCCTTAATACGCTGTATGCCTACGTGACCCAATCGACAATATCGTAGGTTTGATTCGTTTGTTTCATTCGAGTTTTGCCTTTTTGCATCAATGTTATATATATCAGTTTTGAGGTCTAGCATGTATATTCCATTACTACTCGATCATGTTAACGCGGCCATAATAAATACCATTCTTATAAATCTCCATCACCATGTGATCAGTAATGGTAAAAGTATAACCTTCATGGTTCAAAACTGAAATTAAAATTAAGTTCTTAGTCATGAATGAAACAAAATAGCAGTTATAATTAAGTTTTATCTCTAAGTCAGAAGGTAAAGACAAGCAATAATCTCTAGTGGAAACAACATCAACTCTTGCTCCATTCCAAACCCGTAGATCTGCCTCTCCCTTCCGTTTCTTAGTGTTTGCACATTGAAAGTAATGTGAGAAAGAGATCCGGTATCCAACACCCATTGAACATAATTAGTTGACAAAATTTCAATAACATTAATACCTAAAATTGAGACATTCTCGTGCTTCTTAGCCTCCATGTATTTGGGGCAATTTCTCTTCTAGTAACCCTTGGCCTTGCATTAGAAGCACTCATGCTCAGCATACTTCTTTCCCTTAGGGGGTTGAGCCGGGAGTTAGGCAACTTGCTTACCATTCCCCTTCTGTTGTTATGGACCCTTCTTAAATCCCTTATTCCTGACCATCATAACTTCCTTCGTCAGGTCAACCATCATGTTTCGTTCAGCAGTTTTGAGCATGATATGCAGCTCATTCAGCGTCTTGGTCATATCATTCATATGATATGACGATCTAAAATGCATGAACCCATCTTGGAGAGAGTTAAGGATCATATCCGTGGCTATCTCCAAGCTGAATATGCTACCCAACCGGGCCATCTTGTCAAACAAGCCAATTATTTGAAAAACATGTGGTCCAACTCGTTTACCTCTATCTAACTTGCAATTTAGGATAGCTTTCAAGGTCTAAGTACCTTTCAAGCCTAGCCTGCTCCTTAAAGAGATATTTGAGGTTATACATGATTGTATATGCGTCCAGATCTTCAAAACGTTGTTGAAGACCTATTTCCATCAAAACCAGCATCAAACACGTGACATTGCGTGACTTGTTCACGGCTATCATATACGTCAAATAGTCCTCATCAGATGAGTCCAATGTGATGACAGGGATTGGATGTTCCAAGACATCCTCTTGGTTCTCTGACCTGAGAACAATTCTTAGATTTCTCTCCTAATCAAGAAACTTGTGTTCGTTCAATTTTTTTGTCGAGTATGGAGCGTAAAGAGAATATGAGGCTTTCAATTGACAAGGTGGACTACAAAAATATAGACTAATAAACTGCACATTAGATATGACCGATTTTGCAAAAGCTATAAATTGTTATAACAATTATAAACCAGCAATACACTTATTATATAAACGCATCTATCATTGTTAGGTTCTAGCAAAATCCCATAACCCCTAATATTAATAGACTATTTATATCCACATATTTAAAGTCCTACCTCATCATCATTAATTGCATCATGGATAAAGGACACAATTCCTTCATTGATATCGTGATTTAGTGAATGAAGTCATTGCTCTTCTTAGCTGAGTTTGAGTAGTTAGTCCATCTAATCCAGTCTTGGAGGCTATTGAATCGTTGAGGGATATGTAGCCGTCGGAGTACAATGTCGAGTACAAGGATGGTGAATGAGCAGTTAATCCGAAGGTGGCTTTCGGTTTCATCCCAAGCATTGCAAAGGATACAAGAACTATTCAAATCAAATTTAGAAGTAAAAAAGGATCCACAGCTACATAACATTTTTGTTACAAACCAGGAAATTTCAAAACATTGTCGATAAAACACTGAATTGTCTTGCATACTTAATATTAAAAAAAAAACACACTAGAGATTAAGATTGATCATCCCGTCCAAACCAAATCCTGCCATGAGCTGATCGGAGCTCAGCAAAGTGGGAGCCTCAGTAGTCATCCCATTGAAGCCAATCTCCTCGAGGACTCCATCAGCACAGCAATTCTGGGCATCAAAGGTGAACCCTAGAGTTCCTCCTTCAACAAATAACATAAGCTCGGTCTCCGGCTGAGCTGCAGGCTCAATAACCGGCTCAGGCTGAGGCTCGGTCTCCAGCTTGGTCCTGCACCCGGCATTGATGACCTGGACGTCCAGCCCCTTGATGTAGTCATGCAAGATGAAGCTGCTTTTGATGTCGCTCTTCCTTGGCTTGGAGTTCCTCTTGGAGAAACGAGCTTTGCGCTTGGTGGCGTTCCAGCGGTTCTTGATGGCGTTCTCAGTTCGGCCGGGGAGATACTTGGTCATCTCCGACCATCTGTTCCCAATCTTTGCATGCGCCTTCACCAGGATCATGTCTTCCTTCTCACTCCACATGTCTTTCTGCCATATTGTAATCATTCACCAAACATTTTTCAATTATGTAATTAGTACTAAATATAATCCTAACCCTTAACTAAAGGACTTGATTGAATTAAACACTCAATTGTGACGAAGAAGAAGAACATTACTGTGTTCTCTCCTTATTATTTGCATCCCTCAACCAAGAGAATTTTTAAGACTGTCATGTATGATTGTTCTAGGCAGGTTATGATAAATTAGCTTTGGTTGACAAATTTTCTCTTCTTTATTTTTTTTTCCCAATCTTGATTTTTCTAATGCGGCTTGTGGGTTTGGACAATAATTGTAAATCAAGTACTACTTTTAATGAATAAAAATATTTTAAATGGAAAGGGCCGACCGTCGAGGACAAGGACGGAGACAAACATCAAACCAAAACAAAACCGAGACAAGCACCAAAGCACGAGAGCCACCAAGGAAAAGGAGGGAGTGAGAACTTTAAGACTACAATCGGGAAAGAGAGTTATTGGAGAGAAAAAAAATACACGAAGGCACTTGGGGAACAACTATGTATACTTAGATTGGGTTTCGTCGAGAGCTTTTAGGAGTAGATTATAAATTCGCGCTACCTCCAAACAACTACAACAATTTCTAAATCAAAAAGTACTATGACACTCGACGAGTGGAACTCCAACACTGACGGAACAATTGGACTCACATATAAGAATGAAAATTATGAAAGTTTTGTTCTGGGCTAAGATGGTTTTGATCCGTTTTTTTCTTTAGCTTTTCGGTGTTAGATAGTTGAGCTCCACCAAATGGATGTCCATAAACAAAAGTTTGCACGGTCACTTTGATAAAAAAAAGTTTGTAAGTAGCCTTCTTCTATCTTCTTTTGGTGATAATGTTAGTAAAGTATGTTGTTTGCGTTAGTCTCTATATGGTAGTCTAAGGAGATCCATAGGGTTATTATATGAGACGATCTACTCAGATTCCATTTGAGTTACAGCTCAGATCAAATTAACATATTTTCAAGTTCGGTTAAAATTTAGGCTGATCATCTCGAGCTCAATCGATCAACTAAATGATCGGTGGATGTAACTTTTGTGTCTTGTGTTATTTAAAGGGCGATCCGGGTCAAAGTTTTCCTTTCTCGCGATAACTCTCTTGATCTTATTCATCACTTTTGCGTTCTGTGACCCTAATTAAGCAAGTAGCCCCACTACTCATCGCTTTTCATGGAATATTTTTTTCAACTTGATTTCTCACATTACTCGGCTCATTCGACTATAATTACAATGTATGGTTTTTCCTTTCCTTTACCTCGTTCTAAGTTTCATTTATTTACTTAATTTCTTATAATTTACTATTTTGGTAGTGTTTTCTAAATTGATCAATCGAGCATAATAAAAGCTCGACCGGAAAATCTCACGAGCCTACTTGATTCGTTATTCGGTCCAACTTTCGCGAGATTGGAAACTAAATTTATAATTCCTTAGGAAATACCAAAACACCTTCAATGGAAGATGGATATAAGAAGCAAAATTATGGAATAGGAGATGAGTCTAGGACGTAGAAAAGAGGGTGGCTTGAAGAACCATATATGCAAGTGATAACATAACATTTACTTATGTTACGGTAACCTGTTTTAAATGTTAGGTTACAACATAGATGATCATTAGAATATAATTAACTAAATAATTAAGTTGAGTTTCATATTTTATATAAATCTTATTTTATTACGTGCTTTAAAAATTGTTAAAAACTTGTACCTATCCAATTTATTAAATGGATTTTTTTACTAAATTTAGAAGAGAATGGATTTTATAATCTAAATATCAACTAGATCCTTAAACTATTTTTTATAAATAAAAAAGGCCGTTATTATATAATAAAATAATTTTATTTGACCCATTTCCTCAAAATTTCAACTATATAAATGTTTATTTTACCAAAGAAAACCATAATGTTGATGCCCGTCGTGGAGGTTGAACCGTTGAAAGCATGAACTCATTGCCAGTATTTTCCACGTCATATAAAATAATAAAAAAAACACTTAATTTGTTTTTTTATGAGTTACATTTTCAGAAAACGAGGATATATAATGTGATGAGTGTGAACAGAATCGATTATTCAATTATCAAACGGTCAAATTTACAACCATATACAAAAATCATCATTTATGGTTTGTTTGATAGTGCATTTCATAAAATATAATTATTTTCAGAAATCTATAATGAAAGATAATATTTGTTTTTAATGAAAAATTTTTAAAATATATATAATTTTAAATAATCAATTATTAACGTAACCGATTGTGAAACCCATGAAAGTCTCACACTTTTCATCCCTAGGCATGACATCCATCACGTCCAAATATTTATTTTATAGCATTTTATAGTGAAAAATATTGCATTAAGGATATTCTGTTACGTATTATTCAACTATGACGTAGTGTATGAATTAATGTGTTAATTTGCACCTTCACTTCACACACATTACCCTAATGTGGAATCGATCGCCCTTGTCCCCTTACATTTCCGTATCCGAAATCGAGTAAGATCACATCTGATCGAGTAAGGTCAAGCCCTCCTGCTTACATATTCGTTAACGAAAACGACAAAACTTGCCGTTTATTTGTTATCAACGATATATAAAGGAATTTATACCTATTTTGCCCGTGGGCGGTTCAACCCATTTATACCTTTTGTCGTCAACGATATTAACTAGTTTTAGGGTTTATTTTGTTGTCAACAACATTAACGAATTTCCTCTCATTATATTAGATTTTCCGACAACAATGTCGAAAAGTACGCCCGAACCGTAAATAAATTAACGAATTTTTACTAGTGAGATATTCTTGTTATTATACTAACATGTTATGAATAAATTTTATCTATATTTACAGAGTTATATATTGATCTAGTTTGTACAAGATAAAAAAAAAAATTTACAATAACAAGGAGGTAGGAAGAAATATATATATTTGGATTGTTAAATGAAATTATTTGTAAATAAGATCTAGAACATTTTAACATACCTTAATTGTCAGAAGTTACTCATCATTTATGGACAATTATTGTTTCCTTAGTTTTAGTTCTTTTTCTATTAATTTACAGGACATTATTTTTAGAAGATTAAAGGAAAAGTTAAACCAAAACTATAATCATCAAGTAAATTCAAATAAACTAGATACACAAAAAAAAAAAAAAAAAAAAAAAAAACTCTTTTTACTCTATAATTGATTAAATTTCGTCGTCGGACAGGAAACAGTGTTAGGTTATGAGTTCGATTCATTTCTTTTGTTTTAAAATTAGTAATTTGTAAGTAAATTAGATACAAAATATTTACCTTGATATCTGGCTTTAAATGATTGTGCCAGCGCTCTCGACACTGCTTGCCGCAGCGTCCATCGAGAATATTTGCAATGCTAGCCCATCTTCGAATTCCATAGAGCTTCACCAGTCGTATCAGCACACTGTAATTAACCCCAGATTTGTCAAAAAATAATATATACAAATTAAACCCTAATTTACACAGAGAGATCTACAGTAAAATTTACACAGAGAGAAAATAACTCTAAAAGTGAACCCGAGATGAATTTACCTGTCTTCTCTAGGCGACCACTGACCCTTGACCTGATGTTCGGCGTTGTGGGTGCCGACGGTGGGGGAGGTGAAGAGGAAGGGGAAATCTACGAGAAAAGTTGGATCAAGCTGGAGGAGGTGATTGTACGGTGGGGGAAGTTGGAAGGCGACGTCATAGAGAGGGATTGACATCTGGTGACCTAATCCGCCATTGTTGACGTCGAAGCTTGGGTAGAGGAGCTCGGGAGGTGAAATCGGGAAACCCAAGTTAGGGTTATGCATGGCGGAGAGGAGGTGGGTAGCTGACGTCGACATAGCGGCGGCTGGGTGCATGTAGTAGTGCTCATCACGATGAAGAGAAGAAGACAAGCCATTGAAAAGAGGGAGATTTTCACCGCTAAACTCCATTTTCTTTTTCCTTTGTGGGTTTACAGACAACAGAAAGAAAGGGGTGTGTGTTTTTGTGTGTAGAGACTATACAGATATATAGCCAAGGGGAAACCCTTTGTTATCTCTGCTGTCACCTTAATTACATTTCCAGTCCTTAGTTTTACAAATTTGCAAAAATGTCTGTCAAACTTTTTTCACCACTAAATTAAGACCCTTTTGTGTTAATATAGTCTCTTCATTAAAATAACATACTTCAAAGTTGATGGACTTGTGTGGGCCGAAGACGTAGTTAAGGACTTGTTTGTGATTTCCTTCAAAGTTGAGATGCTTTAATAAACGAAATTAAGAATACGGGTTCCATTTGTAATTTTTCGAATATATTTTGAGGGGCTGCCATTGATATTATCCTTTACACTTGGATACAGCCAATGGTTTTGGTTTAGGGTTGTATTCTATAGATCAAGGTTTTCTTTTTAAATCTAAATCATCCAACAGCTAACAACTTTCTTTTTCGATATTTCAAAGTAATTTTACTTGAAAAAAATGTGTAATTGTATGTAGTATATTGAGTTTTTACTAATTTTTCATATAATTTAAGCTTTTTTTTTTTTTATAAATACTTCAATTAAAAAAAAGCTGCGATCAGGTTTTGGTGGAATAATTGCAAGTTATATTTTCAAATATAGGGGATTTTAGTAGAATTAATGGGTTTAAATTTAAGATTTAAACAAATAGTTGTGGGATATTTATTCATACTTAATAATGTGTGACAATAAATATATACATTTAATGTAACAAAAACTGTTTAAAATTATGACACCTAGGAGGGAAAAATGGAATATTTTGTGTCCAAAGCAAATAGGGGCGTTACGTTAGCTATTACCTTTGTCATAATTACCTTCTTCTTGCTACATTCAAACTGTATTTTTTTTTAATGGAATAAAGAGTAAATTAGGCGAACTAAAATGCCTTGTTTGATTTTGATTACAAACATTGATAAGATGAAAGATCTCGAATATATTGTTAAAATGAAATTACCTTTTGTTCGTTTAGTTTTTTTTTTTTTTTTTTTTTGGTAAGTGAGACGAGCAAGAACATGGTCTTACTCGTATCGTAGAATATAAACACCAAAAAAAGCTAACATCGGATAAGTTGTTGGGTCGCTACTCCGCGGACGTCGTTTTTCAAAATGGAAATTAAACTTGACGGAGGGGTATCTAGAATGAAAAAACCTAACGGAAATTCAGAAGCTAAAGAAGCCAAACAATCAGCTGAGCAAATAGCCTCTGTATAAATGTGACGAAACCGGACTTGCCAGTCTCTACGGAGGAAGCCTTAGCATCGAGACACCAGACTATAAAGTGGATGTGTTATATTGATGGACCGCTTGACCAATCTGACCACGAGATCAGAATCAATCTCAACCGAAACCTTGGGAAAACCCTTGTCCCATGCAAGCCTTAATCCACTAGTAAAGTCCCAGAGCTCCGCCATAGGTACCGTACACGAGCCAATATTATAAACGAACCCTCCGAGCCACCGACCGAGCGAATCACGAATTAAACCCCCAGCATTGGCCGCATTACCTGATCCAACCACAAACCCGTCAGTGTTTATTTTAACCCAGTCATCATCGGGAGCAGACCAATAGACAGGTATGCTGACGCTCTCCCGAAGCACCTGTTTGTCATGTAATCTTTTATAGGCAGCGCAGGTGCCTTTAGCATGAGCAATGACTACAGAATCTCGTTTGGGAGGGTGGGCAGCATTACGAAACACGGTAGAGTTACGCCATTTCCAGCACCACCACAGGGAGATAGCGAAAATAACGTTCCACTGGATATCCTGAGTATACCGGCTGGAATCGGAAAGATTACGCAGCAGCCAGGAATGCTCAAAATAAGTGAAAAACCGTTCAAGGGCTTCAGCAAGGACAAGGGAAGTCCACATGGCGGCCGTTCCTGGGCAGTCTCAAAACAGATGGATGGGCGACTCGCAAGTGTTGATTCAAATCGGGCAGTGATCAGACTCAGACAGATGGCGCCGGAACCTCTTAGCGTTGGTCAGCAGTTTACCTTTGGCAACAGTCCATAGGAAAGTTCGTATGCGTTCTAGGATGGAAATCTTCCAAATCATGGTGAATAGAGCACTATGTGGTTGGGTAGCAATAGTTGAACAATTCTGCACATGATAAGCCGATGATGAGGAAAAGAGACCATTGGCTTCCCACCTCCATGCTACACAGTCCGACAACTCGTCTTCGGTCTGCAAAGGGAAGTTAGCGATGTTAATCAGTGATTGCATCGGAAGTAGGCTACTGAGCATGTTCCAGTCCCACCCCACATTAGGGATCCAGAAGTCGGCGACCCAATTGGTCCAGCAAGCCTCCGGCGGACGCCTAATGACTTCGTCAATAAGGGGACGATCTCCACACCAAAGATCGGCCCAGAATCGGGTAGACGAGCCATTATAGACAATCCATCGAAGCCCTTTGGAAAGGACTTGATTTCTTGCCCAAAGAAGACCTTTCATGATATAAGACTCGTTCCTAGAAGACGAACAGTCGATGAATTCCCGAGGGCCATTAAGTCCATACTTTGATGCAATCAAATTAGTCCAGGGCTTGTCTCTATCCTGTAGGAAACGCCATGCCAGTTTTCCAAGATTAATGGAATTGGCAGTCCGCACAGATCGCACACCGAGCCCTCCAAATTCAATGGGTTTACAAATCTCGTCCCAAGACACCAAGTGAATGGGCTACTGTTTTCTGGATCGTTCCACAGAAAAGATCTGCAAACCCGAACCAACTCACTGCAAATAGACCTTGGCAGCTTCACCATCCGCATAATGTAGGTAGGGAAGGAAGACAAAACCGACTTAACTAACGTAAGTCTACTGGCGAAGCTTAGGAACCGACCCTTCCAAGAAGCAAGCCTATTCTTCAACCTCATCACAAGAAAATTGAAATTGCCAATGTGCATGCGTGAATGTAATATCGGAAAACCGAGATAATTACCGAAACTAGAGACTAACGGGAACCCAGAATCCGACACAATTGAAGACCTCAGTCGCTCATCCACGTTAGGAGATACCATAAACTGTGACTTTGACATACTAACTTTTCGCCCTGAACAATTACAGAAATCCCTTAGACAGGCTTTAATCACAACGAGATTCTCGAGACTTGCTTCAGCAAAAAGTACGATCTCGTCAGCAAAAAAAAAACGTGAGAAATTTTAGGATTATTTAATAGAAATTTTAATTCACCTTCTGGATTATCGATTATTTGAGAGATTATTGAAAATAATAAATTTCCCAATAATCCGGATGAATAGACGAACGAACCCTATGTATGTATGCTTATCCATAATGTTTTGGATACATTCAATCGTGATTTCAAGTAAATGAAATAGAGTTTAATTATTTTCATCTCTTATAGAAAATAAAATGAGAGGAGGAACACATTTTAATTAGATTAAATACCGTATACATGAGTAAAACAACAATATTCTTACAAAGGTGAAAACAAAGTATCGTATAAATTATAACACAATTTTATAATATAATGACTAAAATAATAAAAAAAAATGAAAAGCTTATAAGAAACAAAATTATCCAAAAATAATAATCTTAGACTTCTTAGTATAACGTTTCTTACGGAAAATCTTTTAGAGAGTAAGATTTTAATATGTGAGATAACACACTTTTGGTTTAGTATAGTTTCAAACAGCTATTACATATATTCATCTAACTATTTTTAGAATCCAACGATTTATTTTTTATCCCAAACGAGCCTGTCAGCCCCGTTCGATAGCTCAATTTGTTGTCAAAATCGACTGTGAGGCTCGTTTGGTTCAACCTCTCCGATGAATTGGCACACAGGTGGCGGGTCAATGTCTTCTTGTCAACAATGTTGTTTATAAATCAAAGCTTTGGTTGGTAAACTAGGCGGAGATACTCTAACTTAGCTTGTATGGTATTGTTTGGATTTGTAGTTGTTCTCTTCTTCTTTGTTCTGCTCGGCAAGGATAACCAACCTTCTACTCACCAGACTTTTACCAAGGTAAGCAAAAAGTTTTGTGATTTTCGGTTAGTTTGGTTCTCTTTCGTTTTCTTTTGAGATTTTCTGCTACTGTTGGATCTGATCTCTCTTGTTTATGCATTTTTCTTTGAGTTCTTGTTTGATGGAATAGAAATGGAATGTATTTTGCTCAATGATTTGCATATGTATGGACATAATGTGTAAATAATAGAAATATCGGGCCAATTTTATAATAATAGAAAATAAGAATTATGTTAAGCCATCTACTATTCGACTATAAGAGAAGCAATGTAACAGTTCAAGGTTAATGAATTCAATTCATAATTCTACTCAAATCTCTCTCTTAAAATGGTATCAGAGCAACGAATTCTTGCTTCAGTAATCAAGATCTCTTCATAGACCCGATTTTGTGCCTATTTTAGGTTTTTTACTCTTGTTCTTAAGAAGAAGCCATGGCAACAGGTGAGGATCAAAGAAACTAGAATGAGAATTCGCTCAATGCTGAGTGACATATTGGAAGCAACAGTAATGATCCACTATATCTATCCACTTCCGATAATCCAAGTAAGCAGCTAGTATCGACACTGTTTGATAGCCTTCTGGAAAAGGAGTATCAGAATGGCCTTAGGGGCTAAATTGAAGCTTGGATTCATTGATGGATTATACTTGGAACCTGATGAGGATGAAGAAAAGGTTGCTCGATGGATTCACATTAGATCTATCACTAGCTATTGTGTTTTTATTGTTCTTCCTTGATTTCTTGGAAAATCAAGAAACAAAAGACTGTTCTAAATCGTCCACTGAAAGTGAATATCGGGCTATGTCAACCACTGCAAGTGAACTGATATGGTTCCATGGACTGTTATCTGATATAATATCTATAACTCTTACAACTCCTATGCACTGTGACAACAAGGTTACTCAACATCTTATTGTCAACCCTGTATTTTATGAGAAAACAAAGCACCTCTGACTTGACTGCCATTATATGGGAGATGAAGTTCAAAGAGGATTCATTTCCACAACTCATGTTCGTTCTTCTCTTCAACTGGCATACATTTTACCAAAGCACTTGGAGAGCATCAACATTCATATCTCACTGTCAAGCTTGAACTGTTGCATCCTCGTCCAGTGATAGCATGAATTATAGTCTATATTTTGGGGTTTGTTTGAACGTTTTATCTTCAATAATCTGCATGTTTGTATGTACCTTATGTGATTTTACTGCCATTTCATCTACCTTTGCGAGAATCGAGGTCTACACCTAGTTTCGTTGTAATTGCAGGTAATATGGTACGTTTTGCATCAAAAAGGAGCAAAAGGAGTCAAGAGTCATTTGGAGCTACATCCAGGAAGCATAGCCATGGATTAAGAATTTACTTTGGGCCAGTTTTGAGAGATTTCACATTCAGTTGTGACTCACCTCGGTTGACCAGAGATTCATCTCGACCGAGGTGATCCAGAGACGCCGACTCGACCGAGGCGAAAACCTAGGACGCGGCGAGAATATTTTATTTTTGGCTGAGATCTTTTAAAATTGAAAAGTGATCTTATATTTTTGGGCTTGGCTCCTGGAAGGAAGGAGATATGCAGAATCATATATTTTACCTTTATTTATGGGAAAAGATCTTTCTAAGATTTATTATCTTTGGAGGGTTATTTTCCTATATAAAGGGTTGGATTTCCACAAATCCAACATCCCGCATACACCGATCATCCGCTATCAGCGCAAGAAGCAGCATACTCCAATTTGGGAGAGAGTTGAAGAACCTTTTTGAAGGTTGAAGGAAGATTGAAGTTCATAGCTTTTATAGCTTTATTGAAGGGTTTTGTAAGATTGTCTTCAACTCCCTCAATTGTTGTCTTGTCTTGTTGGATTATTGTCCAAGGAACGCTTTGTTGTGATATTTGATTCAGTTATTGGAGTCTTTTCATTAAATTCTTCTTTGTTCAAATATTCACCTTCTTCCCTTATATTTAATACTTTCATTATGATGATGAGTGGCTAATTTCCTTGTGTGATTCTAGGGTGATTGGCTGAAGGTTGTGGGAAAAACAATGATAGAATAATCTTAGATTCCAGTAGGATCCTGAAAGTTCGAGTCTTTAACCTTAACCCTAAGCATCTCGTTCGGTTGATGAACATCTCGGCCGGGGTGGAATTCTTCTGACCGAGGTGACTTATTCGACCTAAACTGAGAGTTAAGTGTTAGAGTTTGCCAAATCCTATTCTTATTACACCTTCCTGGTCCAAAGCAAGCTTAGGATGAGACTTACCCGGTAATTCCTTAGTTTGTGTATCAACGATCATAAGTGTAGGTAATAAAGGTTTATCCTTTATTGGGGTTTGAGTGTGCTTCCATCCCATCTTCGTGAGTTAGCCTGAGACTTACCCGGTAAAGGTTGATTCTATTCCCTTAGATGGTGTGTTAGTTTGAGGTTATAGTTCTTTATCTTAATTCCTTGAGACTTACCCGGTAATAGGAGTTGCGGTTTAGGATTAGTGTGTAGTGAGACTTACCCGGTGATCTACTCCACTTAGTAACACCTTCCCCACGCAAAAATCTCAGCTTTGTCCGCTTATCTATAGATCTTGAGTTGGAACCACAACTAGATGCTTTAATCCCTAGAATTACATGCTTGCTTTATTTGACATCTTATTCATCTTTGATTGTGTTAATCGCTCTTGTGGTTAGAACTAACGTAGCATACTGTGTTGACTTTGTTTCACCGAGTCCCTGTGATCGACCCCTGGAATTTTCTTGCTTTTACTACGATTGACCCGTACACTGCGGGTTCGCATCCTTGTTTTAAGCTTAAGTCTAGGGTTATAAATTTAAAGCTTGCACACACCGTTTGGAGCGAACAAGTTTTTGGCGCCGTTGCCGGGGACTTGGTCTAGACCGAGCTGGTACGGTTTGCTCTTGGGGCATTCGCCCCGTTTTGTCTAACCACTCTACTTGAGTGACTTTTGCAGGTTCTTTCTTAGGTATATGCGAAGAACCCGCACTGGGAAGGAAATCGTTCCTTACGATCCCGAACCAGAAAAGACATACAAGAGACGCTTGAGAGAAGCGAAGATGGCCCAACAAGACGATCGCGATCTTGCGGCCCAATTGAGAGAGACGCAGGAGCTGCTGCGCCTCAGCAAGGAAGAACTCATGCAAGAGAAAGAGGAGAATCGCACCAGGACTGCAGCAATCGAAGCTGAGATTGCTGCCATTCGGAACCAGATTCTACTTCGACCGATGCAGGATCCAGTAGTTGATCCTCGACCGAGGCAGATTCCAGTACCCGACGCCCCGGCCGATGTACTTCCACCTCGGATGCCAGTCCGAGATGTTCTTCTTGCAGGAATTCCACAAACCCTAGGTCAAAGGATGGACCCTAACCAACAACTGAGGCGTCCAAGAGTGAACCTAGGAGATCCAGCAGATCATGACTACGAACTTCGACCGCAAGTTCTAGCCATGATTCGCCAGTGCCAATTCGGAGGGCTAGAGAAGGAGTCGCCGCATCAACATCTTCAAAACTACGAGATCTTGATGGAAACCTTGCGACCTTCCAGAATTGAGAACAACAACTACAAGCTAAGACCTTTTTACTTTTCTTTAAAAGATAGAGCTCTTACTTGGTATCAATCTCTTCCCCCAGGAAAAATTAGCACATGGGAGGAGATGACTACGGAATTCTTGACCAAATTCTTTCCACCCTCAAAGACCGCTGAAATGAGAGGGAAGATCAACGCTTTCATCATGAAGGACAAGGAGAGCTTGTCCAAATCTTGGGAGCGGTTCAAGGATATCCTTTTGGATTGCCCACATCATGGGATTCCAAAGATCGAGTTGTTGGAGATCTACTTCAAAGGGCTGGACGGAAGCACCCAGTTCAATCTCCAACTACTCTCCGCCGGTACATTCATGGACATGGCGGTTGACGAGGCTTGGGACTTCATTGAGAAGCAAGCCTTGCACATGGAGAAGTACACCCACCAAGGAGCTGAAGGTGGAGTTAAAAGAGTCAACTTTCAAGAGACTCAACCCAACAACAATCAACTCACGTCCTTGAAGAACGACGTGAAGCAATTGAAGGAGCTCTTGATGGCTCAAACTAAGAAGGAAGAGCAAGGGCAAAGGAACAACAACAACAATAACGGGTACCGTAACAACAACAACGGACCCCGAAACAACTACAACAACAACAATAGAGGATCCAATAGCAACAACTGGAGGACGAATAACCAAAACCACGGTAACAACCATTCAAACTCCAACTCTAATGATTCCTCTAACCCTTTCCTCTCTTCTCCTTCTTCTTCTTCTACTCCATTGAAGAGCCAAGGGCAAGGATCAAGTTCGTCTCAGCCGGAAAAGAAGGACGCAGTCCTGGAGGCAATCTTGATCAAGCTTAGTGCTATGGAGAATTCTATGACTTCATTTTCGAAGGCCCAAAAGTCCTTCGAACAACAACTTGCTAATAGGGCGAATGAAGCGCCAAGAGATCCAGGGAAGCTTCCAGCAAAGACGGAAACTAACCCTAAGGGCCAGTGCATGGCCATAACGACGAGGAGTGGACTCAAAACTGCAGATCCAGTACCTCGCTCGATGCAGACCACCTCGGTCCAGACCCAGTCGAAGAACACCTCGACCGAGATTCCAACCGAGGCGGCGCAACAGAAAGCAGGAGGAACGACAGAAACTTATGTACCACCTCCTGCATATAAACCACCACTTCCATTCCCCCAGTCCAGAGCCAGAGCACATCTAGACAAGCACTTTGGTAAGTTTCTTGACTTGATGAATAAGCTACATATTAACATTCCCTTCCTTGATGCCATTCTAAGTATGCCCGCCTATGGGAAGTTCTTAAAAGAAATCTTATCAAGGAAGAGGAAGCTGGAGGATGTTGGTGAAGTTAGGATGACATCTAAATCTTCGGAGCTTATAAAGATCATGAAGGAAAAGATGCCACCTAAGTTAAGAGATCCCGGCTCATTTTGCATTCCCATTCAAGTTGGGGATGTCACTTGTGAAGCCCTATGTGATCTAGGAGCCAGCGTGAGCATCATCCCGCTAGAGCTATGCACGAAGATCGGTCTTGGAGAGCCCAAGCCGGTCAAGATTCGACTCTACATGGCGGATCGCTCCATTACCCATCCCGTGGGCATCTTGGAAGACGTTCCGGTCAAGTTAGGTAACTTCTATCTACCTATAGATTTTGTTGTACTTGACATTCCCGCGGATTATCCAGTACCTATTATTCTCGGGAGGCCATTTCTAGCAACTTCGGGTTGCAACGTGGATTGCAAGAACGCCAAGTTGAAATTCAACGTTGGTGGCGATGAGGTGGAATTCGCACTACTTGCAGCCATGAAAGGGGAGCAACTAACTGATGATATCTTCAACATCTACGATGAAGAAGAATCAAGAGAATTGGTGAGCTCTATCCTTATTAACGATCCGCTCGAAAGAGTTATAAGCTTCAGTTTAATGGAGGAAGGTATAGATGCTTCTTGTGATGCAGATATACGGAGCTTGAAGGCACTGGAAGAGGATCCAGGAGCTATAACAGAGAAGCTGATCCAGGAGACGAAGATCTCCAGCCTCGGACCCAGTAGCAGTACCTCGACCGAGGCACTTTCTGGACTGAGCGAGGCGACTAAAGAACACCTCGGTCAACGCCTTTGCGCCTCGACCGAGGTCGATAGCGAGACGACTCTAACTGAGACTGCATCGAGTCCAGTTTCTGACACCATTCCACTGGAAAGAGGAAGCGAAGATCCCTCCCAAAAAGCACCCCCAGTAGTGGAGCTTAAACAACTCCCTAGTCACTTGAGGTATGTCTTTCTTGGGCCGGATTCTACTTACCCCGTTATTGCTAGTGCTTCCCTCTCTGATTCTGAATTATCTAAGTTAATGCATGTCCTGAGAAAGCATCGAAAAGCCATAGGTTACACCACGGATGATCTTATTGGCATTAAACCTTCTTTCTGCATGCATAGAATTCTAATGGAAGATAATCATAAGACTTCACGGGAACCTCAAAGACGGTTAAATCCGATCATGAAAGAGGTTGTGAAGAAGGAAGTTCTTAAGTTGTTGGATGCAGGTATTATTTATCCTATCTCGGACAGCAAGTGGGTTAGCCCGGTGCATGTCGTTCCGAAGAAAGGAGGGATGACCGTTGTGATGAATAAGAACAACGAGTTGATCCTAACAAGAACCGTTACGGGCTGGAGAGTATGCATCGATTATAGGAAGCTGAACACGGCAACTCGGAAGGATCATTTCCCGCTTCCCTTCATTGATCAAATGCTCGAACGGTTGGCCCAGCATTCACACTTTTGCTACTTGGACGGCTATAGTGGATTTTTCCAGATTCCTATCCATCCGGATGATCAGGAGAAGACCACTTTCACTTGTCCATGGGGGACGTTTGCCTATCGAAGGATGTCATTCGGATTGTGCAATGCACCCGCTACCTTCCAGCGATGCATGATGGCTATCTTTTCGGAGTACATAGAGGAGATCATGGAGGTATTTATGGATGATTTTTCTGTATATGGTTCCTCTTTTGATGATTGCCTATCTAACCTTTCTCTAGTGCTTAAAAGATGTGAGGACACTAACCTTGTTTTAAATTGGGAGAAGTGTCATTTTATGGTTAATGAAGGCATTGTGCTAGGACACCTCGTTTCTAATCGAGGTATTGAAGTCGATCGAGCTAAGATCGAGACTATTGAGAAACTCCCTCCTCCTTGTTCTGTTAAAGGTGTGAGGAGTTTTTTCGGGCACGCAGGTTTCTACAGGAGATTCATCAAGGACTTCTCTAAGATTTCTAAACCTCTAACTAACCTCTTGAATAAAGATGTTGTTTTTGAGTTTTCGCAGGAGTGTCTTGATGCTTTCTACAAGATTAAGGAAGCGTTGATCTCCGCTCCCATTATCCAGCCTCCTGATTGGACCTTGCCCTTTGAGGTCATGTGTGACGCTAGTGATGTAGCCGTAGGAGCGGTGCTTGGACAGAAGAAAGATGGACGGACCACCGCCATCTATTATGCTAGCAAGACGCTGGATGAAGCACAACGCAACTACGCTACCACCGAAAAGGAGTTATTGGCGGTTGTATATGCTTTCGAGAAGTTTCGTTCCTATCTAGTAGGGGCGAAAGTCATTGTCTACACCGACCATGCAGCCATTCGTTACTTGTTGGCTAAGAAAGATGCAAAGCCGCGCCTTATTCGATGGGTTCTCTTGCTTCAAGAATTTGACCTAGAGATCCGCGATAAGAAGGGATCCGAGAACTCAGTTGCGGATCACCTCAGCCGGCTACCGGAATCCTCCCGCGAGACGGATAGCCCACCCATAGACGATTCATTCCCCGACGAGCACTTACACGTCTTGGAGCGTTTGATGGATCTACTTACTTCACCCCATGATGGAGGTGAAGTATGGGGTGAGGGAACCTCCTACCTCGTTTGAGACGCACCATGGTCCAGCTAGCGACCTTAAATCAAGCGCTTCTTGGGAGGCAACCCAAGGTATTGCTCTTCTTTCCCGTTTTCTAGTCTAGCTTAGATAGTTTTTGTTTTTGCTTTGCTTTGCTTTGTTTTTGGCGTTCTGGACAGACAACAGGGAATATCTAAGGAGGAGCATAACTGGAAGGACAGAAGTTCGAGATTCTGAGAAGACAGAAACACCTCGGTCACTGTCAGAGCACCTCGACCGAGTTGATTCTTGAGCAACCGAGGCGACTAGGGTTTCTGCAGAACCGCCTCGGTCCATACCACCTCGGACCAGTCGAGACCATCTCGACCGAGGTGACAGCAGATCCAGTAAAAGTATAAAAGGGGGAAAAATTACATTTTCATTTTTTTACCCTCCTCGACCGCGGCGAACAGACGCACCTCGCTCACCTCGTTTCTTGCTCGTTTTCGACGTTTTCTGCTTCCAAACCGAGATTGAAGGATAGAGGAGTCGATTGCAACTACAGATCTGCAAGAAATTTGAGCGTTTCGACCGGAACGAGGTAAAAACGTTCGAAAACCTAAACTCGTTCGTTTACTGAAATTTGGGCTTTGGTTGCCCTTGATTCTGTTGAGGAAACCTTTAAGTACCCCTTAGGAAGCATCGGTAGTGATTTTTGGGGGAAAAGAACTGAAATTCAGAGAGTTGGAAATCGCACTGTCTTCGCCTCGGTCCAGTCGACCTGCACCTCGGTCGAGGCGATTCTTGGAGTTTGTCAGTCGACCGAGGTAGTCTGACAGTACAGTTTTAAGATGAGTTCTGACAGATTGTTAGCCCTTAGAGATAGATCCTCTCCTTCCCCTTCTTCTTCCTCATCCCGACCCTCGAGTTTGTCAATTCCTTCACTTACCTCCCCACAGAGAGGGCTGTGAAGTACCGGTTGATGAACCGGAACTACTTAGTACCTCTTGACCACTGGAGAGACATTTTTGGCTTCCCTGCCCCCACTGCTGTAGACTTCCCGACCCGAGCTGTAGCTAGAGAGTTCTGGGGTCAGATCACCCACATTACGAGGCATGCAGACAGGTGGCGCCCTGGTGATTCCAGGGCGAAGCTTATCTATCATCTAGCTTTTCGGTTGGTACACAGGATCTTCAACGAGACGCTTCTGGCGCGTACTGAGACGCCCCAGAAGGTCCGACAGGGGGAGCTCTTCTCTTTATACTGCATGGTCACAGGTGGATACCCTGACTTTGGATTGATGCTGGCAGAGGATCTGCACAGGATCAAGGCCAAAGGGAAGGGAGATATATGATGCGGAGGGATAGTGACCCATATCGCTAGGTATCAGGATATGGATCTGAGTAGGTGTACCATGGTGGCGGCTGTCAAGCCGCTCGGACTTTAGGAGATGATTACACGGAGGATTCTAGTTCCCCGTGGTTTGACTACACCTTACGTTGCTATGCCATGGGAGCTGACTGCACCTCAGGGCATCAGATGGTCTGCACAGTTCTCTGTCTTTGATCCACACTACTGGCAGACAGCATGGGGTCCACTTATGGAGGATTACAGAGAGGGAGCAGCTGCCCCTGCTGAGGCTGAGGAGGAGGTTGAGGACGAGGACGACGATGATGATGATACAGTAGATGAGAGAGGAGGTGGCGTCCCGATGGAAACAGGTACAGATACAGCTGGGACGAGCGCGCCACCTATTATAGATTTGGATGATGACGAGGAGGACACTGAGCCGGCGCCAGCTGAGGCGTCTCCAGTCAGACCTGCTAGACGCAGGAGGCGTGGAGTTAGGGACAGAGCTGCACACCGACGGATCGATGACCTGACGGATCAGGTTATCGACTCATATGCTGCACTTTCGCTGGATATCCGCGAGATGCAGGAGCGGCAGCATCATCAGCACATGATGGCTCAGCTACAGTTTGAGCGTATCATGGGCCATCCCTATGACCCGACTCAGTACCCCTACATACCACCACCACCACCGGATCGAGACTACTGAGGAGCTGCAGGACTTTATTATTATATCTTTTTTTTATGCAGTTCGGCTTTTATTCGGTGAGTTCTCTTGTTTAGACTTTTATTATACCCACTGGGACAGTGTGTCTCAAGTATGGGGTGTTTGTTATTTGACTACTTGACTACGTGATGTATTCGACTACTTTTGATGTATTATATTTATCGGATATTTTCATATTTATGCTTCATTTGCCTTTATATGATTATCTGATATTACATGCATACCTACAGGTTATTTGATTGAGAAAAACGTCGAAACCGAAAAAAAAAAAATGGTTTTAAAAAAAAAAGAATTTTTGACCTCGACCGGGGAGATTCTGGCCGAACGAGGTGATTCACCTCGGTTGAACCAAGAACACCTCGACCGAGGTGGGTTAACTGAGAAGTTTTCGAAAACGATTTTGTGTGACTTATCTGGATATGATCTCAGTGAAGATCTTGTTTACTGACTGGTTTTAAATTCTTTATGTGTTTGAAAGGTTTTATGATATGTTTAAGTTGCTAAATGCTTTGTTTAAAATTATTGGCATGTTTAATACTTTGTTTTTATCCAAATTATGTTGAATTTGAAGGTTGACACCGCAGGTTAAGTTCTCTACTTTCTTCTTGGAAAGACCAAGGCAATTCATTCTCTTCTTCTTCTTCTCCTTGATCATGCTTAGCCCCTCATATACATTTTGCCTCCCTTTACCTATCCGGGAATTTGGAAGCAAGCAAAGTGGTGAAAGCAAGTTAAAGTTGAGAAGTGGGCTGGAAGTGAAAGTGCTAGAAAGTAATAATAGGTTTGGGGAAGTCAATCATGAAGATGAGTAACTCGGCACCATTCACATAGCCGGGTGTTTGTGTCTTGCCAAAGTCGGATTGAGCGATATTCCTATCGGGTCATGGTATGTGCATCAAGGGTTTGATGCATCTCGAGAAATTGATGATTGCGGATTTCCTAGGCTTCGGTTATTGTGCACCTCTGTCCATGCATCCCAAAAAGTAAAGTAAAAGAAAAGTGCGAAATAAGCAAAGCTTATTGGTGGAAGGTGTTGCAAGTCAAAGTGAAAGTGAAGTTCATCCTTTTCCCGGATTCCAGCACCACATTACCTTACATACATCCCTACCCGACACGTTTCTTGACCTTTTCTTTTGGGAAGCCCTTGAGACCTTGAGCTTGTTGATTGACTTAGCGGTTTAAACTGGATTATACATGATTAATTTTGATAATTATGATTTATTATACATTCTATAATTTTGTGCAAAGATGAACAACTTTCCTATATTTATAAAATGTTTTGAGCATATTGAGTTTTTAAATTCCAGGAAGTACTCTCTTAGAGTGATCTATGGTAGTTGCACACCATAAAATGTTTTTGAAAGGCTTTTTCATTGATTTTCTTAACTTATAATCCATTCTATCTTGTCTTCTATATGCGGAACTTGCTTGGGGACAAGCAAGGGCTAAGTATGGGGTATTTTGATAGCATGAATTATAGTCTATATTTTGGGGTTTGTTTGAACGTTTTATCTTCAATAATCTGCATGTTTGTATGTACCTTATGTGATTTTACTACCATTTCATCTACCTTTGCGAGAATCGAGGTCTACACCTAATTTCGTTGTAATTGCAGGTAATATGGTACGTTTTGCATCAAAAAGGAGCAAAAGGAGTCAAGAGTCATTTGGAGCTACATCCAGGAAGCATAGCCATGGATTAAGGATTTACTTTGGGCCAGTTTTGAGAGATTTCACATTCAGTTGTGACTCACCTCGGTTGACCAGAGATTCATCTCGACCGAGGTGATCCAGAGACGCCGACTCGACCGAGGCGAAAACCTAGGACGCGGCGAGAATATTTTATTCTTGGCTGAGATCTTTTAAAATTGGAAAGTGATCTTATATTTTTGGGCTTGGCTCCTGGAAGGAAGGAGATATGCAGAATCATATATTTTACCTTTATTTATGGGAAAAGATCTTTCTAAGATTTATTATCTTTGGAGGGTTATTTTCCTATATAAAGGGTTGGATTTCCACAAATCCAACATCCCGCATACACCGATCATCCGCTATCAGCGCAAGAAGCAGCATACTCCAATTTGGAAGAGAGTTGAAGAACCTTTTTGAAGGTTGAAGGAAGATTGAAGTTCATAGCTTTTATAGCTTTATTGAAGGGTTTTGTAAGATTGTCTTCAACTCCCTCAATTGTTGTCTTGTCTTGTTGGATTATTGTCCAAGGAACGCTTTGTTGTGATATTTGATTCAGTTATTGGAGTCTTTTCATTAAATTCTTCTTTGTTCAAATATTCACCTTCTTCCCTTATATTTAATACTTTCATTATGATGATGAGTGGCTAATTTCCTTGTGTGATTCTAGGGTGATTGGCTGAAGGTTGTGGGAAAAACAATGATAGAATAATCTTAGATTCCAGTAGGATCCTGAAAGTTCGAGTCTTTAACCTTAACCCTAAGCATCTCGTTCGGTTGATGAACATCTCGGCCGGGGTGGAATTCTTCTGACCGAGGTGACTTATTCGACCTAAACTGAGAGTTAAGTGTTAGAGTTTGCCAAATCCTATTCTTATTACACCTTCCTGGTCCAAAGCAAGCTTAGGATGAGACTTACCCGGTAATTCCTTAGTTTGTGTATCAACGATCATAAGTGTAGGTAATAAAGGTTTATCCTTTATTGGGGTTTGAGTGTGCTTCCATCCCATCTTCGTGAGTTAGCCTGAGACTTACCCGGTAAAGGTTGATTCTATTCCCTTAGATGGTGTGTTAGTTTGAGATTATAGTTCTTTATCTTAATTCCTTGAGACTTACCCGGTAATAGGAGTTGCGGTTTAGGATTAGTGTGTAGTGAGACTTACCCGGTGATCTACTCCACTTAGTAACACCTTCCCCACGCAAAAATCTCAGCTTTGTCCGCTTATCTATAGATCTTGAGTTGGAACCACAACTAGATGCTTTAATCCCTAGAATTACATGCTTGCTTTATTTGACATCTTATTCATCTTTGATTGTGTTAATCGCTCTTGTGGTTAGAACTAACGTAGCATACTGTGTTGACTTTGTTTCACCGAGTCCCTGTGATCGACCCCTGGAATTTTCTTGCTTTTACTACGATTGACCCGTACACTGCGGGTTCGCATCCTTGTTTTAAGCTTAAGTCTAGGGTTATAAATTTAAAGCTTGCACACACCGTTTGGAGCGAACATCCAGCTTGAGGGGTTATATGGACATAATATGTAAACAATAGGAATATCGGGCCAGTTTTTTAATAATAAAAAATAAAATTTCTGTTAAGCCAACTACTCTTCTGACTATAAGAGAAGCAGTGTAACAATGTTCAAGGTTAATGAATTCAGTTCATAATTCTACTCAAATCTCTCTCTTAAAAATATGTTATTTATCGATGATTCGATTTGTAGGCAGATATTTACTTGAATGCTTGTTAAAAATAAAAAAAATTTCTTCTCTTCCTGTTTTGCTACTTAAAATGTTTTTTGTGCTTTCTCTCTTTCCTTTGGTTACTTTTGTTGTTGTTGCTCGAGCATTTGTGTACATCTTCAAATGCATGCATAATCGGGGCTTAAAAGCGGAGTATAAATTCAATGACTATTTGTATTCACTTATTGTTTTTTTTTCTTGTGGATATTCACTTACTGTTTTAAATTTACCTTCCTTTGAATATTTATGAAAACTTACATCTAACTCTGGGTTTGTGAACAATGTTGTTTAGAAATGATATTTAGATCAGGCAGTTCATCAATTGGTCAAGAACAGTTTAACAACGGAAAGACAATAATAAGGTATATTCATGTCTACATAACATTAAGAGGTAATCCGTTGCCAAGTTAGCAAAATATCACAGCAAATATTTTGTATCTTTTTCGTAATTTTATCCATTTCATACCCTTAATAGTTATCTTTTCGACGAACACCAAAATAAAATAATTCATTTCATCATTTTCAACTTCATTCTCATTTTCAACTTCAGTTTCAGCTCATCCCTAATAATTCTCGATCTACTGAACGGGCCCTTATTATTACAAATTTCCACTTCATTAAATTATTCGATAGTGTCCCGTCGTGTACTTTAGTATTTTTTGAGTTATGTTCAAGACCTCTTTTAGTTTTTGAATGGTGTTTTTGAGTTTTAAAACCTTTTGGAATATATCATTTGATTATCCATAAGTTAACATTTTTAATAAAAAAATAAGTATCATTCATTAGTTATTATTAATAATCATTTTGAATGTCTAGATAATTTAATGGATGGATAACTTATCTTTTTTTCCCTCAAAATGATACAAAAGTTAACTTATAGATGGATAATCATTTTGAAAAACCCTTAGTATAATCCAAAAAGAACTAATGTACAACACAAATCCAATTCAATTAGGTAGTCGTGTTTAGTAAAATTAGATTTGTGGTTTGAGTTCATGGTTGTGGTTTGAAAAGAGTTTTGAAAATTTTCATTTGGTATTCCGAGATATTGTTTTTTTTCTTGATATGTACAAGGTTTTAAATTACTCTAAGTGCTCTCAAACTTGTAAGATATTCTTCTCCGTACACATTATTTAGTTTTTATAAAGTAAACAAAAAATAATAAAATGAAAAAAAAAAGATTTAAAAAATGGCAAGGAAGGAATTCTCTTATTTATTCCGAGATATTGTTTTTTTAACTTATTTTTTATAAAGTAAACAAAAAATAATAAAATGAAAAAAAAAAGATTTCCGTTGTTTATTTTATAAAAAATAAGTTAATTCTCTTATTTATTTTTTGTTTAATTTATAAGAAATAAGTTAATCTTTAGATTTTACTTATTTCTTTTTAATCTTTAAAAAAATATGTATAAATTAATTGAAAATTTAAAAAATGGCAAGGAAAGGAATTTTTAAAAGTGAGGACGTCAATAGTGATTTAAAAAAAAATATGGATACCAAGAGGAAACTGCTAATTTATGGGTACGAACTATGAAGGATATTCGCATTAGTTTTTCTAGTTTGAGTTGAGGGTTAGGGTTGTAAATTAGATTTGAGGTTTTAAAGTTTATTTTTGGAATTTTAATAATAGAAGATTTAAAGAGTTTTGCACTACGTCTGATGTTCATTCATGGCAGCTGACATCGTTCTTCTCCAGACCATCTTTCTTATTCTCCTCTTGAGTCCTCTACAGACATGAAGACAAGTGTTCTTTTTCCAAGCCTTCTTCTATTCTTCGCATCTACAATTCTTCTTCTTCTTATAGCAACAACTAATAACTACATTGCCCCTGCAACTTAGTTCCTGAACTCGAGAGACAAGCTAAGCTATCCACTATCAATCTCATATCACTTAAGTTAAATCTCTACAAGAGCCCACCAATATTTCCTAAGGGCATCTTTATCAATGTTTTTTGAGTTAAGTGCTACAGAAAATTTTAATTAAAATTGAATAAAATATATAAATTCATCCAAAACCCCAATTGGAAAATGCTTGTCCAATAATGGTTCGAAGATATCCTTATAAAATACATGAAATTTGACAAATAAAATTTGAAAGTGATTTTCTGACTTTATTAATTAAAATAAAAAATGTCATCATGTATGACTTATATATTTGGGTGAATTTAGTAACTAGGCTATTTTCAATTTATAGTGTACTAGACCATCTCTATTTTTAATCAAGTAAATTTACCCAACCCTTACTTTTCACTGTAGAAACCCTAGCAGTCCTCATTCTTCTCCTTCTCTCAAACTCGTTCTATATATCTTCTCCGCATTCTGCTCCACAGTGATATTGTGTTAAGCCATGATCGAAACTCTAAGCCTTTAGGCCTTTCTTCTTCTTCTTCTTCTTCTTCTTCTTCTTCTTCTTCAAGCTTTCGATTCTCCCAACTACTAGCCGATCAAGGATCTAACTTAATCGTCATCAATCCAAGTATATCTCATATTGTCGGATACTAATCTATACCGCAAGTTTACCCTAACACGGTCTAGTGAACCCTTCTTCCATTACTCAGGGCTTTCCGATTTTATTATGTCATTATGGAGTTTTTAGGTAAAATTTCTGATTCCTCCATCACATCGTTATATCTCTATAGGTTCGACTAACCTAAACATCGGGCTTGCTTCCATGGAGGTTCCGTTAATTATTCCTCACAGCATTGTCCGTCGGTTCACTAGAGCTAACCTTTCTCCAAGGTTAACCCTACAAAATCAGGTTGGTGTGGTATATTATCCCTGTTTCTTGTATCTTCTTTTGAGTCCCCTTCTCTTCCCCTTTTTTGCAGTGTTAACTTCAGTGACTGAAATTGCTATTTTTGTAGATGCTTAATTCTCAAGTTAATACAGCTCAACATGTAGAGCGTGAGAAAGCCTATGACTGAAATTGCTATTTGTTCCCCACAAACCCTACTTTTTCTGGTATGTGCTTCACCTTTCTTATATGTGTTTAGGTTTACAAGAAGGCAGTGTCTTGCAAGGACTTGGTGTCGTTAGTTGTGGACATTTTGGTTAGTCAATTTGGGGTTGTGCCGAGGACAATGGAAGACGAAGACGAGCATTAGTAGAGGGTTGTGATCAAGGTAGAGTATGTAAGAAAGCTGCAAATTTGTGTTGTTCATGTTTTTTTTTCTGGGTGAAAATAATGAGTTAGCAAAATTGGTGTCACTTATTTGTTGTTCTTTGTAATTATGCTTCATTTATTAATCTTTGGCAAATCAGATTCTCTATTTCATGTCCATGCTGATGTGGTTAGTTTGAAAGAGCGGTTTATGTGCTTCACCTTTCTGGTATGTGCTTAGGTTTACAAGAAGGCAGTGCCTTGCAAGGACTTGGTGCCGTTAGTTGTGGACATTTTGGTTAGTCAATTTGGGGTTGTGTCGAGGACAATGGAAGACGAAGACGAGCAACAGTAGAGGACTCTTATCGGATTTGACTTGTTTCTAAACAAATTGAACTAGTTTGATCTTTGCAATTTGAATAGATTTTTGTTTTGGTATGTAAATTTCTTGTACATAGAATTGGTACGTAGAATTTCTAGTACATAGAAATATTGGTAAGTAGAATTTCTGGTATGTTGAATTTTTGGTATGTTGAATTTCTGGTACGTTGAATTTCTGGTATGTAGAAATTCGTGCATGAAAAAATTTTGGTATGTTCATTACAGAAAATAAAAAAAAATAAAAAATGATGAAAAAGCAAAAAAATAATAAAATAAAATAAAAAACCAAATTTAGAAATGAATAGTTAAAACTTACACTTAAATAATACTAACAAACATCTATCTTTTTTATTAAAATAGAGAGATTAATTATTTTTACCTACCATTAAATGAAGGTGGTAAAAAATTATGGGGTACATTTACTAAACACAAAACTTAAAAAGCCTAGTAGGCCAAATTCGTTCGACTTATTTTTATGTATCCATAGATATCCTTATATAATACATTCATCTAATTTTTTTAAAATCTACATGTTTTTAAGTATTTTTATCTGTTGTTTTTAATTATGTGTAATGGGTTGTGTATTGTACTTCTTATTTTTTTTTAAGTAGTATGTTTGCATCAATTTCTTTTAAAATATGATATTCAAATGTATACATTATTTTTTTTATTTCAAATATATACTTCTATAAATATTAAATTATAATTTCTAAAAAAAATTTGTAGGTAATGAATATAATTACACGAATTAAATGTATATTTTAGATAGTACAAAAATATAAATTGATGTAATAAAATATAAGAAAGATTTTATATAGAAATACTCTAATAACATGGGTAGAATTATATGAGATGATTGAGTGACTCTCTCTTAAAATGAGAAATAATGGGTCCGTTCGGCATGCATTTTTACGGGGTATTGTACTCGGATTATTTTGACCCACAAAAAGTAATCAAATGCACATGGTTTATCAAATTATTGGAGGTATTATTAAAAATAATAGTTCCGTATAATAATCTGTTGGTCTTGCCGAACATACTCAATGTTTGACAAAAGAAAAATAAAAGTCTTTATTTCAATTTCCTTTAATCTTTATTTATTTTTTTTGAATAGAAACTCAGTGTATATGCGTTGTAAGGTGTTGATGCTCTTATAGACTTGTGTGCGTAGGCTCACCTGACGCGCATCCCCTTCACGTTTTAAACTCAACTGAAAATTAACAAGATATGAAAATTAACATAAAATGATACAGTAATTTAAGCAGATGAGTTATAGAAAGAAAAAAAAAAAAGTTTACCGAAATTAAATAATACTAAAAATTGTTCCTTAATGACTAAAACTTATATATCCAGCCTAATTAAATTAATTACAATAATGGTTGGAAGGTAAGATTATAATGATGCAATTATGAAAATTAATCTGAATCGGCATTGACACAGATCTGTGGTCCAATTCATCCATCTAGAATTACTTACCATCGCATATTTTATTTGGTAGTTACAAAAAAAAACTGAAACGCTTAACAGAAAAGCGGTTCACCGGAAGATGCGTTCACACCACCACCTCAAACCCCACCCCACATTTCCCATGCATCTTGTTTTTGGACTTTTCTTACCTAATTTTGAGTTGTCAAAAAATAATGGATCCAAGAACCCGGTTCAATAAGTTATAGGTTTATCAAGTCCGTTTGAATTGATATGTCAATTGTAGTTGTATTCGATGTCACAGCTGGTTGGGCTTTAGAGCTATGAAAGTCCAGCCCAAATGGACGACATACGGAATACCTTATTCAAATGAGCCAATGTGATATATGAAAAGAATTTTTATTTTTGAAAAAGGTATTCGATGTTTCGGCATACACTTGAAATATATAAACAAAATGATACAAAAACGGCAAATAAAACGTTTGAAAATATGTATAAGCATGGAGTGATGTTAATCGAAGGCGGCGGAAGAGGCGACGGAGGCGGCTTGCGAGTGCGTATGGGCTGAGGCGCACTCGCAAGCCGCCTGCGCCTGGGCTGGGGCGCAGCCCGCCTGCGCCCCAGCCCTATATAAGGGCAAGGCGCGCGGAGGCGGGCTGCAAGTCCTCTCCCTTGCCCTCGTTTCGACCTAGCCGCCGGCGCCTCTCCCTTTGCCTTCGGCTCTTATTTTTCTTCTTCTTCGATCTATTTCTTCTCTTCTTCGATACATCCAACAATGGAGAGAGATTCAGATATCGGGAGTTCTAGGGGTAGACCACTTGTGGATCGATTTGAGGTTAGTTAATATTGTTTTTTTATCGTTTATCTATTTTTTGCATTAGACTTGAAACTAGTTAGTTTAGCTAGGTTCGGTTAGTTAGGAATAACTGAAATTGGATTGTTTCCGAGAGTTACTAATATTGTTCTCGATTTTATGAGTATTATAATAGCACTATTAATTTAGTGTATATATATAATATTATAATAGAAAAAATATAGATGTGAATTTAAAAATTGAATTTATAGTTTAGTTAGATGCGATTAGTTAGGAATAATTGAAATTGGGTTGTTTCCGAGAGTTACTAGGTTTGTTATCGATTTTATGATTATAATAATAGCACAATTTAATATATATATATATATATATATATATATATATATATATATATATATATATATATATATATATATATATATTATAATAGAAAAAATAAAAATTTGAGTTAAAAAAAAATTCAGGTAAAACATTAGAGAGAAGAGGAAGAGAGCGACGAGACTTGTCACAACATCCGCCCGTCGAGAGGCTACAACTCGACGAGTTAGACTTGCCTCAGCATCCGTTCAGGCACCTGTAGATGCACCTGTAGAGGCATTAGTTCATGCACTTGTGGAGGCATCAGTTCATGCATCTGTTGATGCATCCATTCATGCACCAGTACATGCTTCTGGCGAGGAGGATGTCGTACCTATTTCACTTATTGCTGATTACGATACGGAGGAGTCATCACACGGTATTTCTCATTTGGATGATATACTGGAGGATGAGCATGAGGAGGTACCTGCTCAGGCAAAGGATGTACCTGAGCAAATACCAGTTGAGGTAGAGCAGCAACAGCAGGACATACCACAGCAGGAGTAGGTACCTTTTGAGAGGGAGCAGGACGACTTACCAGAGCATGTACCTGACGTACCTGTTTTATTGACAGGCTATGCTGACCAGAGCTAGCGCTATATGAACCGGCCGGTATGGATTCCTCCGTGATTAGAGTTGTTAGAAGACTGACACGCTTAGTAGATTACGTGAGTGTCGGCGAGATCTAGATGACCCATTTTCGTGGTTTGACTTGGCTAGACGCAACGGACTTACGAATTTGGAGGACGTGGAATCCTACAAAGAAAAAGGTTGTTGTGGTTTGGATCTAAGTGAATGATACAATGATTTCACATGTTATTATATAGGCTACAAAATTTTCAAGGGCTATAATCTCCAACGGGCATTTCTTTAAATTAATAACGGGCAGAAGGAGACGGAGGTAGACTCCGCCTCCGCCTCCTTCTACGCGCGGGCGGACTCAACCTCTATCAAGGCGGATGTCCGCCTGAATAGTAGCCGTGATAAGCATGGTAGCAAACAAAGTGTTTACAATAGGAGGATAGTGAGATTCAAACCGAGGTGTGTGCCGTTAATCTTAGTCATGTTTTCTACTAAAAGAAACCTCCGATCTATTATAGTTATTTTTATAACCCGAGGCACTTTCATAATTCTTCATAATATCAACAATAATATGGAGTTTTGCTTTTGCGAGCAATAAACAATCATCAACAAAAAAGAGATATGATATGCTTAGAGCTCCTCATCTTACTTGAAGGCCATGAAGCCTTTTGTAATCAATCTCCTTTTACAACCGTTTAGATTGAAGGAAAATGATATAGTTGTTACACTTTCCATCTTTCGAACACAGACCTCACCGTAATGTCATGTAGAAAGGTCCATTCAATACGGTCATAGACTTTGCTCAAATCGAGCTTCAAAATTGTTCTCCCACTCTCTCCAGTTCTCTTATTGTTCGTGTTGTTAAAAGTCTCCACCATATCAAAATCATCTCCGTAATAAGTCTTCCATACACGAAGATATTTTGAAGATAATTTTATACAGAACATTACAAAGACTAATCGGTCTAAACTCATTGAGGTTTGAGGGTTTTTTGACTTTCGGTATAAGAGAAATGATAGTTTTGTGTTGTTCGTTTGTTCCGATAGGATTCCTCCATCCAATACAATCGATGAAGCTAGTGAAGTATTTGTACACTTTAGGTAGGAGCTAATACATAATTGAGTTTAAAATAGAGTTTCATTCTTAGGATAATTTACATATTAAAGTCCAGAAATAGAGTAATAAAAAAATGGCATGGAAAGTAAGAAGTGTAAATGGAAAAATGACGTAGAAGGGAGCTTCGGTGGAGTGGGGCGTTAGCGCATGCACTGCACTCACTTTTAGTTTTATTTACAGATTACAGTCTTACAGATATGGCTGGCGGTGCCATCCACCTTCTCCTCCATTTGCTTTTGCATTTCGGTAACTATTCTATGTTTGTATGTATTCATTCTCTTCAATTCGCACTTTCACTTCTCGATTATTGCTATTCGTATTACGGTTTCGTGCTATACGTATCAACGGTAGAATATGGGAGGTAGAATATGGGAGTTGTACTCAACTCACAAACCCGAAGTTATTGAAAATAAAGGGCAATCTATGTCACTCATTCAATACTTATCAATAAACTAAAATTCATAATATAATATCTCAAAAAATTTGGGTGCTTTATCGTTGTGGGTCGATTGGAACAATCCATGGAGTGAATCTATTACTAGGGGTGATATATCAGTCAAATGAGTTGGGCCTTAACATGCTCAAGCTTAATTTGTTAAAATGAGCCGAGTCTAATTCGAGCTTTGACGAGTCGAGTCTGAGCCGAGTCCAAGTAACTCGTCTAAAATGATGCTCATATAGTGTTATTTTAGCCGAATGAGGCGAATCTCAAACTCAGCTCGTTTATAAACGAGTCGATCCTGAGCCGAGCTTTTGACGAGCCGAGCCCAAATAGCTTATCTCATGTATCAGCCATATCTATTACAAACTCACATTGGGCGAATCTCAAACTCGGCTCATTTATAAATCTAGAGAGGTACGATTAATAAATGTCATACTTACTCAACTCGCCATCAAATAAAATACGATATAATGTAGTAAATATAGTGTTTAACATTCATAGTTATACAATTTACATTATGTATAAATAACTCTCAAATACTAATTTTACTAAAATCTAATACACACAATACACTTGATTTATAAAAAATGTTATACGTATAAACAAATACTTATAATTCCTTCATAAAAGCAACTACCTAACTGACTTATTTGGGGTATTATATTATATATTAATTCCACAATATAATAATACTTTGTAGCATCATATTCCCGATTCCACCAACTACCTTTTTTATTTAATCCTTACAAAAGTAGAATATATTATAATGTAAAAAGCAATTTTTATTTTTTGTTATATTATAAATAAAACTCACCATAAACTAATTAACTAGAATATATTTTGGATTTGTGATCGACTCCTGACGTTTGCAGTCCAAATCTGAGGTGTCCACAGTTGTTCCCCATGCTTCCTCCCTGTGTACTTCCTTCGAAGATGAACGTTTATGCTCGTTGTCTTCTGCAAAGACTTTTTTGCTTTCGGTTTTATCTTGATGTATTTTTTTGTATTTCTTTTCTTCTTTGTCTGTTGTCTTTCATGACGGTTAGACCGTCAGCCGATTTTTTCAGCCTTTCGACCCACTAGACGGCGCGCCGTCTAATGGTTTCGAACCGCTTTCTATTTTCAAAAAAAAATAAAAAAAATAACTAGAATATATTACAATGCATGTACAAATCAATATTTATTTTTTGTTATATATATAGAATAATTTAGCTTCCAGACTTGCAACCATCCTACTGTCTTGTTGTGTTGCCCTCCACCAACCCAATCATCATCATCACTTTCAGTATCATCCTAAAGAAAAGGTACAGTAAAAGCTAATCTCTTATTCTCGATTTCTATATATAGTGTCATCTTATATGACATGTCTAAACCAAGTGACGATGTTATCATTCAACAGAAGTGGATTACTATTATCGACCCTTGCAGTGATAATTTTCCTGCAAGGAGAAGCTCGGGGTGATGCTGGTAATTTCAACCAGGAAGTTGACATAACTTGGGGAGACGAGCGAGCAAAAGTACTCAACAATGGCACTTTACTCACTCTATCGTTGGATCAGAACTCCGGCTCGGGTTTCCGGTCCAAAAACGAGTATCTCTTCGGAAGGATTGATATGAAGTTGAAACTCGTTCCGGGCAATTCCGCTGGCACCGTCACCACATACTATGTAAGTGTGTGTATATATTGTATTAGGCATCAAATTTGCATATTTGAATGGTATATATATATGCAGTTGTCGTCTGAAGGTGAAGAGCATGATGAGATTGACTTTGAGTTCTTGGGGAATACGTCAGGAGAGCCATACATAGTGCACACGAACGTCTATACACAGGGAAAAGGGAACAAAGAGCAGCAGTTTTACGTTTGGTTTGATCCTACTCTCAATTTCCACACCTACTCGCTTCTCTGGAATCCCTTGGCCATCATGTAAGTAATATCACTCCATCGATCTATAGTGCGTTGGACTTTAACATGGTATGAGATGAGTACGTTGAGCAATGTCTTACATTTACAATATGATAATACGTGAACCTCCCTAAGTCCTAAGTAACTCATTTTATGGTCAATTGATTTTAGTATGGATCTCGAAATCTTATGTGGGTAAGTCCGATTCTGGTCTCATTATCTTGTGTCAAAAATATGCTATCACTTGTAAATTAACAGTATACTTATATTGTCGGTGTTGTTGAAGTTTCTATATAGACAATACTCCGATAAGGGTGGTGAAGAACATGAAGGCGTCAGGGATACCATATCCTGAGACGCAGGCGATGAGGGTGTACGGTAGCATATGGAATGCAGATGACTGGGCGACGCAAGGTGGCCGAGTCAAGACCAACTGGACGGAGTCACCTTTCACGGCCGCCTTCAAGGGCTTCCGAGCTGGGAAATCCTGCGTCTGGTCGTCCTCTACATCCTCCTCCTCGTGCCACGTCACCGGCGCCGGCTCAAAGAAGCGGTGGCTCTCGCAGGGGTTGGATTCTTCTGAGCAGGAGAAGCTGGAATGGGTGCGGAAGAATTATATGGTGTATGACTATTGTATGGATGTTAATCGTTTTCCACTTGGTTTACCTGCTGAATGTACCCTTATTGCTGCTTGAATTCTCTCACTAATCAATTTGCTTTTGGATGCCTATATTCATATGAGGAAAACTTCACAAATAAAACAAATTTTTTTTTTATCAATATTAAGAGTCATTTTATCAATATTGTTCCATTAATTAGGCAGCTAATAGAATAATATTAGTTAGTCAATTAGAGTAGTAAAAATAGAGGGTATAGAAAATAAGGCTAATAAAAAAAATTTTACTTCACTAAATTATTTCTTATTTTTTTACATTCTTTCTTATCTTTTTACAAAATATATCATCTAAATAAGCCAGATGAGAATATATCATCTAAATAAGTTATATATATATATATATATATATATAATAAGGGCTAGTTTGGTATTAATATCAAAATAATCTCACTATCCCGCTAAACGGACCCCAAATCCTCAAGAATTAATTAGGAAAATAGGACCCCTTGAAATTTTCTTTTGCAAACTAGGCCTCTATATAAAAGGAAGAAAAAGTAAGTATGAAAACTAGAAAATAGGGACAATAATTTCTCTGATTGAAATGATGGTGATTAGATGTTTACTTTTGTTTTAAGTATCTTTTTACATGTTTACTTTTCATTTTTTTTGTTAATGTAGCTAGTTTGATGAAATTTTCAAGTCCATAAATGTTTAATTTTTTTGGGTGACATTGTTTTCGTTACCCAAATATGAAATGTAGTATTTTTCTAATTATTGGGGTATATGTTTATTGTTTTTGTGGTATGTTTCTTATTGTTGAGTATGCTTAAAGTGATATTTTTTGGTATGTTTTATGGTTACTCAAACTGTGTTACAATGATCAAATGTCATTTGATATTGATGTTTGTGTACAATATCGATTTGTGTAAAATTTGGTTATGACAAATTCAAATTGGGTATGCTTTTATACGTGTATTGGCTTTGTAGTATACTTCTTATTATTAATTATATTTAAAGTGATATCGTGGGTGTGTTGTATGGTTACCCAAACTTTGTTATAATGATCAAATGTCAAGCGGGTTTTTGGGTAATGATCAAATGTCATTTGATATTGATATTTGTGTACAATATCGAGTTTTGAAAATTTTGGGTATGACAAATTTAAATTGGGTATGGTTTTTGTATTAAGTGATGTTTAAATTGAGTATAAATATAAAATATTATCCAATTTATGAATATGGTTTTATTTTGATATTTGATTTTTTGGGTATGTTGTTTTCGAGTATGTTTATGTACTTTTGACAAATTTGTTTTTGGGTATGATTGTGATATTATTTGGGTAACGGATTTTTGGGTAATAGGTAAGAAAATAAGGATGTTGAAAATTCTTTTTTTCTGATTGATGTGACATGTGAGATAGTACAACATGTCACATCCGATGGGTTGTCAAACTTTGACCTCTTTTTGTACTATATTTCCTCTACTCTATTTAATAGGGGTCAAAATATCAATCATAAATATTAGGAGTCTTCTTTCTCAATTGATTTGCTTAAAATGGCTAGTTTGTCAATTTTGTCAATCATCAATATACTCTAATTTTGGGCCATTTTAAAGTAACATTTTGGATATTTATTGGTATCAAATTTGATTATTTTGAACATACTAAACACTAGATACTTGATAAATCCTGGATATCCACTCGTTTTAGGTCACAGGTCAGGAAATGCTAAGTTTTAGATCAAATTTCTCGGAATTCGGTTACCCAAAATTTACCCATCAATGCAATTCTGTTCATGGATCATATAAAAAGAGTGATTTTATCCGGTCACATACGGAAGGCATCACAAACGCATTGTGTATGTGCCTCCCGGGCACAATCCATGTGCGCCTCTGGGACGCACTACGACTGTGCCCCGGGGGCGCATTATGACTCTACTCTTTTGTGTATCTTTAACTGCGCCCGAGCCTTATCTTTTGAACAGACCTCGCCCGTGTCGCTTACCAACCACTGCCTCAATATATATATTACATAAATGCATTCACAATTCGACATCTCAATCCAAAAAAAACTCGTAAAATATGTCGACATATTCCGAAGAGTTCGAAGTTGAATCCTAGGTGAAAGCGTTAATCTTCCGTTCGGTGAAAAGAACTATAGCGATCCAAATGAGCTCCTTACACATATGAAAGTAAGTATATTATTTTATTTAACGGGATTGTTATTTCCATTCTTTTTTGTCATTTTATTTCCTAGTTTTAGTTATGGTAGAATTGAGAACCGATATTGGAGAATTAATACTTTTATTATTCTTTTACTAGATTTAGACATGTTAGAATAGAAAATCAAAATTTTAGAATTAATGTTTTTTTTCATGTTTTTTATTAGTTTTTGACATGTTAGAATGTAGAATCGAATTTTAGAATTAATAAATGCAATATCCGAGTTTCCGGGAGTTGTCGTAATCGATTTAAGTTGGATGAAATTAGGTGAGTTAAGTTGTTGATAAGTTAATTATAATTTAAATGGAGTTTTTGATGAATGATAGTACGGATTTGATTTACGTTATTTGCGGAATGATAGTACGGAGTTGATTTACAGGTTCAGTGGGTTAGTGTACATACTTTGGCTTATCGTTTGTTGTGCTAGATTGTTTGTTGGACTTTTCGGTAGTTCTACATAGTATGCTAATGTTAGGAAGTTAGATAGTTTGACTTGAGAAACCTGTGTTCTATACTTTCCTTGTTGGTTTAGGTTTAATTGTGATAGTTTTACGCGGTGAACTTGAGTGTATATTTATATTATGTTGTTTTGATGTTCCTCATATGATGCGTACAAGTTTGATCTGATTCTTGAGCTTTGGATCTGACTTTAGGACGCTAGCTAATGGTTTTATATATTGTTGAATTTTAGGATAACTTCAGGTGTTGGTGATCAATCAGACCTGTGTGTGCCTTAAATTTTAGAAAATATCTCACGTAAAATGATAGAATTTGAGTGTTATATGTGAATGATTCTCACATAAAATGTTAAAAAAATCATTGAATCGTGATACTAAGTATAAAAGTTTTTTGTAATTTGAAAAAATCCGAAAAAAAGAAGTAATTTAAAGTTTTTTTATTTATTTTGAACTAAAATAAAAACTATAGTAATTTTTTATATTTTCAAATTAAAATAAAATTATAGAAAATTAAATTTAAAACAAATTTGAAAAAAATATATAAATTTACTATACTTTTATTCTAAATAAGGGTACACAATTAGTTTATAATATACTTTTCTAGATTTTTATATTTTTGAAAATGTAAAGTTTAAACAAAAAGTACTTATACATCCATTATTTTTGAATTAGTTTTAAACTTAATTTCTATATTTTATGTTAATGAAAAAATAAATAAAAATTTATAACACATTATTTTTATTTAAAATAAAAAAAATGAAATTTTAATTAACTCTTCTAGATTTTTTTTAATATATATATATATATATATATAATAAATAGTTTTTAAAAAAATTCTTATTTTTTTATATTTTATAAATGAATTTTCCATGTAATATATAAAGAACAAGGGGAAACTAATTAAGCCATGAGAATATTAAGGGGAAACTTAAAAAGTTGTGGATACCAAGAGGAAAAATCACAACTTGAAGTGCACAAAGAAGAAAAGTTCATAAAAGAATTAATTTTATGATTTCGATTCTCAATTCTATCATGCCTAAAACTAGGAAGTAAAATGACATAAATGGAAAGTAACAATTCCGTTGATAAAATAATATACTTACTTCCATATGAATAAGAAGCTCATTTGGAATGATATACTTCTTTTCATCGAACAGAACATTAACGCTTTCACTATCGGATTCAACTTCGATCTCTTAGGAAAATATCGACATGTTTTACGAATTTTTTTGGATTGAGATGTGAATTGTGATTTGGATTTCACGTAAAATATATATATCATCGCAACGGGCTAGAGTAAGCGAGAGGATCGGCCCAATCTCGAGCGCAGTAGAAATCTGGAAATAGGGCACAAGCATAAGCTGCCTCCGGGGCACATACAGGATCCACCCCATAAGCGCATCCAGATTGCGCTCGGGAGGCACATCCAAAATGCGCCCGTGTTATCTCCCGTGTCTGATCTAATAGCAACCCGTTTAAAATTTTGATATCTCTATTCACATTTGGGTCCCGTTCAGCAATATAAATGGGAGCTGATCATTCCCCCTCTCACATTTGGGTCCCGTTCAGCAATATAAATGGGAGTTAATCATTCCCCATTTCAACCCCCTTCATTTCCATAACCCTCCCCACAGGCTGAGCTTTTTCCATAAATTTCGACCCCTCACCCCCTTGAAACAAGCGGACCTGATATACCTGTATCTTTAATTTTGGTATAAAAAAGAAACCTTGAACTTGCTCGTTAAATTGGCTTTGAAGCTACTCGCTCTAACAAAAAATTGCTGACAAAAATAGGCAAAATAGTGACAAAACTCGTTTACCATGTAAAGAAAAGCAACTAGTTTCCAGCATCTGTCATCTCTTTATGCTCAAATCCTTTCTCGAAAAAAAGCCAACAGAAAAAAATTGCAAGACTGCAAGAATACATGAAAATGGCAATGTTGAAAAGAGATGGGGAAGTAGAAAACCATAGAAGAGCTAAACCTAATTTCGCCGCTCATCCTACCAATACAATTGCCTATATGTCATCAATTTTACAGTGAAATGAACAAGGACCAAAAACAGGGTGTGTAGTAAGAAACCTATAGTATGACCCAAGTTTGGAACTGCACCCTTCCCATTTCAACAAGTTTTCAGATATGGCATTGCAGGATGTAGGAGCTCTGTCTGGGTTTACCTGTATGATGTGAAAGCAAAATAAGCTGTCTTCTAAACCCCCGAGGAGCAACTCCCTCTCAACGTCTTCCTAACAAGTAACGCGGCTTTACATTTTTGGAGCTATCCCCAACTTGGGATCCTGATCTTTTTGGAGAATTTTCAGCTGGAACCTCAGTTTCATCATCAGTGTCAATCACCAAAGTCCCTGACCTAATCTGCTGGTCCATGCGCTGTGGAATGTACACGTTTAGATAGTAGTTCACAATTTCTTCATGGCTCTTGGATGGGAAAGATTTCAAGGCGGGCTTTAAGAATGTTTTGTCCTGGGATACCAAATTCATACTCACAAGCGATCCAAACTTCTTTTGCTGCTCACCAGTCCATGATTTCGAAACCTCGTCACCCATTGTATCAAATTTCCATTCTCTGAAAGCAGGACCCAGTTCACTTCTAAGTATTTTCCTTTCCTCAGCAATATGTTGTTTGACACATTTGACCGAGCCAGGATTTACACAGGTACAAGAATCAGGCCTTCCTTTCCCAATCTTGTTAGCTCCAACACTTGAACTCCTTCCACTGATTGGCCATGTTCCCGTGCCCAGCCATCTCGAGTCATCCAAACTGATGTTATCTTTTTGTTCAGCCTTCTTATCACGGGATTCACTCCAGTCCGGCATTGTGGCTTGAAACCGAGGCCCAACCGGAACTACCAGCCTGGTGATGTGGTTATTGACGTATTCTACCCAATCAACTGACTTCTTTGGTGAACAACTCTTTGACTTCTTTGACTTCTTTGGCTTGCGCATGTTGTATCTGTTTGGCAGAAGTTCACATCAGGTTTCTCTGAACCACTTTGGTGATTTATACTAATAATTACAATAATTGGGATAAGTATAACAAAATAACAGCAGTATATCTTTTGCAGTTTATATACCAGATCGTAAGAACATTCGCAACATGCAACTGGCCAGAGACTCCAGAGAGCTCTATCCTTCAGAAACTATACCGAATCTGACCTTGTCTAGCTTATCTGACAATTACGTGTCCATGTTAGTATCCAAGTACATAACTACTAGATAACACTTGTTACATCGAAATTTAGAAAATACTGTGTTCATGTTAGTATCAAGTACATAACTACTAGATAACACTTGCTACATTGAATATTAACAAATAATGGTGCTGATGGACTGCAGGGTCCAAAATATATCTAGCACGCCATGCAAATAATTCTAACTCTATAATCACAAATTTATCAAAATGGTACACCTTTAAATACTTATCCATGATTGGGCCTAGCTAGCTGGTGTAACGGTTGTCTAGTACAAAAATCAATACATTCAGAAACCACGAGTAGTATGACTGTGTACGAAATCCAGACCAGTACCCTACTATCCAGTGGGTACTAATAGCATTCTTAAACAATGTAAAAAGAATGTAGTCAGCCTAAGTTGCATGTATGTAGCGTAACAGCCACTTTCCCCTTTGATTACATACACTCTTTTTTGCACCTAGAATTAGTGTGTGAAGAAGTAAATCCATGCAGCTGTCCAAGCAAGCATTAATTAAGCAGCTTCAGAGCCTTTAGCCAGCGGCACTCATCAAGAATTGACTAGTTCAGAATTACACCTTGACTGTGAAGAACAGAGAAGCATATCTCTAAAATGATTTTAAGCATGGCCTATCAACCAAATGGCCAGCTCGGCTTAGAATGTAGCTTAAGGAAATTGAAACGCCTATTGGTTTTATACGAAAAAGTTTTTACAGTATTGTTTCGGATCTTCCAGGAGTTGAAATCAAGAAACTACAGTGCCACCTAAAACACTGACATGTTATTGGGAAACTATAAGTAAAGTTGGTGAGTACAAAAGCCCTTAAGGACCATGTGTGTAATTCTTCTTTTTGTGTAGGTTTTCTTATACAAATAAACAGAAAAGGTATAATTCACGAGACCAAGTTGAAATTTCAGTGGATGGCACCAAAAACGGTGTCAAATGCCCTTCTCATTATAAAATACCTCGAAGACAAGTAGACTAAACCTACATAGGGAAGATATTCGATTTTGGCAACACATCTTTTCAATAGACTTGTTAACAGTACACTCAACACGTTGGAAGAAAAAAGTATGATCATTCAAAACAGCCATATCAGTACCATGCATAAATAATTAACTTAGTACTATAATACATGGTCTCACCTGATGGTTTTATAATACCAACAATAAGTTCCAGAACAACTATTCCATATTTCCATGCAACAGCAAAACAAGATCCTTAGTTTTAGTTTCTGACACACAGGTGATAAAGAATTTAATCGGGTTCAGCGAAAATAAATAATAACATATTCCCTGTGATGTCTACATCCACTAGAATCAGGATCTTTTGCGTGCAATTCCAGTTCTCATTTTGTTACGGCTGCTTTTGGCATGTCAATCGATAGCATTAGCGATTGAGCTAATGGTGAGTTAAATGTTGAAACTAGCTAAATCTAAAAATGCGAGAGAGAAACAAGTAGACGCCTACTGCAACTAGTTTACTAACGGAAACACCCATAGCTCTACCGCTAGTTAATTTTGGCATCGCAAAACAAGCAATTCAGCTAAAGAAAAAGAAAATGTAATTAACAAAGGAAATATGCAGCCTAACCTGTGCTAGAGATCTAGGGATCAAGATGTCCTCAACTCTTCTTCTCGAAGCCTCTGTTTCTAGTCCTCTGCCCTTGCGACCGAACACAAGCCTCCAAAATCTCTAAACAAAAGAAATTCATAACTAAAAATCCTCGAGAATTGATAAATCTTGATAGAATCAAGGTATGGTATGGGATACCCACCGTTTTGGTACCCAGCGATGAAGAAGTTTGTCGATGACTTCGAAACAAGTTGAAGACGACCTTCAAGGTGCAATTGCGAAGGAGGTGAAGTAGGAGGCTAGCGACGACGATCGACCGGGACGGAGGAGAAGCTGCCAAAAAGCCCCAATTTCAGCAAGCCCTACTTTCAGAAATGTGTGAGCCACTTGGTAATTAAACACGTATTAGTAGCCAGGTTTGATTTGTTGGATTAAGACATGAGATGGTAAATTACATATTTTCATTGAACCCGGTTTAATTTAGTTTTGAAAAGGGGTATTTTAACCCGGTTCGGTTTTATTTACATAAAAAGACACATATGTCCCTAAAAACAAAAAGGAATTACATTGGATGCAAGGGCAATGTTTCGTTGTCTGGCTGCCATATTGAAGCCAGCATCAACAACAGTAAAACTAATCCCCCAATTGTGTATTGACGACACAGCAACAGCAGCTTCAGACAAGAACAAAAGTTGTCTCTGAATCACGTAACAACAACTGGAGACATATTGATTCACGGCTGTTTTGTGAGCTTCTCCCATTCTGTTTGTGACAGCAACTGGACACAACTGTTTTGCGCTTCAATATTCAATCTCTTTTGTGCAACAAACAGCAATTGAACCCAAACTGCATCAAATCAACACTATATTCAATCTGTTTCTTAATGAGCGACAATCTTGGGGGTTATTTGGGGAAGAAACGCTTGGGCACACCAGATTTAAACCAAATCCCTACAAAACAACCCTCTTCACCCAAGGTTGAATTTACAGGTACATCCATGGTGATTTTCAGAGAGGAAATCCTTGGGGAGTCTATTCCTTTGCTGGACGAAGAACAAGAGACGACATAACAAGTATCTCAATCGTGATTTTCGTTTCTGTTTGTACATCTCTTTTGTGTTCTTCACTGGTCTGAAAATTGTTTTGAAGAAATCGATTTGTTAAAATCTCCCATAACCTTTGTAGAATATAGAGACGAATGAATGTATTCTGCGTGTTATTCAAGGGGCAAGAGCTGAAATATATACAGAAGAAACTATCCTAACTAATACAGATATTATTGCACAGAATAAGGAAAAGATGGAAAGGATAAAGGAGAATATAAACTACCTAAATATATGCATAGAATATCCTATTATGCTTAATACACCCCCTTAAGTTGGAGCGTGAAGATTCCGAACGTCTAACTTGGATAGTAAATTGTAACTTCATTCCGGATGATATGGCAGTCAACTTCAATGTGCTTGGTCCTCTCATAAAAAAATAGGATTGGAAGCGATGTAGATTGCTGCCTGGTTATCACACCAAAGAGTGTTGGGACGATGTAGAATGACACCTAGGGAGCGCAAGAGAGATTTGAGCCATATAATCTCACATGTGGAGCGAGACACTGTGTTTTGCTTTTTCGTTTTCCATGAGACCGGAGAAGAACCAAGTAATATAAAGAAAGCAGTTAGAGAACGTCAAACCTTGCCCCGGAGACTGTTTGATGTATCGAAGGACCCGTGTGACTGCATTTTATTGATTCTCAGTGGGACTGGTCACAAATTGGGACAAAAGATGGACAACATAGCTAAGATCCGGACGAGTTATCGTCAAATATATGAGTTGTCCGACTACTCGTCTGTATTTGGATGGATCTGCAAGCAAAGGACTATCATCCATAGCAAGATTGTGATTTTGTTCGACAGGGAACGCAGCTAGTTTGCACTCGAGATGGCCAACATCCGTGAGTAGATCCAAAGCATACTTGTGTTGTGACAAGTACAAACCCGATGAAGTGCGAGATATCTCAATACCTAAAAAATACTTAAGAGCACCTAAATCCTTCATACGAAAGCAAGAGTGTAAGTATAATTTGAGTATGGATATGAAATCAGAACTATTTCTGGAAATAATTAAATCATCGACATATACGAGAATATGAACGGAAATAGATGAGGAAATGAAAGAGAATAGTGAATAGTCAGAACAGGATTGGGTAAAACCGTATTGACGAAGAGATGAAGCAAGTTTGGAAAACCAGTTTCGTGGTGCTTGTCGAAGGCCGTATATTGATTTGCGAAGACGATAAACGTTTTGTGCCACGGAAGTCGAATCCCGGAGGTATGGACATGTAGACTTCTTCGTGTAAGTCACCATGTAAAAAAGCGTTGTGCACGTCAAGTTGATTTAGCTCCCAATTTTTGATAGAAGCCACTGCCAAAAAAAGTTTCGCTACAGGTGCAAAGGTATCGAAGAAGTCTATACCCTCTACTTGTCGATTTCCAAGAGCAACGACTCGATCCTTGTACCGCTCAATAGTGTCATCGGACTTGTGTTTGATCTTAAAAACCCACTTGCAGCAGAGAGGTTTCTTATGAAGAGGAAGATCTACGATGTCCCAAGTTCTGTTTCAAGTGAGAGCATCGAGTTCATGTTGCATAGCTTGACGCCAAGGAGGAGAATTCATTGCACCTTAACTGATGTAGGAGTAACGGATACTTGAACTGCATTAAGAAAATTAAGATGGGCAACAGTAACATTATCGTAAGAAACATAATCAGAGACAGGGTAGGGGTTACCATGGTATTGAGATGCCGAGATTGGTGGGGAGTCGGGTAGCACGGCGTCACAGTGATAGTCTTGAAGTTACACATGGTGCAGTGTGTGATGACTCAGTCGAGAGATTTTGAAGAGAGGAGGAGGCCGAGTCAATCGACACAGACAGAGAAGGTAAGTTGTTGTTTATAGAAGAATCAGATCGGATTGAATTGGTTGCGGAGGAGGATAATTCGGGATCCATTGTTGGGATTGGGGAAATAGAAGTAGGTAGGGGAATCGGATTATCAGAGGAAGGTGAGGGAATTAATTGATGTGTAGAAGGGAACAAATCAAATTGAGCAGAATTAAAGGAACGACATTTGCAGGAAGAGTGGGTGAGGAAATTGGGGGAGAGGGGATGACATCACGCAAAAAAGAGGAGGGAAGTGGGGTGACATCAGCAGGTTGAGAATTAATAGGAATATTTTGTTTAAATGGAAAGATATGCTCAAAAAATTTTACGTCCCTAGGCATAAAATTTTTATTTGTGGTTAAATCATATAATTTCCAACCTTTTTGACCAAAATTATACCCTACAAAAATACATTTTCGACCACGAGAATCAATTTTGTTTGAGGATTTGGGTATAATAAAGGAACTAGTGTATTACCCCCACTTTGTGCGGGTTGAGTTTTAATAAATACTTAATACATAGAAATTTATATTATATTTTTGTAAAATAAAAATCCGGATAATGAAATTATAATTATTATTATGACTTTTAGTTCTCTTTTAAATATTTATCTCTTCTAATTAATTATAAATTTAAACTGATTTCTTAAGATATGTTCGTTGGTTAAAAAAAATCCTTAAAAGTTTGAAAACTATTTTTATTAAAATATTTATTTAAATATTTTTAAAAAGTTTAAAAATCAATTTCCAATTTATATTAACATTTAGTTATCACTTTTTATAATAATTTTTTAGGCTTCGAGAAGCATGGCGTTGACACGTGGCAATAGAGGCTTCTGCTTTAATAGATATAAGATAACAAAGACATCCAAAAGTTTTTATACACGTATAATCAGGTTGATATCCGAAGAGAGTAAAAAACGGACTTTTGCCTTGTAATATTAATGATGGAGTACGATTGATTAAATAACATGCCATTAAAATGTTTTCCCCACAAAATTTTATTGGAAGGTTAGCATGAAAAAGAATAGACCGTGCAACATTTAATAAATGACGATTTTTCCTTTCAACACGACCATTTTATTGAGGAGTACCAACACAAGACATTTGATAAAAAATACCATTATTTTGAAAGAATTTATGTAATGGTAGAAACTCGGTTCCATTATCACTACGAAAGATTTTTATAGATTTGTTAAATTGATTTTTAACCATTGCAATAAATTGAATAAAAACATTTTGAACATCAGATTTGCGTTTGATTAAATAAACCCAATTTAGACGACATAAATCGTCAATGATAGAGAGGAAGTAAGATGCGCCACAAGTTGAAGATAAACGATATGGACCCCAGATATCGCAATGTATTAATTCAAAAGGAACGGAAGCGTGCTTAGAACTTAACGGAAACGGTGAACGCGTTGTCTTAGCTCGAAGACAAGCGTCACACAGATCGGTCTGTAAATGTTTGAAATTATGCAAAGAAATATTTGGTAAGAGTTTTAAAATATGAAATGACGGGTGTCCAAGTCGATGATGCCAAAGCAAGGCTGGATCAGGAAGGACGGAGTTGCTAAATCCCGAAGCAGAACTTGTTGATCTGATTGATTGGAACCAATAGACGCCGTCCAAAGAATCATCCTTGAAAAATACACAGTTTGTTAGTAAATAAAATGCTGCAGTTGAGATCTTGAGTAAGACTGTGTATGGATAAGAGATTACAATGCAAACCGGGTACATATAAAATATTTGATAAGGTAAAATTCGTAAATTTTATAGATCCAAATTCGGTGGCCGATACATACTTTCCATTTGGCAATTTGATAGAGTAGTCAGAAACAATTTTGATAGAGAAGAGGAGAGATCGATCTATTGCCAGTCATGTGGAAAGATGCACCACTATCAAGGATCCAAGGATGATTGATATTACCTGAGAGTGATTCGACATATGGATTTTTTGGAAAATTCTGAAACATTGTATAGAGAGAATTCCATTGATCAGTTGAAAGTTGATATTGTGAATCTGGATGGTCGATTTGAGTTGAGGCTGATACGGAATTAGCCAGGATTACATTTGACTGCCCTCGTACTTTTTCAGATCCAGATCTCATTCTAGCAGTAGGCCGATTTTGTGACGAGGGTGGTTGAGATAGAAGAGGTGGAAGCGGTGGTGGAGCACTTGTAGCTTTATTAATTACCCCTCGCCCACTGTTCCACCAATCGGGGTACCCGATGATTTTGAAGCAATAGGAGACATCATGACCAGATCGATTACAGTGAGTGCAAGATACCGCAGTTTTGGATTTAGAGTAACTCGATTTTTGTTGTCGATGTGCAGCAAACGCAAAGGATTCAGGTTTAGAAGACTTTTATTTAGCCATAGATTGTACTTGTTCTTCCTGAATAGAAAGCGAGTAGACTTTGTTCAGATTTGGTAGAGGGTCTTGGGCAATAATGGATGATCGAAAATAAGAGAATAAGGTATCATCAAGGCCCATCAAGAACTGATGAACGCGTTCTGTTTCTTTGGCCTTTGCTGTGTTGCCACAAATACAAGTACATTTGCAGATCTGATCAGAAAGTTGTGAATCAAGATCATCCCAAAGTCTCTGCAATCGACCAAAATACACAACAATGGAGTCGTTTTCTTGTGCACATCTGGCTAGTGATGAGCGAAGTTGAAGCAGACGGGGATTGTTTGCAACCGAAAATCGAGCAGAAATATCTGCCCATACTTCCTTCATAGTAGGCCGAATAGGGATGGATGAACGCAAGGTTGAATCCACCGAATTGAGCAGCCAACTAACCAACATTGAGTTTACACTCTTCCAATACTTAAATTCATTGGAAGTATTTGCAGAAATAGAGATCGAGCCATCTCAAAAACCTTCTTTGCGCTTTGCTGAGAAAGTTGTAGTAATGGCTATTTTACATTCTGAAAAATTTTCATTTGTTAGAGATAATTGACAGATATTCAGACCAGGGTGGTCAGAAGGATGGAGATAGAAATCAGATGATGTGTTTAGAGGTTGATCTGTCATAGTAGATAGAGAGAAAAAAAATATTAGATAGAAAAATTTAGAAGAGTATGATCGATATGGCTGATACCATGTAGAATATAGAGATGAATGAATGTATTTTGCTGTATTATTCAAGGGGCAAGAGCTGAAATATATACAGAAGAAACTATCCTAGCTAAGACAGATATTATTGCACAGAATAAGGAGAAGATGGAAAGGATAAAGGAGAATATAAACTACCTAAATATATACATAGAATATCCTATTATGCTTAATAACCTTTTACTACACAGGACCGTAACCGATCATAAAATAGATTTTGTAATGCTCTAGTAAATTTTATTATAATGCTTTGGTCAGTTTGGAGTTCTGGTTTAACGTGAACGTCTAATACTTTGAGCATGCTATATTGTCAAAATCATTCCTGTATATTTTAAACATGAAATACAACCTATGCATACTTTTTTTTTTTTTTGGAAATTTGTTGTATTATATAAGAAGGATTTACATGTAGAGTCAACTTGACAAAGGGAGAGCATGAGACACAAAAGAAGAGGGAGGAAAGAAACTAGTATAGGTGGATGCCGAGAATCTTGGTCCAAGAGATCGAGTTTGGAGATCTATCTTTCCACTTTTTAGCAGCGAAGTTCTTTGTAGAGGTGATTACATTCTGAGCACAAATGGTAGGATGGGTGAAGCGGTTATTAAAGACAAGATCATTCCTGGATTTCCAAACAATGTAGATGAAACTTGTGATGGTAGAAATGCGGATATGAGAGATCAAGCCATGCTTGTTGGAGACCTATGCATACTTGTTATTTTTGAACTTTTTCAGCTTAGACAGTACACGAGAGGTGCTTTGCCCTTGGAGTTTCTTTGACAGCTTAACCACACCCGTAATCCCCCTTCTAGATGGTGTACGGCTGACAATCTTCCGATCAAGCGGCCCTTTCTCTTCACGTCACCACGAGCCTTCTTACACGAGTACTCATTCCCTACGTAAGTGATAGAATATTTGCAATTGCATTGTCTTGACTAATAGGGAAAAGAGTATATATATATATATATATATATATATATATATATATATATATATATATATATATATCATACCGGTAAGGTTAACTAAGGCAATACAAAATATACACACAATAATATATACTAGGATAGAAACAAATACTATAATCTTAGCACTCCTCCTCAAGTTGGTGCATGAAGATAAAAAATGCCCAACCCTATAGGTGATGTTGTGATGGAATTGTTGATGAACAAGGGCCTTGGTGAGCAAATTTGCGAGTTGTTCCGAGGTCTGAATTTGAAGCGCTCTAATATTACAGTTTTGAACCTTGTTACGGACAACATGACAATCAATCTCGATTTGTTTGGTGCGTTCGTGAAAAACTAGATTGGATGTGATGTGGATTGTTGCTTGATTATCACACCAAAGATTGATCGGACTGGAGTGTGATATGCCGAGAGTTCTGAGAAGAGATTTAATCCATTTAAGCTCACATGTAGTGTTAGTCATGACACGATACTCGGCTTATGCGGATGATCGGGAGACCATGGATTATTTCTTTGTTTTCCAAGAAATAGAAGACTCACCCAAAAAATATAGAAACCAATTAGAGATTTACGAGTGAGGGGACATGATGCATAGTCGGAGTCGCAAATTGCATTTAGTTGTAGGGCACTAGAATTAGATAGGAGTATATCTTGCCCGGGATGACCTTTAAGATAGTGTAAAACCCGAATTGCAGCCTGCCATTGTTTTTCCGTTTGCTGTTGAAGATATTGCGCCAAAGTATGTACCGAATATGTCAAGTCTGGACGGATGATGGTAAGATAAATCGGATGGCCTACAAGACGTCGATAGCCTTCAGGATCATGATATGGTGTTGATTTATCCAATGATAGAGAATGTCCCGGTTCTATGGGAAATGTGAATGGTCTCAAGCCCAGATTGCACCTTTTTTCGTGAGGATATCTAGTGTGTATCTCCGCTGTGAGATAAGCAGTCCTTTTGGAGTAGGAGTGACCTCGATACCCAAAAAATTAACGTAAGTGTCCCAAGTCTTTCATATGAAAGCAGGGGTGTAAATAATTTTTAAAGCGAGAAATGGACTGAGAGTTGTTACCGATTATGATTAAATCGTCTACGTAAGATAGTACCTGGGCGTTGATACGAGAACAACGAGGAGTCTGTATAGGATTGCGTGAATTCAACCTGGAGAAGGGTTGACCGAAGCTTCGCAAACCAGTTACGAGGTGACTGCTTGAGACCATATATTGATTTGTTCAGTCGACATATATACTAGAATATCATAATAGTGACGTTAACTAAGGCAATACAGAATATACACACAATAATATATACTATGATAGAAACAATACTATAATCTTAACAGTAAGCATACAACATGTCAACCACCCTTGCTATACATTATAGTTTTCTTTAATTTCATAACAAACTTTGCTTTCGATGTGAGGGATCCTGTCTCTGAGTTGGTTGTCTGTCGCCTCTCTTTTCAAGCATTAACCTATATCAAATTATAACTTTGTTAGCAAGCACCCAGGAAAGAAGAAAATGATTTACCTAGAGCTTAATAAGTTGAGGAAGAAGAGAATATATTGACCGTCTAATGTTTTTATTAGCAGGCTGGACTTGTTATTTTTTAAACTTAAAGCGATCGAGTGTTTTTATTAGCAGATTCCCTTCAGATATTTCTCTATTCTTTCTCTACAGAAGAAGAAATGTAGAAGGAAGAAGATTATAAGTGATGAAGATGAGATTAGAGAACTCGTAAGCCAAGCGAGCAAGGCCTTTTACTGCAGCACTAATCATATGAGGGGTAAGCCTCCAGCTACCTGCACATTTTCAAAGTTAAACTCTATCTTTGTCCACAAGGAAGATAAGTCCACTTGAGAATGAACAGCAACGATAAATCAGGAAGTAATTTCCAACATCTGTGCATTTTTGGTGACAAGTGATCAATGCATGAGATTAATTTGTGATCAACCAGCACTTTTATAAGAAATTCTAACAAAAATCAGAAACTTTGCAGGTGGCCACTCTCTCATGCATTGGATGCACCATCCAAAAAGTTTATGGAATTTGAGAACTTCATGCCACCACACACAAATAACCCCATTTTTTATATTGTAAAACTTACCGGGTTTGAATATCGTTACATTTTATGCAACATGATAATTTTGAATTTTTCGAACAGATTTGTCCATTGAGCATCAGGGACATTGGATACGAGATTGGGATGATCTTGAGTGGTTAGAACTTAGAAGAGTATGCGCAGCTAGGGCTGCACAGTTTCCGGTAAGGTTTTTGGACCGGACCGGACCAAAACCAATAGGTCCGGTTTTCGGTCCAGTTTGGTGCACAATCGGTCGGGTCCGATCCGGACCTATTTTTTATTAAAAAAAACAAAACGCTTGACTTCTCGTACTCTCTCCCGACTCAAGTTCCCAACTCCCGACTCTCAAATCCTAAGGCACCAGCGAGCGGGGAACTCCAGCGATGAGACGTTCCACACTTCCGGTTACCCTTATCGGTATGTAAATACTCTCAATCACAAAACCCTAATCGGTTATCCTTTACCGCTTGACTATGTGTCTATGTATCTACTCTTGTTGTCTCCAACATAGACTGCGAAATGACCATTTGGTACATCAACCCCATTCTTCTTCCCCAAGCTTGAACATCTCTTCACAATCTGCTTTAGCACAACTCTTGCGGTAGCTTGTTTGATTTCCTCATGCCCATCTTAATTTCTTGCTACCTCTCTCTCTCTCTCTATATATATATATATATATATATATATATATATATATATATGAGTACTGCATGTTCAAAGAAGAAGAAGGTGTTTCTACAATTTGTTGGTTGCGAGAATGTGTAACTAAGGTATATATATATATATATATATATATATATATATATATAATATTGGTGAATGGTGATTATGGTGAGGTGAGGCCAAAGAGAGAAACACAAACAGGAGCATGTGGAGCTGTGGGATCGAGATAAGGACAGACTATTAAATTGGTTATTGTGTTTTACTATGTTTTCATTTGGGTTTACTTCAATATATTTACTATGCTGATAAATGGAGTCTTGGATTAGCTTGTAAGTTGTAACTGGTGCAGAAACTTTGAACGCATGTTCTTTCTTCAACTTGCTCTGTGTAGTAGATAAAATAAGTTATGATTAGCTGAGAAAAAAAAAGATAACAATGGTAATGAGGGCAAACAGAAAGCACGTAACAAAATAAAAAAGGATGCTAGAAGGGCTGCTTGGAGAACGAAGAAAAGTGAAGAAACGAGTCATGGTCCAGGTTCTCTAAATGACCCAGTCCCCACTCAGTTGATCGTCATGGAACTGGCTCTGATGTAGGGAGCAATGGGGGAGAATATAAGTCGAGTCAGTTATTCCTAAGAAGGGCGGAGCCAGCCAAAACTCATACTTGGGCAAACCCCCTAATACAAACTCGAAAGTTGAGGAGTTTTTTAATAATTAGCAATGATGGTTGAGAGCAACACTGTTGAAGTTAGTGACCCAAGGTTTATGCTTGACGAAGAGATGGTGGAGAGCCAAGGCAATAAGGAAAGTATGGAGGAAGAGCAACCGGGTTAGTGGCTTCCTCTGAATTCCTTGCCCTTTTCTTTTATCTTGTTATTATGAATTGCCTTCTATGTAACCTTTTCGGAGCCTGTAAAAACGGGTTTCATCTTGCCATTAAATATTTGTGTAGACACCATAATATAGGGGTCGAATTCTTTTAATTTGCGTGGCTGCAAATGTACACATTAATCACAAGAATCATAACAACTACATCAACGCTGCTTCTGCATACCTTTCTGATTAGTTTCTCTTCATTCTGCATAGTTCTAATTTCAATATGTGTGCCTGCAAATTTACACAATATTCACAACATTCATATCAATGCCTCACGAGGTTTTCATCACCTCAAGCTCTATGCAGCTTCTTCATTGTGTAATACTTAATCGACATCTTTCAACATTTATGCAGTTCGTTCGATCAAGTAACGTGCTTTTGATCGATTTGTTTGCTGGAAATTCATAGAATACCAACACAGTTTTGCAAAATAAGAAGTACAACACTTTTGGTTGATAATTTGCTACAGTTTCAAACGTTTCAGTGTCTCAAAGTAATCGTCATGGATACATCTACAGATTGGATCCCTCAAATAGGTATGGAATTTGATTCAGTTAATGATGTATGGAATTTTTTGGTAGAATATGGAGGAAAGATGGGTTTCAATGTTCACAAGCATTTCGAGAATAAGAGTAAGAAAACTGGTGAGGTAATTTCGAGAAGATTTTATGCGCTAAACAGGATCATCGTGTGATTGACAAGAGAGGAAATATAGTTAAGCGTTGTCGGGCTGAAACTAGAACCGGTTGTCTAGCACAAATTGGATGTTCATTGGACAAGACTACAAACAAATACAAGATATATGATTTTGTATATGAGCACAATCATCCTCTTCATTCACCAGAGACGAGTCACTTACTGACATCACAAAGAAAAATATTTGAAGCCCAAGCAACTGAAATTGATCTTGCGGATGAGTTTGGAATCAAGCCTAAAGAAGCTCATGAGTTCATAGGTGAACATGTTGGGAGATCAACTAATTTAGGTTACACGCGTCAAGATCATAAAAATTACCTACAAAGAAAACGTCAACGCAATTTGTTATATGGGGAAGCTGGAAGTTTATTGAAGTACTTTCATATGCAAACTATGGATGATCCTTCATTTCAGTATTCTATTCAAGTTGAATTGTGAAGAGCAAATGTCTAATGTATTTTGGCCGGATGTAAAAATGTTTATAGATTATGCGTCATTTGGAGATGTAGTTGTCTTTGATACTACATTTGGAACGAACAAGGAAAACATACATCTTGGTGTTTTTGTCGGTTTTAACCATTTCAGGGAACTGGTTGTTTTTGGAGCTACACTATTGTATAATGAAACTGTAGAAGAGTCTTTTAGATGTTTGTTTGAAACCTTTCTTGCAACCCGTGACAATAAGTATCCGAAGACCATTTCCACTGATCAAGACATTGCTATGGGAAAGGCTATAGGTGAGGTTATGCCAAATACTTCACATGGATTATGTACATGACATATAATGGAAAATGCATTGAAGCACTTGATTCATGATGAGACAAATGCTTTTCAAGATTTTAAGACTTGTATGTGTGATTATAATGAAGTAGCTGAATGTGAGGAAGCTTTCAATACGTTGTGCGGAAAAGTAAAAAGGTTACTTGGTTGGATAACAAAGACTTGAAAAACTATTTACATTGCAAAATGGATATAATGCGATTTTTAAACACTTTGAGCGTGTTGTTAGAGCAAAACGCCAAAATGAGATACATTCTGAATTTGCTTCTCGGGAGAATTTGCCTAGAATGAAGATGAAGAGAACACCGTTGCTCAAGCAAGCTGGACATATATACACTCCTAAGATTTTTGAAGTCTTTCCAGACAAGTATGATTGGTCTACAGCCGCATATATCAAGCCTCCGATTGAAGGTCAGCCAAGTAATGAGTATATAGTTGAGATTTCTAATTTTGATGATGGCGATTCTATGAATATGCAATACATAGTTTTTGCAGATCACGACTCAATCGGTTGCTTGTAGTTGTAAAATGTTTGAGAGGTTGGGAATATTATGTGCTCATGCTTTGAAGGTTCTTGACACGATGAACATTAAACTAATTCCTGATAAGTACATTTTGAAGCGATGGACCAAGGAAACGGGAAGTGATATTGTGCGAGATGTTAGTGGAAGAGTTGTCGTTGAGGATCTCAATTGAATTCTATACATAGGTATAGGTCTGTATGTCGCAAGTTTGTCAAATTAGCTTCTCGAGCATCTATTTTTGAGGAATCCTCCTTGTTCTTATAAAACAAGGTGAACACTTTGATTGATGAGGTTGATAAATTTTTGTCAAGCATACGATTACAAGAGCACGTTGATTTGTTGGTTCCCAATCTTAATAAAAGCATCAAATCAGAGGATTCATCAATCTCTTACAATGTTGTTTTGAAGAAAAAAGATGGGCGAAAAGGAGGGAAGCGATTAACAAGTTGAACTGAAAGCTACATACAAGAAAGAGAAATATTGTTGATCGCAATTTTGAAAGTCAGTCATGTATGACAAATCAAAGAAAGGGGAAGAATAAAATTCAGCAAAACAAAAAAGATCAATCAACACAGGTATATTATATGTCTACCTAAAAAAGTCAAGGTATTTTCAAATTAAAGTTGTTTATATAAATTTTGGTGTTGTTTATTAGGGACCAACAAGTGGAGATCAAGTGTTGTCCACTATTCATTCTACCGAGGGGATACAACTTCTAACTAAGGTATATTAATAATAATTCATTTTATGTTTGATCAAAAAATTCATACGGTATGTATACGTGACAAGAATTATTGTTCCCATTATATGAATGCGGAGGTTGATCAATCCAACCAAATGTTTTCCGAAGATTTATCAAATCTTAACCTTGGTATGTATAGTTAGTTGTCATATTCAGATGTGGTAAGTTCAGCTTTAAAATCTAACTATTGATGTAGGTCTATGATTTTTTATTATGAAGAAGGATTGAGGTTCAATGAACCAGTACAAAACAACACTATAGTTCGGAAAAACATCAGAGAAGCTTGTACGTGGTTCGACATCAACTACATTCAGTCAAAGAGCAAACAATGAAACATACAAGAGGAGCTTGAGTAGTAAAAAAATAAATAAAAAAGATTTGCTATAAAACAACACGAAATCATGAATTGGTAAACACAAAAAAAAAGAACCTTAAAAAACAACCTTTACAAACAGCTAAAACGCCGACCAACACAAGGAACAACGATCTAGGGAAAAAACTAAGCGGGGCCTTCTTCCAAAACAAACCTAAATGAGTACCAAAAAAAGTTTTAAAAAAAGATTGGCTACAACAAAACATAAGATCCTGAAGCATTAAGCACAAAATAAGGACCTCAAAAAATAGCTAAAACGCCGAACAAGAAAGAAAAGATCGATCCAGGGGAAAAACTAAAATAGTTATTATTTCGGCAGTAAAAACGAATTTTTTTACCTTTGTACGTTTTTTTAAAAAAAATATTTACCAAACTAGGTGTACAGTAAAAGTTATTCCCGAAATGTGCAAATTGAAACCAAAGTCGCGGTTTCAAACCGTGACTTTCTTTTTTCCTTTTCTTTTTAATCTTCAACGCCAAATAACAAAAAAAAATAAAAATTGCGGTTTCAAATCGAGGGTTTGACTGAGACTCTCTAAACCCGTGGGTTGAAACCACAACTCTGGTTTCTTGCTTCAAAAAAATTTATAAACATCCTCAACAATTTGTAGCAGGCCAGTGCCTCATCTAAAGCCTGCATATAACCGAATAGTATAGAAACAATAGCTCAACAATCTTACAATGTCTAACAATTTAAAATGGAAGATTATCTAGAGTGGCGTGAGCTTAAATTGAGAGAAACTCAACGATTTATAGCAGTCCAGTCCTTTAGCTCTTCATCTGATTTGATCTACTCGTTTGAGTTATCACTATCCTCTTCTTCATGTTCTTCGACTGTAGCCAATGAGGGTTGACCAATTGTAGTCCATGGCTGCCAATGAGACATTGAAGGAAACATACTAGATGAAGGTGTAGTAAATCCCGATGGTGTAGGAAACCTCGACGGAGTAAAAGAAGCAAATTGTGCGAATTCCAACGAGGTAGAATTTGACGACGTAGGAAATCCTGATGAATGAAAGTCATAGGATGGTTGAGTGTATGTTTGACTCTCTTGTGTCATAAAGTCATTTGGTATCACACCCCTATTATCTTGGAAGTAAAACTGATCTAGGGAGGCTCGATCAACCAAATTGGTACCTTGACAAAATTAAACGAGTGAATGTTTCTTCCATAATAACAGTAATCGGCAGATTTTGAGCACCCTTCATTACACCGTTGAAATATTCAGACATGTTTGTGGTCTTGATTCCATACCTGAAGCCTCCATCGAGATGTAAAGACCATTTATGCATCCCAACCAATTGCAAGTATTGAAGATATTCAGGTTTCAAATCCGTGATTGACTGAAGCCCATACTCAAACAATTCTTTTGAATTTTATTTTGCAGTCCAACCAACTATTCTTTTCATATGAGAATCTTTGAACTAAGTGTTCACATTTGAGCAAAAATGTCGGATGCAGTACTGATGATAGGCCCTCGGTTCCTTCCACCTATCAAGTTCATTCATTGCCTTAATAATCCCTTGATGTCTATCTTCTGAGATAACACACAATGGTTGTCGTTGAGTAATATGTCTTCCAATGCAATCCATGAACCAAGGCCAACTATGGGTATTTTCACCCTTAATAACCGCAAATACAAGCGGGAATGTATGATCATTTGCATCAACCTCATAGCAATGAGAAAAACGTGTTTGTATTTGCCGTAAAGATGGTTACCATCAACTGTAATCAAAGGGCGACAATGACGAAACCCTACAATGGATGTCCCAAACGCCCAAAACACGCGATGAAACACATGAAAAACACTTTCTTATGTCCTAGACGTACACCATTCAACCACCGTCCTTGGATTGGTTCTTTGAAGTGCAACCACATATCATGATAAATCATTATAAGACTACTCCCATTCACCATAAAAGGCGAGCAATTGCCTTTTGTTTTGCAATCCACCCTCTTTTGTATGTAACTTCTATACGATACTTCTCATAAATGACTTGCACGATAAGATTGGGTTTGAGGGTGAAAACAGTGCGAACAAGCTCAATAACCTCATCACAAATGAAATTAGACGTTGCATTACGGTTATCCAACTCCCTAACATCACCAACACAATTAGGTGAGTGCATACCTTCATATTTTGATATTTTTCAAAGTTCAAGATTAGGAACCCGACGGGCTGACAACCTTCATGCGCAACTTGATGTTTCTCTCTCACAGTGAACATCATATGAATTTGCTCTAGCCGTGCCCACACAAAACTAATATCCTCTACAAATGGAGTAACGTCTGATTTTCTTTTTAACCTCAGTCAATGAAGAAAATAATTGGGCTTTAACGAACTCACCTCCCTCTATATAGTGTTCTTGGGTTGCCCAAGTCTCCCATGAGTTGATGTGTATAGGGTTCGGCTCATAAACGACATTCCAATTAGGGTTTCTAGATGTTGTCATAATAGCATGATTTGCATCATCCCTTGTAGCTAGAGTACGACCCTCCCTTACATCTTCTCTCAGTGAATGACATTTTGAATATTGTTTATCATTGAACGCTTCCGTATACGTTTCCCTATCATTCCACGAAGGAATGTGACCATCGGGTTCCATTCTCAATTATCAATATCGAATACCAACATATGAAATCTACTACTAACAAATTTAAAAATATATTATTATATCTATATTATAATGAACACCCAACAAATTAAAAACATATTATTATATCTAGAAACATCATTAATTAAGAAGAATTAACAATAATCAAACTAAACATTAATAACAACAATTTAGGATAACAAAATATTACTTTTATTCCCAAATTAAAAAACAAAATTTCACTAATTAACAAGAATAAACACTATTTTAGAAACTAAACATTATTATAAAAAATTTAGGGTAAAAATATTTACTAATTATTCCCAAATCAAAAACACGAAATATCACTATTTAATTACTAAGAATCGACACTTTTTTATAAACTAAACATTATTATCAAAAATATAGGATAAAAAATATTACTAATTATTCCCAAATCAAAAAAAAAAATTTATCACTAAGTAACAAGAATCAACACTAATCTACAACTGAAAATCAACACTAATCAACATTTAAAATATATTATTAATCATTCCAAAATCAAATAAAATATACTAATCTACAATAATCAACTAATCATCACTAATTTACAAGAATCAACATTAATCATAGATAAAAAAAAATTAACACTAATATAAACAACTATCATTAATAATTTAACATTAACTTTATCACAATCACTAACATTAACATTAACATGCATACAAATATCATTATAGAAGTTTTTTAAAAAAAATCCTAAAACAACTACCATTAACATGCATAACAAATATCATTAACATAATTTTAATAAAAACTCTAAAACAAATATCATTAATAATTTATAGAAAATCAAAATCAACTAACTTGGTGGTGGTCAAACGGAAGGAGTTGTTGAGTTTCTCCCAATTTAAGCTCACTTGATGAAGAGTTAAAGGATGCTCTAAATTTTTTTGAACAAAGAAGAAGCAAATGAGAGAAGAGGAAAGGAAAGGTCCGAAAGGATTATTGCGTTGGATACCTTCCCACACAAATGCATGCCTTTAATATTATATGTGGTTGAATTAAAAAATATATACACAATCCAAAGCCGTAGTTTCAGCCCACGGTTTATGGTGTCTGATATATTCGTTAAATATATCAGGATTTCAGTCAAAGCCGCGATTTGACTTTCATTTTTTTTTGTTATTTGACATTGAAGAATAAAAAAAAAAGAAAGAAAGAAAGTTGGTTTGATTTCAATTGAGCGTATTTCGGGAATAATTTTTAATGTACACTTAGGTAAATATTTAAAAAAAACGTACTCTGGGGAAAAAATCACTAAAAACACAACCAGTTGCCTCAAAAAACTGATCAGCCCCCTTATAGGTTCATGCAAGGCATCGGAAAAAAAAAAATCCTTGACAAACTGGTGGAAACTACTTATGGGCAATCTTGAAAACAAAAGAAATAGAAGCTCTGACTAGGAAAAAGGGTAAGGCCGAAGTAGCAAGTGAAAATGACAATGAATAACCCGGAAGAGAGAAGAAGGAGACAGTTTGAGAAGAACCATACATGTTAAACGCATGACATAAGGAATGAAAGGTGCAAATATGGTCAAACTAAATTTAAACGGCAATCCAAAGGCCATAGAAATATGCATCTCCAACTGAATTTGACGGTATGAATATCTCTGATGGAGACACGCAATGCAACACGTGTACAACCATGATCGATATAGCACATAAGCTACTCTTTCAAAACGAAGGCAAAGAAAGACGAAATCACAGAGTGGGCATAAACAAAGTGACACATGCAAAACCCTAACACATCCGGCCCAAAAAAACGTAGCCCAAATCATAGAGTGGAAGGCAATGTTGGCATAATTAAATGCAGGCCCAATTTGAAAATAAGTTCCAAATAAAAAGGAAAAAATAAAAGGACAAAAACATAAATTAACTATTTATTTGGAGGTTCTTTTTAAAGATTTTTTCTTTTATTACCCCTCAAGTTTGAACTTTTTCACTTGATATTCACAAGGTTTTTACATTTACTCTTAGTACCCTCATAATATAATTTGTTTCTTCTTTTTACCCTTTCTTAATATATTTATATTTTATTTAAGTTTCAATTATAAAGTAAAAAAATATTAAAAATTCAAAACTAATTCTCAATAATAAAAAATCAACTTACTCTTTTTTTGTTTTGAAATAAAAAAAAATATTTAAAACTAAGATCACATTAAATTTTAAACTAACTTTATAATATAAAAAATCAACTTACTTTTTATTTTCTGTTTTTAAAATTTAAAAACTAATTATGATCACGTTAAATTTTAAAATAATTAAATTTATAAATACTAAATGATGGTAAGAAAATATTTTATATTTTTTAATTAAAAAATTTAGAAAAGTAAACTTTGGCCTAAATTTTTTATTTTAATTAAAAATAGAAATTTTTTTATATTTTAATTCGAATTAAATAGATTATAAAATTAAAACTAAACCTGATTCAAAAAATATTAATTTGAAAATTATAATTATATTTTATAAACTATAGAGACGTAAATGTTGATCTATTTTTTTATTTTTTATTTTTATAATTTAAGAGGAAAGTTTTAATGAAATATATTTTAAAATTTTATTTTATTAATATATTTATAATTTTGAATTAAATTTTTTTTATTTAGTGTCAGTATTTATTTCTATATTTTATTTTAATTCGATTTTTTTAAAATTACAATATTTTTTAAAACAAAAAAAGGTCTAAATTTACTTTTCTAGATTTTCTAAATTTTTTAAAAAAACTTTTTTTTACCATTACTTAGTATTTATAAATGTTATTTGTTTAAATTTAACATGAATATAATTAGTTTTATTTTAATTTAAATATTTATTTCAAATAAAAATAAAAATAAGCTTTTTATTCATAATTTGTTTTTTATTTTTTATTTTATAATTAAAATTTAATGAAATATGTTAAGAATGTGTATAAGGGGAAATAGGAGGGTATGAAGAAAAAACTTAAAACTTTGTGTATATTAATAAGAAAAGTCAAAATTTGGCGGATACACGAAAAGAAATCCTTCTTTTAAAATAGTAAGGATATCCTATACATGGACGGTCAGACTTAGGTGGAGGTTATTCAGCATTTGCATGATATATACTCATGATAGATTTCTTAATTAGTGTCCGTTTGGTTGGAGCGGTGGATTGAAATAGAATCGGACAAGAGTAAAAAAATGAAATGAAAATGATGGGATTATTTTCACGTGTTAAAAAATCTCTAACCAAGCACAATTTTAGATTGATTCGGAATCATTCCATTACCGGAAATGATTCCTAACATTTCCAAACGAACCCTTGCCTTCTTCTCTAAAAAGCTTATAGCTCTATCCATCACCTTTATTTTCTCTCCAAGTTCGTAACATTTACCCTAAAGAGCTTGGATTATCCAAGTTCGTAACATTTACCGTGAAGGTAATCGGGTTGCAAATTTTCTAGCTAGTTTAGCTTTCTCTTTTGAACGTGGTTTTCATGTATTGTGTATAAGTTTGCTTTATGATGATATAAAGAGTACGACTATCTTACGTATGATGAACACTTAGCCATATTTTATTTATATAAAGCGCGTCTACATGCGCGGAAGCCACTGACCTCATTCCTACCCAAAAAAACCCTTTATTTTCTCTCAGAATCTAATATTTTAATTATTATATTTTTTGAAGGGATATTTTAATTATTATATTGTTTGTTAGATGAGTAAATAAACTCACAGTATCGGGAATCGGGATACAGATGCTATATCTATAATTCAGTGATCGTTCATAGCGCTCTTCTTCCAGTCCGGAATGTTTTATTCACTAAGATTGAATACCCCCTGTTTCCCTCAATCGATAGTACTCATTGGCCGCCAAGCTATTGAATCTTAATCCCACGTTAATCCTGTTTCTCCCTCCAATATCGTGTGACGGTGACTTTGGCGGGCCTTCATTTTTAGTCGCCATTCCGTAGATTTCTTCCAATTTCCATCGCATTGTTTTCTTCTTCCTATAAATACCAAGTCCTCCATTCTCCTCGCCCCTGACCCAACTGTTGATCAGTGGCAGCAGTCAACGAAGTTGAGGAATAAATGTCACGGTTTGATATCCTCTCATCTTCTCTCACACGTTCATCTCTTGATTTCCTAATAAATCCTCTCCTTTTGAGATGGGTATCTCTTTGCCTTCACTTGGTTTTATTTTTCGGTCTATTTGTTTCATGGGTTTGCCGTAAATTCACAAATGGTGCCATTGAACAGCGTTCGAAGGAGGCCAGGATTTTATATCATAGAACAGTGCGCCTATGTTCCGTTGTCCTTGCCGTGTTCAATTTATGCTTTTGTTCTTTCAGTTACTTCCTTTGGTATAGAAATGGATGGTCAAGTGAAAAAGTGGTCACTTTGTTGGATTTGCTGTTAAGATCACTAGTGTGCTTAGCCTTGTTCATTTACTTGCACATCCATTTGCCTAAATCAAGGCTCTTGAGGTTCCCAATTCTACTCAGGGTTTGGTGGTGTTTTTACTTCACCCTCTCCTGTTACTCCCTTGTCCTTGATTTGGTTGATTATAGGAACCATCAGTCTACACCAGTTCAGTTATTAGTGTCTGATTTCGTCTATCTGATTTCGGGTTTTATCTTTTGTTATGCTGGTTTGTTTGGGAAAGAAGTTGATGATAACACTTGTTTGGAGGAGCCTCTTCTGAATGGGAATGGAAGCGGTCTTGTGGACTCTTCAAACAAGTCTAAGGGGGATGAAACAGTCACTCTTTATGGTAATGCTGGATTTTTTAGTATCTTGACATTTGCATGGATAGGACCTTTAATTTCTACCGGTTACAAGAAAGCATTGGACCTTGAGGATGTTCCTATACTGACCGGTAGAGATTGTGTTGATGGATCCTCTGTGATCTTTAAAGGCTATCTTGAATCTGTTTCTGGTGGGAGTGTCAATAAGATGACTACTTTACAGCTTGTGAAAGCACTATTCTATACAAATTGGGGTGACATAGCATCAACTGCTATTTTCGCTCTTTTATACACACTTGCTACCTATGTTGGTCCTGCCCTCATTGATACCTTTGTTCAATACCTCAATGGACGACAGCAATATGAGAATGAAGGCTATGTCTTGGTTTCTGCTTTTGTTGGTGCAAAGCTGGTTGAGTGTCTTTCACAGAGGCACTGGTTTTTTAGGATTCAACGAGCCGGTCTTAGGTCAAGATCAGTACTTATTGCCACGATCTACAAAAAGGGTTTGACCCTTTCAGGCCACTCAAAACAAGGTCACACCAGTGGGGAGATTATAAACCTTATGGCTGTTGATGCTGATAGGATTGCTTTCTTCAGTTGGTACGTGCACAATCTTTGGCTAGTACTCATCCAAGTTGCCTTGGCATTGTTGGTTTTGTATAGAAGCCTAGGCTTGGCTACGATTGCTGCCTTTGTTGCAACTTTAATAGTGATGCTGATTAACTACCCACTGTCAACTATTCTTGAGAAGTTTCAAGATAAGTTGATGGAGTCCAAAGATAAGAGGATGAAATCAACGTCTGAAATCTTAAAGAACATGAGGATTCTGAAGCTTCAAGGGTGGGAAATGAAGTTCCTGTCTAAGATTTCAAAGCTTAGAGAATCGGAGGCAGGGTGGTTGAAAAAATTTCTCTACACAAATGCTGTCTCTTCATTCATCTTTTGGGGTGCCCCAACTCTTGTGTCTGTAGTCACCTTTGTTGCTTGTATGTTCATGGGTATCCCTCTAGAATCTGGCAAGATTCTATCAGCCCTTGCAACTTTCAGGATACTACAAGGATCACTTAACAATTTGCCTGACACAATCTCTATGATCATTCAGACTAAAGTTTCTCTTGATAGAATTACTGCATATCTTCGCCTTCAGGACTTGAACCCTGATGTCGTAGAGAGGCATCCAAGAGCTAGCTCTGAGGTTGCTGTTGAGATAATTGGAGGAACATTCAGTTGGGATAATTCTTTTGATCCCACATTGAAAGATATCAATGTCAGAGTTTGTCATGGTATGAGGGTAGCTGTTTGTGGAACAGTTGGATCAGGAAAGTCTAGCTTGCTTTCGTGTATACTTGGAGAAATGCCGAAAGTATCTGGAGTTCTCAGGGTTGGTGGGTTAAAGGCATATGTCTCCCAATCGGCATGGATACAGAGTGGAAAGATAGTTGATAATATCCTATTTGGGAAGGAAATGGACAGAGAAAGATATGAAAGTGTTCTTGAGGCATGCTCTTTGAAGAAGGATCTTGAGATTCTGTCATTTGGTGATCAGACGGTAATAGGTGAGCGGGGAATCAATTTGAGTGGTGGTCAGAAGCAAAGAATTCAAATTGCTCGTGCTCTATACCAAGATGCTGATATTTATCTATTCGATGATCCTTTTAGCGCAGTTGACGCTCACACAGGGACCCATCTCTTTAAGGTATGGAGTTACTCCAGCCTATTTGACATTATAACCATTGTGTTGTTTTATTATAGAAAGAATTTGGTCAAATAGGTCCTTTTCTATTTCCATTAGGTTTGTGTACCCTTCAATAAATTACCCTTTCATTAAATTGAATTTGAAAGGTAAGGGGTTTGATTAGGGGTACATTTACTAAACATAATTATACATGATCTCAAAAAGGCTTACTTAGCTAATTTGGCCTTTATTATAAATGCTTACTTGCCATTTGTCTACCCGTTCTTGATTTTTGCATCTGTCTTTTGATCATTGTCGATTTGCTAGGAATCCTTACTTGGGCATCTGGGCTCGAAGACTGTAATATATGTCACTCATCAAGTGGAGTTCTTACCTGCTGCTGATCTTATCTTGGTATGTTAGCTCTGTTCATATTGCACTTTTGCTGATCAGTTTTTGATTTATGTCACTCACTTATACAACTGTCATTAATTTTTTAACAAGGTCATGAAAGATGGTCGAATTTCACAAGCAGGCAAGTATGACGACATTCTTGCTTCTGGATCAGACTTCATGGAACTTGTGGGGGCGCATGAGAAGGCCTTGTCTTCACTTAATACTGTTGAGACAGTTGGGTCTTCAAATTCAACAACTGTTGAGGATAATGGAGATGTAGAAGCTTTGCAAGATCCAAATAATGGTCAGTCTGATGATATAGCTGAGCCAAAGGCACAAATTGTCCAGGAAGAAGAAAGAGTGAAAGGTAAGGTCGGGTTTCCCGTGTACTGGAAATACATCACAACAGCACACCGAGGATCTATCATGCCGTTTATATTGCTTGGTCATATTTCTTTCCAAATTCTCCAAGTTGCAAGCAATTACTGGATGGCATGGGCTACTCCCATGTCTGCTGATGCAAAACCTGCTGTCCCCATAACTACCTTGATCACTGTATTTGTTGCTCTCTCCATTGCAAGTGCGCTCTGTATCCTCTTCAGGTCAACTCTTCTTGCAACAGTTGCATATAAGACAGCAACAATACTTTTTGACAAAATGCATCATTCCATTTTCCGTGCTCCTATGTCATTCTTTGATGCCACCCCAAGCGGGCGAATTTTGAATAGGGTAATTGATGTCTTATCATTATTCATATGTACTGTATTGTCATCTTGACTTAGTAATTTTAACTTTTGCAATTTTTGTTGCAGGCATCTACTGACCAAAGTGCAGTTGATGTGAGCATCCCTTACCAAGTTGGGGGTGTTGCTTTCAATATTATTCAACTTTTGGCAGTTGTTGCTATAATGTCACAGGTTGCTTGGCAAGTTTTTGTCATTTTTATCCCCATTGCTTGCATCTGTCTGTGTTATCAGGTAAAATCAACAGTGTTCTTATTCTATTAAAAAAAAAATTACTACGATTTTTCATAAATTTTGATTTTTGTTTGATATTTCTGTTTGCAGAGATACTATATACCAGGTGCAAGAGAACTATCTCGGTTGATAGGAGTATGTAAGGCTCCTGTAATACAGCATTTTTCCGAGACAATCTCCGGTGCAACAACTATTAGGGGTTTTGAACAGCAATCAAGATTCGAGGATGAAAATAACGAACTAATAGATCGATTTTGTAGGCCAAAGTTCCATATTGCTTGTGCACGGGAGTGGCTGTGTTTTCGACTTGACTTATTGTCTAGTCTCACGTTTGCATGCGCTTTGATCTTCTTAATTTCCATTCCCGTGGGGCTAATTGATTCCGGTAAGCTGACATATATCATTGATCTATTACAAAGTTTTGAAGAGCATGAGCTAACTTATTGACTTCCTACTCTCTGCAGGCATTGCCGGGCTTACAGTTACGTACGGGCTTAATCTGAATATGATACTAGTTTATGTGATTTGGAACATGTGTGAACTAGAAAACAGAATCATCTGCGTTGAGCGAATTTTGCAGTACATCAACATACCAAGTGAACCCCCGCTTTTGGTAGACGAAAACAAGCCAGCTCCATCATGGCCATCACACGGGGAAGTTGATATTCGTGATCTTCAGGTACTCATTAAGTACTCTTATAATATGATGTTAAAAATGAATGGTACTCATAATTGCTATGAATCTTTGATAGGTTCGTTATGCACCACACATGCCACTTGTACTGCGAGGTATCACTTGCACCTTCAGTGGAGGAAAAAAAACCGGGATTGTGGGGAGAACAGGAAGCGGTAAATCAACACTCATACAAACACTTTTCCGGATCATAGATCCTACATCAGGTAGCATAATCATAGATGGTGTCGACATTTCAACAATTGGCTTGCATGATCTTCGATCAAGGTTAAGTATCATCCCTCAGGATCCTACCATGTTTGAGGGGACCATAAGAAGTAACCTGGATCCACTTGAAGAATACACAGATGATCAGATTTGGGAAGTAAGTTCCTCAATTACTCAAGTAATCATACAGAGTTGTACTGAAATATGTTACTAATGTACCATGAGATTGTTTTCAGGCCCTTGATAAATGTCAACTTGGAGACGAAGTTCGTAAAAAGGAAGGAAAATTGGATTCATCAGGTTAAACTATATAGCCTTGTGATTTCGTCTTACATAGCTCACAATTGTCCTTGAATGATGAATAATTGATTCTGTGGTTGCAGTTACGGAGAATGGGGAGAATTGGAGCATGGGACAAAGACAGCTGGTGTGCCTTGGCCGCGTCCTCCTAAAGAAAAGCAAGATCTTGGTCCTTGATGAAGCAACAGCATCTGTCGACACGGCAACAGATAATTTGATTCAGCAAACTCTAGGGCAACACTTTTCAGATTCCACGGTCTTGATCATCGCTCATCGGATTACATCTGTTCTTGATAGTGACATGGTCCTTGTCCTTAGCCAAGGTATTTTGTTCAACTCAACTTGTCAAAAGCTTTCAGAAATGTTAAGGTATGAATCTGACGTGTCCTGAATATGGTTAATCTGTAGGCCTTATTGAAGAATGTGATTCTCCAACAAAGCTGCTTGAGGACAAATCTTCGTCGTTTGCCAAGCTTGTTGCAGAATACACAACCAGATCAAAATCCAAGCACTGAGAATCTGCACAAGCTTTTGAGCTCACATTTTATTGTTGAGGATGGCGACGATAAAAAGGATAGTTTGGATGGAAAGGCCATCTTAGTGTCTACTTATCAGTGTTATTCTTAGGTAGTAAAATTCGAATGAGATGTATCATTTTCATAATAAGTGACTGTGTACTTTTGTCGATGAACATTCTGCTAATGATAACACTACTGCGTTTTTTGGGTGTTACTATCATTGATCTCCTCCATTGAGCAAACTCTTTGCAATGTATACACTTACGCGTACAAGGTCCTTAATTTTGCATATTTTGTTCCAATCATCTTATATCAGTGACAGATAAACCAAATTACAGCAACCACCAAGCTGTCAAATCGTAGCATCTGCTGACAGATAAACCAAATTACAGCCACCAAATTACAGCAACCGGAGATTGAAGCTTTCAAACTACAATCGTTATGGTTTTGTATTGTGTTGTTTGCATTCGAATTTCCGGCTTGTGGGTTAATTTGGATTTGAATATTAAGGTATTTGTTGACGAAACCCTAGATCATGAAATTGGTTGGTCTTGACACAGTTTGAACATGAAAATGGGCTAATAATGAAGCTGTCGGCTAAAACCTATCGTTTCCCGTCTAATTTGGGGTTTTGTTTGAGTTTATAAGTTAGATTGGGAAGCATTTTGTTTTGAATTGTTACGTAGGAGCAATGGAGCATGGTGGTGACGCTGAAACTGGATGGCAGCGACGACGGGGCGGTAGTGTGTGGCAGCAATAACGGGCAGTGGAGGCGACACTATGGTACGGGCCTATCAAAAACGAAAACTTTGAGTCAGAAAACACCTATTTGGCTATTGCCTATTTCTGGCGAATCGTCCCACAACGGATGTCCGAACAGAAAAATGTTCGAACTCCCCGCCCGTAACAAATTCAAAGGAGCGACTAGGTTGTGCCTGCCAATCTCAGCCCTCAATGCACTCGCTGAATTGCTCAAACAACACCTTTCAATCTCTGCTCTCAAACAAGTCCATGCCCAGGTTGTAGTTCAATCTCTCTCCTCCTATCCACCTTTGATCTCATCTCTAATCCACCGCTACCTACCTCTCCAGCACCTCACCTCGGCTAGACTTTTATTCGACAACTACCCTTCTTCTGTCTTGCCTCCTTGTTTGCTATGGAATCTGATCATCAGGGCACACTCCAAATCACGTAATTCCCTCGATTCTATTAGGTATTTTTCTCGCATGCTTGCTGTTGGTTGGCATTCCATGGTTAGGCCCGATGATTACACATATACCTTTACTTTGACTTCTTGCTCTTATCAAACTTGGCCTGGTTATGGACTGTTGGTTCACGGGTTGATAATAAGGAACGGGTTTGAGTCTGGTGTGTATGTTGGTAATGCAATGATAAATCTGTACTCTGTTTTTGGTTATTTGAGTAGTGCTCGCAAGGTGTTTGATCAAATGTCCGAGAGGGATGTGTTCTCATGGACTAGCCTTTTGGGTGGCTATTGCAAACATGGAGACATTTACAGCGCGTGTGAAGTTTTTGATAGGATGCCGGTTAAAAATGATGTTTCATGGGGAGTTATGATTTCTGGTCATGTCTCTAATGAGAAATACATTCAAGCTCTAAATTATTTCCGGTGTATGTTGGCTGATGCTCAGGTTAAGCCCAATGAGGTTGCAATTGTTTGTGCTCTATCAGCATGTTCTCATTTGGGAGCTTTAGATTTGGGGAATTGGATTCAATCTTATGTGGACAGGTGCGCAATCGGAGCTAGTCCAAATATATGCACATCTTTAATTGATATGTATGCTAAATGTGGGAGGATAGATTGTGCCAGACGGATCTTCAGCAAGATTAGAAAACCGAATGTGCATAATTATACCAGTATGATCTCGGGATTATCAATCCATGGACTCAGTAGGGACGCTCTTGATCTTTTCTATGGAATGATGGATGAAGGTGTCATGCCAAATGAGATCACCATACTCGGGGTCTTGAATGGGTGTAGTCATTCTGGATTAGTAGAAGAGGGTACTAAAACTTTTAACAATATGGAGAGATTGTGGGGCTGTAGGCCAAAACTTGAGCATTATGGAGCTTATGTTGATTTGCTTGGGCGTGCAGGGCGATTGGAGAAGGCACTTGAAGTTGTGAAGAGCATGCCCATGGAACCGGACATCGTAATATGGAGGGCTTTACTGAGTGCATGTAGAATCCATCGTAACATTAATCTAGGAGAGCAAATAATTAATCATGTTCACCAGCATGATTCTGATGTTCACACAAATGGTAATGTGCTATTATCGAACTTGTATGCATCTTTAGGTAAATGGGAAGATGTTAGTGGGTTGAGAAAGCTAATGGGTTACAGGATGAATAATGCATCAAATCTTGGTTGTAGCTGGTTTGAGCTTAATGGTGTAATTCACGAGTTCCGTGTAGATGACCAACTTCATCCCCAGATTTTGGAGATTCGAGAGAAGCTAAATGAAATATTGCAGAAGGCAAGCCAGGTGGGATACGCTGTTAGTATAATGCAGGTAAACTTTGATTTGAGCGAAGAGGATAAACAACAAGCAATGGCAAGGCACAGCGAGAAGATAGCTGTTGCCTTTGCATTACTGAATACGCCACCAGGTAGTTTTATTAGAATTGTGAAAAACCTGAGGACATGCCAAGATTGCCATTCTGCTTTTAAGGCTATTTCTCTTGCTTATGATAGAGAGATTGTTGTTAGAGACCGGTGTCGATTTCACACTTTTAAAGCAGGCAGGTGCTCTTGCAACGATTATTGGTAGTTTCTTGTCCAATCTAATTCTAAGTGTGGATGCAAATACACCTTACTCTAGATGGTAGCATTGGTACCAAGATTAGCAACACTTGGAACCATACTGGAGAGATTGGTCAGGGTGGGGTCTCTGATCCTCTGGAGAATCCATAGAAAGCAACACAATTTAATTAAGTTAACATGAAGCTACTGCTCAAGCATAGAGACACTTTCCATTGAACACGAAACAGATGTCAGAGAGGCTTGAGGGATCCGTTGGAAATGTTTCTGTGGAAGTTTTACCAGTCAATTTTTTGCGACTCATGTGATGATTCGGCATAGCTAGATGAATTTGGAGCTGAAACTTATTTGCTAGATGACGGGAGCTGATCGTGGGGCCAATATTTCAGCTCCAAGATGAACTTTGTATTTTCCAGGTTTTCCTCGATATTTGTAGTTCCATTTCCCCCATTCCATTCCCATCCCCCACCTGTGATTGGATCAAGTCTCCCCTTCTCCACCACTCCTCTTTGTGCAGATGAAGGTATGCCACCATCACGCAGTTAGAATTTTCCGGTTTCATGCATGAAATTACAGGATCCTAAAAGCAATTTCAGTTTTGGCATTGCCAACTTCAAGCAATTGCTGAGGATATTGGTGATCTTAGGGCATGAAAAGTGGAAACCTAGGGCTACTGAGCCAAATTTGAAAGGGAGGATTGAGAAACTCCAATTTAGGGTAGGGAGCAAAGTTTCAAGGGTTCTTCAAGCCCAACACCTCATTGGGTTCCTATTCCTGTCGTTGTTGCAAAAATCGGATTTTTTTTGGGTGTTGTGAAACTTGTGGGGCTGGGACGGTCTGAAAGTTTTTAATTAGCAAGCCATGGTCACTTATTGTGTTTATCTATTTTTGGCTAATATGATATTGTTTTTATTGGATGCAAATGCTTCTCTTATATTGTTGGTGTGCATTTTATTATAATAGAGAAAGTAGCCTATGTTAGGATATATTTTCCTGATTTGCAAAGCTTGATAGCACACAATTTATCATGTAGATATATTAGTATGTTTTAGATTGTTATTCTGATCAAACACTTCGAAATGTTGCTCTAATCAGAAAAGCGAAGGCACAACTGCACAAGTATGAAATGAAAGCAAACAGTGAAATGTCTGTATCTCAGATGAAACAGATGAGCTAAGATAACAACAGCTGACTTGATTCAAACGGAAGGTTTGCCAAAGAAAAAAGGCATCCATAAAACGCTCAGCTGGAAAATGAGAATCACATAGTAAGCAGAGTCCAAAGATTCATCATCAGCAGAACCAGGAAAAGGTAAAATTGGAAGTAGTTTGCTTAGTAATGTTCTTTATGGCTGAAGGGATTGTTTAGCATCATTATAGAACTAAAACATCTAAGTTGGTTTTGAGCTGATCATTTTAGCTTATAGATCTGATTTAGCTGTTTGATACAGTAAAAAATATCTGATTATGTAGCCTGACATACAAGGACATGATTCAGTCTTGTCACTTGCCGATATTTGTATTGGTTATTAGTTGCTACTTATATAATGACATGATTCATCCCAATTCCCAACCACATTTTTGTGCGTGGCTTTGACCCTTCAGGAATTCTCTAGCCCATTAAGCAACCTAGAGTATCAATCAACCAGCCTACTATCCTTCCTTGTACTACCCAAATAGTCAGCCCACACTTATTGAAAATGCTAATTATTCTAGAAAAAGGGTAGTCTACATGTTTGTTTATAGTAAAAATCTGAAATTGTGCCAAGTTTCCCTTAGTGACAAAACAGTACTATCTGCCTGATACTAATCAAACATTATAATATTCATAGTGAATTTGTTTATATTTTTGGGGAATCCAATTAAGTACTGTAGTTTAAAGAACAAGCTCGTTTGGAAGTTGAAAGCAAGCTTTGCAAATTTGCACCAGAAAACAAAATTGATTGATGGAAGGTGTAAAGAAATCAATGGAAACCGCAGAGAAAGTGAAGCTGTACACGATGTGGGCAAGCCCTTTTGTTAGGAGGGTGGAGCTTGCCCTCAGAGTTAAGGGCATACCCTACGAACGTGTGGAAGAGGACTTGACTAACAAAAGCCAAGACCTCCTCTTATACAATCATGTACACAGGGCTGTTCCGGTGCTCGTCCACAATGACAAGCCCGTTTCTGAATCACTAGTAATAATCGAGTACATGGAAGAGACTTGGAAGAACTCGCCCACGATTTTACCAGATGATCCTTACGAGCGTTCCAAAATCCGTTTCTGGGCCAGCTTCATTGATCTTAAGGTTAGTAAAACTACTTTATTGTGCTGGTTGTTGCATTGCATTATTATGTTCATTAAGAATCCATGTCAATCCTATCTTAAGATTAGTAAAGCTTCATTGATCTTAACTAGTCTTTGTAGATCTGAAAGAGCTGGGAAGTTGTAGGTGGGTTTGTCAAAGAAAGAATACAAATTGAGATTTGATTTGTTTATTTGGTCTCTGTTCCTACTTTCTTGTCTACTGTCTCAAATTCAAATCCTTTAGTTTTGTTTAATCAATACGTAGCTGGCAGCCTTTAGTTTTAAAATCAAAATATATGAAGAAACGAATATTCAATTAGGAGATTCGAGCCCAGTTTCTGTATTCCCTATCGAAAAGCATGCTTATCTGTGAGGTGGTGGGGCCGGTTATGTTTGTTTCGAACATAATTAGGTACAAGTTCAAGAGCATGAAGGTCATGATCCCAGTGGTAGTCGTGTCGTTCAGGTTTTGAGGCGTTTTATTTTATAAGTACAGATTATTAAGTTTTGGAGGTTGATGTCATGGGACGTCATTTTGAGATTTCATGTCTCTTAAGGCTCCCTCGTGTTGTTTTAATTTATTCATTTACGCCTTTCTCCTTCGTTTGTTTAACAAAAGCCTTTGGGGGGCCAGTCCGAGTCCCCTGGCGTTGTGACACTTGACCGCTTTTTGGGCGTTACAGATCGGATCTAGAAATATCCGAACAAATTTGTGTTTACTCGGATTTATGGTGCATGTGTGCTCAAACGAACAAAATAGTGATATTATCAGTGAACTAGTATTTCAAAAAGCTATTAATGACTACGATCTGTTTGTTACAAACTCTTTTGACAGCTTATGCAACAACTGCGTATGGTGCTGATAATGGGAAGAGAAGAGGACGTAAAGGAGATGAGCGAGAACTTGGACAAGCTGGAAGCGAACATGAATGACATATTTCCTAGTGGAACTCCCCAGTCCGAGGGGAGAAACATGGGTCTTCTGGACATACTCATTTGCACGTATTCGGGGGTCATTGGAGCTGTGGAAGAAATCCGGAAGATGAAGTTTATGGATCCAAACAAGTACCCACTGACAATGAAATGGATCAAAGCTTTTGAAGGTCTGGAAATAGTTAAAGAGACAACTCCTAACCATGAGAAGCTGGTTCGTTACTTCAAGCTCTTTGCAAAGGGGTGATTTGGTTGTCTTTGAAGCATTCGGCTTAGCTCGTAATGCCACAAACATTGTGATGAATAACGAGGCTGAGGTTGCATAAGATCTCAGCAAACTAGCCGTTGTAATTTCGGAGTTGTTTCATTTGTAAACAATATTTGTATTGACACCGCTTTATAATTAAGCAAATTTTACGTGTGAATTAAATCACAGAATATTGTTTGGTTGATTAAAAGAAACAAAATTGGTTGGATCAGGTACATGTTGCACTCCTACTTAACCAAAGTATGATAATATGCGACTAGTGTAATACCCGTATCATGTGGAAGAGCCCTTTTGCTACTAGGGTCGAGCTTGCCCTCAAAATTAAGGGTATACCCTGCCAACGTGTGGAAGAGGACCCGACTAACAAAAGCTAAGACCTTCTCTTCTTCAATCCTGTCCACAATGACAAAGCCATTACCGAATCACTCGTCGTCATGGAGTACATTGAAGATACGTGAATAACTTTCCCTCGCTTTTACTCAATCATCCTTATCAGCGTGTCAAAGTCCGCTTCTGGGCTAGATTCATCGATCTAAAGGTTCATAGATGAATATATGCATCTCATTATATATATATATATATATATATATATATATATATATATATATATATATATATATATATATATATATATATATATATATATATATATATATAACACGAATTTAGGGTGAATTTGTTATGTAATCTAAGTTCATAATAATTAGTTAGTGGATATATTCCAATGATAAATAAATAAGTATATACCATCTTCATTGATAAATAGACTAATTTACCCTTATTTAATATATCAACTTTCATCAATATGTTACAAGATTTTGTATTTAGTTCTTGTATATAAATTTCAGGCAAAAAAAAAAATCAAATCATTTGTATACAATAAAAATAATTTTATAATATTTATAATATTTTTGAGTTACTTGTATACAATACAATAATCGTGTACAAGAAAAGTTACATGAAAAACGTCTCAATTAGGATAGAATTTACAAGAATAAGTTATAAAAAACACGTCTCACTTTTTTGAATAAGTTACAAAAAATATTAGTGAAGTAAAGTTACATGAGAAATGTCTCAATTAGGATAAAATTTATTGTAATAGATAAGGACAAATGTGTCATTATTTGTTTAATCATGTTGTTCAACTACTAATTTATAGGTCTGAGATATCTACTAAATAAAATTATTTATTGGGTGCTTTTTATTCAATTCTCTCAACGGTTTTATGACAGATTTTTGAGCAACTACGAAAGGTGTTGCTAACGAATAGAAAAGAGCGTCAAGGAGATGAAGAAGAACCTATACAAGTTGGAAGCTAACATGAATGACATATTTCCTAGTGGAACTCCTCCGTCCGTGGGGGAAAACATGGATTTCCTTGACATACTCATTTGCACGTATTCAGATGTTATTGAAAGCCGTGGAACTCCTCCGGTCCTGACTGTTTGAACAATCCTACTTGTGTTACTATTGTGTTTCGGGCCAATACGAGAGCATTTCAGTGCAATCTAAAGCACCACTAGTTCACAAGATAAAGGCCCTTGTAGTCGAGGAACCATTATGCATCAAACCATGTTATATAAGAATCGAAGAACCAACGATTGAATCAAGGAAGGAAGAAGTCACCACAAATCGTCAACCCTCACCACAAATCGTCAACCCTTGCAAGAACTGGTATTCTCTTACGACCCTTGGAATTCTAGTGTTACCTACTAGCGGATGATAGTGACAATTTTGTTAGCGGATTTGATTGCTAATGAGTTATAATCACATATCTTACCTTGAGCCTTATATTAGAACTATTTACTGAAAATTTTAGGTTGTTCACAAAAAAAAAAAAATGTAGGTTAGAACAAGGTTTTAGACTTCATAACATCGACCTCACTTCAAGAATTCCACCATATGTTAATTTTTATTTTTATTTTTTAAATTTAAATATTTTCTCTTAAAAAAGATAAATTTTTTTTAATTTTATTAGTTGAAGAGATTCGTAAACTTGTTTATTTTATTAATTAAATATTGTTTTTATATACAAATATAAAAACAATATTTAATTATAGCATTTTTAGGTTTTTAGGTTATTTTGAGAGCGTGATCGATCAATTATAACACTTCAATTTAGTATTTTTAAATAAAATACATATGAATTATTTAATTTATTTTTTAATTACAATTTATATCAACTTTTCTTCTATGTTTTTATGTTATATCATTAAATCTATATTAAAAATCATTAATTATAGATTATCTTGTTGAATCTAAAATAAAACTTAAAATACTTAATTTAACATATTTTCTTCTTTTGAAAAAAACTTAAATCAAAATAAATAAAACAACTTATAATCTATTTTGTTTTATTATAAAAAATAAATAATGTCAACAATAATTACCGAGACCATTTATTTGACAGAATTCTTATTCTACATATAACACGATTCTACAAATTAAAAAGAAATAGTTTTACTCAATGTATTTCTTTATTTTATAACAAAACTCACAAAAATGATGATATGTTATGAGGCATTTATGAGTTAAAGTCCTTAATTAATATATAAATAAGAATTTATAATTTAAATCTATTTGTTTATCATAACTTGCATTTGTTTAAACTAAATTTGATAATATCAAAGAGAGCATTTATTAAGTAAAAACTTGTTTTACAAGTAAATAATACTAAAATAAAATAATGTATCATGAAATATCTTTAAAAAATTTGAATTAAAATGCATAGGTTTGTTATGTTTTTATCAAACTAAAATTACATTATATGAGCATACATTTATTTATTTGATTAAATTGTTTTTTTTCTTATCTTTTATTAATGAGAAATTGATTAGACTAAAATTTGAAATTTATACGTGGATAACTATTATTGATTTTTGAACCTATTGTCTTATATTGAATAACCTAGTACGTAATAGCCAATTCAAAGTCTATTTTCCACAGACGAGGTTGATAAGTAACAACACCTCGCAGTAGAAATTTGACGTTAACGAGAAAGGAAAATAAGGTTGTCGAGTTTGAATTTGATTAGACTAGTACTTCATAGTGAGCCGCAGCCTGTGGATGTACAAAACATCGTCGTAACCTGATGACCTGACTACGTAACCACCACTCTCAACCTCACATCCAAATTTACGTCAGTGTAATTTACTTTAGTAGTATATATGAGAAATAAAATGTCATCGACTTGTATATATGAAAAATAATTATATATTTATAAAAAAAAATCAAATTAAATATTTTTATTAATTTATCGCTAACAAAATTTGTAAAGAAAAAAAAAAGAGAATATAACTTTTAACTTATAAAATCTTACCTTTACATCATTCGACATTGTGAAAAGTTTTTGTAAAAAAACAAAAAAATGGATATTTGAAAAAATGAATCTGATAAAAAAAAACTTAAAACTATTACTTATGAGATAGTGATTAGTCTAATTGAAATCTAAACAATATTTTTTTAAAAAGTCATTTTAAAAAAATCAAATATGAACAAAATTTGTTGAAAAAAGATTATGTTGGTGAAAAAATTAAAGAAAAAACAAATCTCTTTTATAAAAAAAAATGATTTACAAATATTTTAATTTATCACCAACAAAATTTTTGTGAAGAAAATAAAAAAAAAAGAATTTAATTTTTGTAAAAATAAAAACAGAAACAAAATATAGATATTTAAAAAAAACGAATTTGATCAAAAATTTTAAAAATTGTATGTTGCTTATTAGATGGTGTTCACGCCGATCAAAATCTGATAAAAAATTTAAAATTATCAGCATTTAAAAATAAAACGAATAGAAACAAAATTTTAAAAAATAGTTTGTTGCTTATGAGACGGTGTTTAGACCGATCGAAATTTGATCAAATTTTTTTTTTAAAAAAAAAGATGATGAACATGGAAAATACGATGAAGCTTATTAGATGGAACATGAAAAATACGACAAAACATGGAAAATTTCAAAAAACATATAAATATACGAACTTTTGCTTATTATATGGTGCGAGATTTACCCGGAATTAATACAACGAAACAATAAAATTGTAACTTGAAAAATATCTTCAAATCGTTGGAGCGTAAAAAAGACGATGAAACATGATCAATAAAAGTAGAATTGGAATTGAAAGATGTAGAAATTTGTTGATTTACATGAAAAATAAAAAAAGTGTATTGATTTATGAGAAGATGTGTTCCATATTTATAGTGAAAATAATGTGAGAAGTGTACTTGAGAAGTTTACGTTTAGTATATCCGAAATCAAGTTATTGATTGCTTTCCTATCGTAGCGTACAAGAGAAATTTAACAATCAATCTATCATTGTTGTGATTATAAATAAAATATAATTTATATTATATTGTTACGATTTTAAATAAAATATAATTTATATTGTTGGTTGCAACCGATTAGATATTTTTTGAATTTAAATAATTAAACTAACTAAATAATTTTTAAAACTAATTTGATTTGTTAGTTGCAACCGATTCATGTTGTTACGTTTTAAATATTTTTTAAAAATATTTCTTTAGTAAAAAAAATTTATTAACTTAATTAGTAATTTTATAAAAGATTTAATTCGAAAAAAAAAACGTGGATGCTGCACGTTAGTATGAGTGTAAGTGTAGTCTACTAAAGTAGTATATATATATATATAAATCAAGCAAATCACATAAATCAAAATTACTAAAGTATAAAATAAAATAATGGACCCCACTAAATGAATGGATATAATTTCTCCCTCTGAGATCTTTTATGTGCATGACTATTGTTGTAAATGCACACCTCCCCACGTCCACATATTGAGTAACCTTTTTAATGACCAAAAATTGGGTTGGTAATTTCGTCACTATTTGGTAAGTTTTTGACTGTTGTATTATTTAGAATAAGAGGGTAGGAACTAGGTAGTATAAAAGCCAAGCTCGGTTGAGAGTTGATGATAGATCAAATATCAATCAAAAACCAATGGCAACCGGAGATAAAGTGAAGGTGTATGCGATGTGGGCGAGTCCTTTTGCTAGGAGGGTTGAACTTGCTCTTAAAATTAAGGGTATACCCTACGAGCGTGTGGAAGAGGACTTGACTAACAAAAGTCGAGATCTTCTCTTCTTCAATCCTGTCCACAAGAAGGTTCCTATCCTCGTCCACAATGACAAACCTGTAGCCGAATCACTCGTCATTATGGAGTACATTGAAGATACTTGGAAGAGCTCTCCCTCGCTTTTACCCAGTGATCCTTATGAGCGCGCCAAAGTTCGCTTTTGGGCTGACTTCATCAATCTGAAGGTTCATAAATATATTATCTATTTGTTTGTATGTTGGTCTATTTGTATGTATATATGTAACACAATTTCCTGACAGCTTTTGGAGCAACTACGAACGATGTTGCTAACGGGAACAGAAGAGAGCGTCAAGGAGATGAGGGAGAACCTAGACAAGTTGGAAGCTAACATGAATGAGATATTTCCGAGTGGAACTCCTCCGTCCGTTGGGGAAAACATGGATTTCCTTGACATACTCATATGCACGTATTCGGATGTGATTGAAGCCATTGAAGAGGCACTCGAGATGAAGTTCATGGATCCGAATAAGTATCCATTGATAACCCAATGGATGAAGGCTTTTGAGGGTCTCGAAATAGTTAAAGAGACGAGTCCTGACCATGAGAACATGGTTTGCTTCTTCAAGAACTTTGGGAAGAAGTGATTTTTCAATGTAACACTGTTGTGTTACCTTCTTTTTTTGTACTGCAGTACTTGTTATCATTTATGATTTGAGTTTGATATCCAACTAGCTAGCTGCTACTTTTGTTTACATTAAATAAAGGGATATTCCCTCCTCTTTATAATGCTTATCATTCTTTCAAGTTTTAGACTTAATTGCAATATAAAGAACTGATACATTGTGTTACTCTTTTTGTGTTACAATTGAATTCCCTTTGGATCATTCATCCTAAGCAACTAGTTTATAAATGCATAAAAGTTTTTGGATGGTCGTATATGTAATTTGCCATTTTAGGGATGATTTTGTGAAAAGTCTTATATTTTTCGGGTTCCACCAGATCTGGTAAATCATCGGATCAAATATCTGACCGTTGAATGCAATCGAATATATCCGATATGTACCGATAAATCGAGATGGTTGAATTTTTTTCACTCAACTTTGTATGAACATTATAAATATACTGAAAATCTTTGTCCGGCTCAAAATAACTCTTCCGTTTTTTATTATTGTTATTCATCTTTTGTTGTTGTTATATGTGTTGGATTTTGAGAACGGATCACGTGTTTGCCTTGAGCTTCAAGTCCCTTTCATCTATCTTGCCACGATAATGTTGGCAAATGCTGAAAACGACTCCTAACTTCTCTAGGCCTCAATTTGATTTATATGCCATATTGCTTGTTTTTCCTATTTTCTTGGACTTTGAACCAATAAGTTTTTGCTCTTTCTTGTTCATTTTCCGAGCATATAGTGTATTTTTGATTGTAATACAAGCATTTGAGACCTTCTAGGAATTAAATGGAGTTATTAGCGAAAGAATGTCTACAACATACTAGTGTTCTCCCCGCAATTAAGAAAGTCGAGATCAAGACTGAATTGGTTGGATCTGAGAGTGAAGAATTGAAGATCTCTCTAGGGAATCGAGTGATCGGCCACCATGACTAGTCAATCGGCCGATCGGTATACATTTTCGATCCTTCGACCATTTCTTCCAAAACGGTGTTTTGTGACAAATCGGTCAACAAGCTCTACGAGGTTGACCAACCGGTCCCACTTGTGTCAGATTCTAGACAATCTTTTTTTCCTTTTGTAAATCCCATATTTCCTTCAAATATGTTGCTTCTTGGAAGATGAGATTTAACGCTTTTACATCTTATTCCTTTAATTTGAGATTGGATTTTTTTTTATAAGATTAGCCTCGAACAATAGGAAAACAATGTTAAAAATCCTTCATATAAATAAGGCGTTTTTACCACTAGTTCATCATCTAATTTTCATTCGAGAATTTCAAACAAATTGTACAAGTCAACCGACTTCATAAAGCCAATTCAATCGTCCAATCGACCCTCTTTTTCCTCCGATTAATAAAAAATGAATTTTGCAAGTTATGTTTTGCTAAATTCTCTTGTTTTTGGGTTGCATGGATAATATGTGATGTTGATAATGATCTTTATCCTTATCCTTATGATTATATGTCTTAATTCATGTATTATGATAGATTAAGGTTTTTCTATGCAAGATTGAAAGTTGCGTAGATATTTAATTTTAACCTAGTTGTGCTTCAACGTGTTAATTGCAAGATGCAATAGTTGCGTGATTCATACTTTTAATATTATACGAGGTGCGAGAGTTTGATGTGCAAGAGTGTTACATAGATAATGGAAGTATACTAGAAAACGTTGTTGTAGCCACGACATTACCCACGTAGGTGCCCACAAAAATACCCACGAAATGATTTACCCTCGAATTTAGCCACAAATATACCCTCTAGGGATAATTCGAGGCTACAGAGGCCGTGATTAAATTTTTCCACGATATTTACCCTCGCACATGTTATTCGTGGCTAAAATACCCACGAATTAGTATTCGAGGTTAACATTGGGGGTATATCCGAGGGTAATAGCGAAGGTACCATCCAGTGTGATTCGAGAGTAAAGTCGATGGTGAATTCGAGGGTAAATTCGAGGGTATATTCAAGGCTAAATTTGATGGTATATTCGGGGATAAAGTTGGAGGGAAATTTCGATGGTATATTCGAGGGTACCATTGGAGGGCAAATTTGAGGGTAGAATCGAGGGTAAAATTGGAGGGCAATTTCGAGGGTACAATTGGAGGGCAATTTCGAGGGTACCATTGGAGGGCAATTTCGAGGGTATATTCGAGGGTACCATTGGAGGGAAAATGCGAGGGTAAATTTGAGGGTACCATTGGAGGGCAAAGATGAGGGTATATTCATGGGTAAATATTTGAAGCTACTAGTAAGAGGTCCGGTTTTATTGATAACCTCGTTTTTTGGTCAATTCTATATTTTAAAAGTTGCAAGATATAAACCACAATCACAATTATAGCGGAAGACAAAATATATTAATTCAATTCCAAATAAATGTCAATTTCTTATGTACAAAGACTACCAAATCAAGAATGAATTACCACATAGCTAAAGTCACGCTAAACTAGACATGGGGCCGGTTCCTAAACCGGCGGTTTAGGTTTGGCAAAAGCCAAACCTAAACCTAAACCGGCCAATGAGGAACCGCCGGTTTAGGTTTAACCTAAACCGGCGGTTTGCCAAACCGCCAAACCGCCAAACGGTTTGGCGGTTTGGCACATGACTTTTAAAAATATATATATATATATATATATATATATAAGTAATATAATATATACGTATAAATGTATAATATATATTAATTAAAATTATTTTATAACTTTATATTTTATACTTAGAATTTTTTTTTTACAATAGCATTTAGATAGAATTACTAAGTAAATAAAAGAAAGCAACTAATATAACATTACTAACAATAATAAAAGAAAGCAAACTCAAATTTTTTATACATTGAATTTTTTTTCATTACATTAGCTTTTGAATAAAATAATTACATAGTAAAAAAAATTACTAACAATAATAAAAGAAAGAAGCAACTAAAATAAAATGACTAACTAACATACAAGTTATACAACAAAGCAAAACAAATTTTTTTATACATTGAAATTCAATGTATAATAATTACATATTAAACAAAATTACTAAGTACTAACTACAATTCTACAACAAAATAAAGCAAGCTAAATTTTTTATACATTCAATTTTTTTTATTACATCTTTACATTAGTATTTGAAATTTTGAATATAACTAAATGAAAAAAAAAAAAAAAAAAAAAAGGAAAGGGCTTGAACCGGTTTCCCGGTTGCCTACGTATCCTCTTGGGGTTTAAGAGGAATCAAAGCCCACGTAGTTCTCTTACCTTTACTTACCTTTTTTCGGACTTCCGAGTTGTTTTCGTAACCCCATTACCTTTGCGCCTCGGACTCGGAAGTAGTGGCCGGATCATCGGAGTTGGAATCCGATGATCTATCATAAGTGGGTGCATTTCGTTGTAGCCTCCTCTCCGCCCTTATCCAATCTTGAACACAAACTTGAGCCTCCAATTTATCGGGCTTCAATTGACTCATCTTGTAGCTTAGCATGTTTCCTCCTTGACTAAAAGCTTGCTCCACGGCCACCGTTGATACGGGAACGGCCATACTTTGTTGCACAATCTTGGCTAATGTTGGATACTTTGGGGCCATCTTCTTCCAATATTGTAAAACTTCAAAACTATCAATATCACCATCAAAACTAAAAGGAGTAGTTAGAAAATCTTCAAATTCCGCACTTGCGGATGAATGTCTAGGTGTTTTAGTTCTTTTAGATAAAATTTGTCTAGCTTTAGAAAGAATAGAAGGAGAAGGAGAAGAAGAAGTGGGTGGAGGAGTTGTTTGTGTAGAAGCACTAGCACTAGTTTCAAATAAATTAAGTAATTTAGCAATTTCAACACGAACATTACTAATAATATTATTAACATTCATAATAGTAGATAATCCTAAACATTCATAATAAGCATTTAAAAATTCCGTAACACCATCTATTTTAAGTCTAGGATCGAAAACGGCGGCAATAAGATAAACTACGGGAACCTCATTATAATATTTTAGCCATTTTGTTTTCATTTCGGTTGCCGCATATTTAAGTGATTCTAAAGCTAAACCGGTTTGTAAAGCCTCGGCAACATTTACGGCTATTTCTAAAAAACAACAAGAAGTAGGAATGTAAACATAACTTAATGTATTAGTAGCATCACTAAAAACTTTTAAAACACTACAAATATCAAAACAAGTTTGCCAAATACTTTCATCATCTAAAATAGACCAAGAAATAAATTGTGAAGAAAATTCTTGTAAAACATTTTTATAACGAATAGCTTGAGTTAGTAGTTTATAGGTTGAGTTCCACCGAGTTCCAATATCTTTCGAAAAAGAAATTGGAGGAAAATTTTTTTCAATACAAGTTGATCTCCATTTTCTTCTTAATTCGGTTGAATGCCAAATATGTTCAATTACATCGGTTATAGGTTCTAACATTTCATGTAAAACTTTTAGGCCATCTTGAACACTTAAATTTAAAATATGACATGCACATCTTTGGTGAGTAAAAGAAGTTTTTATAAGTTGACCCGCATTTCCTACTAAATGGTTAACGGCGCGGGTGTTAGCGGAAGCATTATCAAATGAGTATGAAAAAACACGGTTTTGTAAATTAAATTCTTGTAAAACCGTTTTTATTAAATTAGCAATGTTGGCGGCACTATGTCTTTCATTAAAATGTCGATATGCAATAACAAATTTATGCAAGTACATATCATTATCGATAAAATGTAAAGTGATGCCCATGTAAAAATGTTTTTGTGATAAAGTACTCCAAACATCACTACAAATTGAAACTTGATACGAAAAAGATTGTAAAACCGTAAGAATTTTTTGTTTTTTTTGTTCATAAGAATGAGAAACTAATTTCGAAACTTGTTTACGAGAAGTTGGTTTATAAGCCGGTTGAAGATAATTAGAACAATATTCTCTTACATTAATAGATTCCGCAAAAGAAAATGGAAATGCTTCGGATGCAATTAAGTTGGCTAATGCTAAAGATTCATCAACATGATTATAAGTAAATAAAGAAGATTGAGAGGAAGAGGATGCAAACCCGTGGGACAATTGAGTTTGTCCCCGTGATATTCCGAGCTTCTCCGGATGAGCCTTTTGCATATGGGTTTGCAAAGTTCCGTATCCGCCCTTCGACTTCCACTTGTACACCTTCGTACAATAATTGCACGAAACTTGGCAATAATCGTCCATCACCGGACCCTTGTTGTAATGTTTGGTGAATATGTCGGAGGTGAGCATTTTCGGTGGAGGGGCTTGTCGGAATGGCCCTTCACCTTGTGGAACTTGTGGAGCTTGTGGCATTTCCGATTCCGGCGGTTGAGTCTCGCTTTCTTGTGTGCTAGGAAAGAAAGCGGGAGTGAAGTCGTAGTCGCTTGGGAAATTCGGGTTTGCCATTTCGAAAGATCGAAAATACGAGAAAGAGAATACGAGATGGAGAATTGGAGATTGAGAGTAGTAGTAGATAGATGAGAATATTGGTGTGATTTAAATGAAATAATTGTATGGTATTTATAGGAATAGTGGGTATTAATTTTTTTTTTTTTTTAGTTAAACTAGTATTTTAAAAAAAAAAATAAATAATAATTTTAACCTCCAACGGCTATTATAGCCGTTGGAGTGAACGTTGGCAAAAGCCAACGTTCAAAAATTGCAAAGAGACGTTGGCTTTTGCCAACGTCTCTTTTTTTTGGCCAAACCGGCGGTTAAACCGGCGGTTAACCGCCGGTTAACCGCCGGTTTGGCCAAAAAAAAAATAAAAAAAAATAAAAAAAAGGCTCAAACCGGCGGTTTAACCGGCGGTTAACCACCGGTTCGAACCGTCGGTTTAGGTTTGAGGTTGAACCAAACCTAAACCGCGAACCGCCGGTTCAACCAAACCGGCAAACCTAAACCGCCGGTTTGGTCAAACCGGCGGTTTGAGCCGTTTCACAAACCGCCGGTTCGGCGGTTTGGTTTGAACCGGTCACATGTCTACGCTAAACTTCACCGAACATCAATCCAAAAACTTGTAATCCCCACAAGGAAAATTCAAAGTCAATGTTTCGAGAAAGGTAGCATACTAAGAAGTTGGGAGAGGTGGTGTGCTCACGGAAATGCCCTTTTGTAACCTTAGTAGCTCTAGTAAGAGGTTTTGTTGTTGTTCCATGCAATCTTGCAATTTGCTCACTTTTCCGGTTAACTCTTTCACCTCATTTGTTGAGGCTTCTAGCTTTTCCTTCAATTCTTTTACCTCGGTTTTCAAAGTATCTACCTCTTGAGATGTATGATAAGTTTGAGAAGAATTTCCATAGTTGAAACAATTTGCAACCAAGCCGGTGCGAATGAGTCCAACCCTTGTTCTCCTAATCCAAAGATCCTTCCATGGTGTGAACCCTTACATGCTTGGACCCAAATCTCATCATCATTACGATGAGTGTTGGTTTCATCAATGTCGGATGAAGAATGTTGAGCACATAGATGATCATATTCATCCTAGGAAAACCAATATTAATATAGAATATCATCATCAGCAACAACAAAAAAAAAACACAAGCAATTATCAACAAAAAACAGCCAACAAAAACAAAAGCAATTGCCAAAAAAAAAAGTGCCAACAAAAAAAATGTTCCTTTTATATGAATCTTCACAAATTCAATTTAAACATTAGAAAATGCATATTTCATGAAACAACCAACAAAAAACAGCAAACAAAAAACAGCCAACAGAAAGAATATCACCATCAACAACACATACAGTTAACAACAAAAATCAAAGAAAAAGTATAAATGTTCCTGTTATAAATTTGCAGCTATCAATTGTAGTGAACAACCAACAATTGTCAACAAAAACAGCCAACAAAATAGATATTTCATGAGTAGTTTGTATTACTTAGTATTCACACATTCAGCTTAGGCATCATCTAATTCCAAAAAGAAAAAACAGCCAACAACATAACAATAAAAAGCAAAGATTGAGGCTTACCGCAATTGTTGCAGGTTTTTGTCCCGACCATTCCCCCTCTTTGTTTGACCACAACTTTTTAACGACTTGAGAAAGAGGTGGAGTTACGCCTCCACTATTTGCAGCCTAGAAACAAGGGAAGAAAACATTGTAAAAAGTTAGCATTGAACCCTAAATATTCATTTAAAAAGTATTAAAAAAACAACATAATTACCATTTTTTTCCTCCATTTGCTGACTTTACATGAACCCCCTCGATACACCCCAGCATCAATTGCATTTTTCGAAGCCCGATTCAACTTGTTCACTTCCGATTTCCGTCGATACCTTGGACAACTTAGTCTAAGTTTCTGCATATGTTTCCACTGTTCATCCCCGAGAAAACCAGGCACGGTCTTCTTATAGTGGTGTGCCTTAAAAAGGTTGCGTATGTGAACACTACCTTGATGTAAAAATGTCCTTTTCATCTCTTCTTCAGACACTATGAAACGAAAATGTTTCTGTACAAATAAATAAAAAACAGCCAACATTAATTATAAACTATCAATTAGTCTTAACCGTTAGAACATGAATTATCTAACTCCTAATCTAAAAATATGACTTGAATGTAATTGTATTAATTGTTCACCTTAAATTCTTCAAACCACATGTTCTTAACATTTGAAGGCACTTTAGAAACACTTGTCCAAATGCCAGGATAACGTCCATGAATAATCTCCTTCATCTTTGCAAATGCTCGCTCTCGGGGCTCGAAGTCACTGAAAAAACGAATGCTTAGTAATATTTCAACTTAAATAAGTTTCATTTAGAGTGAACTAACCGAGTGCCATCTTCTGGAACTCCTAACAACATCCTGTTTTGCTCACTAGATTGAGCATGTGAGCCGGCTGATAATTGAGTATCAGGAGTTGGGGCAGAACCACCAGCCTCGTTCTCTTGTTCTTCTTCACGCTCAACCTCTTCTTCACGCTCATGAGTAGTAACACGAGCAGGGTGAGAAGGGGCACGAGCCGAAGAGGTAGAAATACGAGCTAAGTTTCCACCAGACTGTTGAGAAGATCGTCCTTGGAACAAGGATCGTGAAACTCTAATGGATTTCATAATGTACGATATCAAAGTTCAACAAACCTTGAAAAAAAATGTAAGTCAATATACTATTTAAACGTCTTAACTTACATATGCAAAAAAAACAATAATCATGCCACTGATAAGAAATGACAATGAATCTAGGATATTAGTCAAGATACGGACCTAACTATACTAATATATCAATAATCATGTATGTTTGTGAATATGTGATTCCAAAATATAATATACATTACCTAAAGACCTACAAAAATAAGGGAAAATGGAATCTAAAGTGATTAAGGCTTTACAGCAAAGGTAACTCTAATTTTAAGTGAATGCCACATATGCATGGAAACAAAGAAATGTCATTTTCAAGTGAATGCCACGTATTCAGATCAATGTCTAAATTCTGCAAGCTTATGATAGTTTATTTCTTGAAAAGCCACACAAATTATTGATTTTTTTAATAAATAACTAATCTATCATCATATTATTACCAAATATTAAGCAATTTTCTTATCTTCTTAATATTCACTATTATTCTCATTTCTACTGTATTCCTACTTTTCGTAGTTCAAATAAAATGTAGAGTTATTTGTATCATTTTAGAAGAGCACTAATACTTATTATTGATATCATCGCACTCACATAAATACTGCTGACACCCTTTTCAAGTTATTTATAAACAAATAATAAACTGAGAATTTCAAGGATAGACAGCTTCAAACACAGCAAATTATACATATAATGGTTACAACCCCACCTGCTCATATACACACAAATTGGCAGTAAGAAACCAATTGATAGTAAAAAAAAAAAGAGAAAAAGGTATAATAATGAACTTATATAATAGACGTGATTTATATGGATAATCAATGTGAGGTCTGTCAACTTAACATGTTTAGCCTTAAAGTCAATAATATTTAAACTTGCATAGTTGTACCTAGAATGCATGTGTAATTAATAACATATACAGTTTCTTGTGATGCATAATAAACACTATAAGAAAATAAATAATGCTAAATGTAAGTGAATGGAATGGTGAAATTTAAGTAAGCAGCCGAACATGCTCATTAAAAGACATATTTTCTTCATATAGGGGGCACTTGACACATAAGCAGCACTAACCCCACAAACAGAGCAATCAAAGGTAACAAATGACTCTTTATATTTGCACAAACATAAGGGAAACAATTCAGAAGTAACTAGATTCTCAAATGGAAAGGACATAAATTCTATGTATATCAAGTTTCATTTCAAGAATATCAGTTTCATTTTATGTTCTAATTAATGACAGCTACATAAATGCAGTGTAAGAAGGTAAAAGGGAAAATGAAGCTAATTAGATTATGAAACAAGAATTGAACTGATAAAGCTATATATAGAGTAGACCAACCTAAACATGTAATTAGATTATATGTCATGATGAACAGATAAGTTCATGGAAGCATCTCTTGAGGGTACAATGAATAGAGCAAAAGAAAAGTGGGAAAAAGGAAGGACAACACAAAGCAGTAGAAAACAAAGGTTAATTTATAACAAGGTGTCAGCAACTACGCAGATCTTACAATGTTAGCCCCACAACCATTCACTAGTTAACCAAGTATCACAAGACAAACTAGTCCTTCTCTACGTCTTGCAAAAACCTAGAAGATTCTATTGAAACTAATTTTTGAATTCTGCAGCAAAATTACCCTAACAAGCCTATCATAATTTATAAATAACTAATCACTATATGAACTAGCATCACACTCACAAGAACACTGCAATCACCTTTTTCAAGTCATTTAAAACACAGCAAATTACAAATACAATGGTTACAACCCCACCTGCTCATATACACACAAATTTAATTTTCATTTAACAAGACTGAGACTGAGAAGTTGGAAGAACTTATTTTTATTTAAAGAAAAGCTGGAAGAACTAATTTTGCAAAGAAACCTTTCATCATCTTGATATTTTACAAAGACTGGTAAGTTCAGATGCTACCTTTGGAAGATCTGTTACTAAGAAGCTCCTTGAACACAAATCGATGTTGATGAGACTGAGACTGAGAAGCTCAATTTATCAATTCACTCACGAGATACGAACAACCAAATGAAGCTCCTTGAACACAAATCAAAGGGGAAAAAAAGAGGGCGACGGTGAGAAGAGTCCACATTGACGATATTGAGAATGAAGGGGAAAAGAGTTACAACCGAAGGAGAAGAAACATACTGAAGATAGTCGACGTTGGGACGATGGGGAATGGAAGATGGCATGACGGAGAAGGAGTTCGCCCGCTAGGGTATTGAGAATGAAGGTTGCGAGGGTTTTGAGAATGAGGGGGGGAAATGAAGAGAATGAGAAGCCCAAGGTTAAAGGGTTTTGAGCAAGTGTTCGTACAAAAAATAGTAAACAACCGATTTCGTGGGTAATTTGGTGGCCAATTTCGTGGCTAAATTTTAAAACCCGCCCAAATTTATTTTCATTCGCGGTAAACAGCACCTGAAAATTAATATTATTTGAAACTCCCCTTAATTCAATAAAAATAGAATTTCTAATTAGTTGTTACAAAGTAAAAATAAAACTATTCAACAATTACAAGTCTAATTATTCAATAATCAATATCTTCATCATAGTGAATCTGTGCATTATCATTTACTTCTTCTCCTTCAAGATCCGAGTCCGATGGAAAATCTACTTCTTCGACATATGGTTCTCTCTCAAAATCCTCCTCGTTGTCATCCAATGATCCTTCATGTATATCAGTCGGGTCATCTAGAGTAGTTGGTACAATGTTAATGGATCCCAAAACTCCATCACCATCGATGACATCTGATTGTACGTAATGGTTGATCATCATCCATTGTGATGTTTGTCCATCTTTTCTCAATTCTTGCTCGAGGCTTAGTCTTACATACAAACCTCCAATCTGCACGACTTCGGCTTGCCCCAGGATAGTTGGCATAGTAAACTTGGATACATTGTTGTGCAAAGACAAAAGGGTCATTTTTGTTATATCGTCTCATCACATTGATCTCTTGAAAACGATTTAGTGGATGGGTCTTTGTTCCTCTACTAGCGGGATCATACCACAAGCACTTGAATAAGACAATCTTCTTACATGGCAAACCTGGAAACTCAAACTCCAAGATTTCTTCAATCAACCCAAAGAAGTCTAGTTGTGCATCGGTGTCATGGTTAGAGGCTTTGACACACACACCGCTATTCATGATCCATTTTCCTACACCACGTTGTTGGGTTTCAAATTTAAAACCGTTGATGAAGTATGCAGGCCATGATAAAACCTTTTTTGATGGACCCCATGCCAAACTGACTAGTAAAGGATCATTTGTGGCCTCTTTATTGATAACCTACATTTAAAACATTATGTTTAGGTGAAAACCATTCTTTTGTATAAAAATATAGTTATAGTCATAAATGGAGATGTAAATACTTACAAGGTTATAAAACCATCCACGAAAGCGATTGACAAGAGCACTAGGGTCGCCATGTCCTTCCACATGTTGGAATTCTCTACATAAATACAAAAATAAATCAATAATAAAAAAAATAAAATTCATTATTTTATATGTGTGAGAATGACTTACTCGATGTATAAGTCCACCTCCGGACAATTGAGTAAGATCCATGTGTGTGCTATATGAAAATCTTCATCCTCTTTCATCCATATAATCTTATGTTTTCCACTAGGATGACCCGGATGGTTGAAGATGGAAATAGTAGGATATGTATCAACGGTCTCGTCACCCTCATACCTAGCATGACTCTTTCTCTTAAAAGGGTTGTGAGGTTTCGGATAATGCTTGGTGAAATTAGTGATCTCCTCAAATAAGTATGCCTCCACTATGGATGCCTCCACGGTTTGTGGGCTCCTTACGTTCCCTTTCAACTTAGACAAGTTTCTTTCAAATGGATACATCCAATAGTATTGCACGAGACCTATAATCTTGCCTGCCTTGGCAAATGCACAATGAGATGCTCCATCGAATCAAAGAAAGATGGTGGAAATATCCTCTCCAACTGGCACAATAGTAGGGGCGTGGCATGCTCCAAATCCTCAATACGCTTCTTATCAATGGTTGATGAGCATATAGATTGAAAAAACAAGCTCAATTCTGTCAATGGTCCCCATAAACCAACCGGAAGAAGCTCCTTGAAAGCAATTGGTAAAAGTCTTTGCATGAACACGTGACAATCATGACTCTTCATCCCAAACACTTTACCTTCTTGCAATTGCACACACCGAGCAATATTAGAGACGTGGTCATCCGGAAACCTTAAAGTTTTTAACCAAGCTAGCAATTCTTTCTTCTTTTCTTTACTAAGTGTGTATACTGCTTTTGGTTTTGGACCCTCATAATCAATATCAACTTCAAGCTCTCGACGATGACAATATAGTTGTAGATCCTTCCTTGAGCTCAATTTATATCCTTTGTCTTATCCTTGAAATCCATTACTGTATTAAACACATTTTCAAAGACATTTTTCTCGGTATGCATGACATCAAGACTGTGACGGATGAGATGATGCTTCCAATACGGAAGGCTCCAAAAGATACCTTGCTTTGTGAACTTATGAGTGTCACCAAAACCATCTGGATGTTGATGAGGTTCCTCCATGGCGGTTGGAAAATGTCGAACACATTCCCAAATTTGATGGCCATCCAAGTATGATGGAGGAGATCTAGTCTCAACCCTCCCTCTGTAAAAGTGTTTTTTGTCCATTCTGATTGGGTTTGCCTCATCTGTGAAGCGTCTATGATCATCAAACCATGAAGCCTTTCGTCCATGCTTTAACCAAAACGCTTTTGTATCCATCGTGCATTCTGGACACGCATGAACTCCGGTTGTACTCCAACCTGACAACATCCCAAGTGCTGGGAAGTCGTTCACTGTCCACATGAGTGCAGCACGCATATTAAAGTATTCCCCTGTAGATACATCAAACGTACGGACACCCTTACTCCATAACAATAGTAACTCATCAAGCAAAGGTTGTAAGCCAATATCTATTAGCTTTTTTGGGTTTTTGGGACCTGAAAAAATGGTGGATAAAAATAGATAGGGACTTTGCATACACATGCTGGGTGGTAGATTGTATGGAGTGACAATCACGGGCCATATCGAGTATGGTCTACCAAACTTCCCAAAAGGATAGAGCCCATCAGTACACAAGCATAACCTCACATTACGGACTTCTGATGCAAAATCTGGAAATGTTCGATCAAAATGCTTCCATGCCTTACCATCAGATGGGTGAGACATAAATCCTTCATCAGATCGGTGATTAGCATGCCAACGCATCTCCACTGCAATTTCCTCCATTGCATACAAACGTTGCAGGCGTGGGATCAATGGCAAATATCGTAGAACCTGATTGGGTATTGGTTTTTCTCTCTCGGATAACTGACATTTATACCTTGGACTATTACAAAACTTACACTCGGTGGCATCAACATCATCCTTCCAAAACAACATGCAACCATTAGGGCACATATGAATCTTTTGTTGTGGCAACCCCAAATCTGCAATCAACTTCTGCATCTCATAAAAGCTTGTGGGAAATGTATGGTCCCTCGATAATACATTTCCAACTTTTTCAAGAAGTGCACTATACCCAACTTGTGACAAATTGTGTTTGGTCTTTAACTCCATAAAAGAGCCCACTGCGGCTAATTTTAAAATGGAAGAACCGTGATATAGCGGCTCCTCTGATGCCCTCAACACTTCAAAAAACTTTTGTGACAATAAGGAAGTGTTATCTTGATCAGGACCAAACACCATGGTCGGTTGTGCCATGCTCATCCCTTCTTCAATCACCGCATGAGTTTCATGCAACAACACATTGTTACTTGGCTCGTTGATGGGTGTGCTAGGGTCAAACCATGGAGGTGGAACAAAAACTCGGACCAGCAACATCAAAAACTATTCTTTGAGTAGGATTTAAATTATCAAACAAATGCATCCCTATCCCGAATAAGTTCATACCATTGTCCGTCGAGTTTGGTTGCTCCTCTACAACGGGCATAGAGGCAAATGGTGATTCTCCGTGTGATGTCCACCAAAAATAATCCTCAAGGAAGCCTTTTCGATATAGATGAGCTCGAACATCGTCTAATTTATGAAATCTTCCGTTCTTGCATTTTGAACAAGGACATCTTATCTTTTCCCCATCCATCAAATGAACTTGTGATATTGCAAAAGTGATAAATTTTTCAACACCTTCAAGAAATTCAGCGTTATAACCACCACCATTAGGTTGCCATCTTTCATACATCCATTCGCGGTTCTCCATGTTTGCATACCTAAGTAAAAATAATTACAACTATCATTTAACCATATATCAAATAAGACAAAAAAAATTGTTCATTCTATTTCCATGGGATTATCCAAAATAATAGAAGTTGAAACTATAGCCACATAGTTAGCCTCAAATACAGTTTTGTGGCTACCAGCCACGAAAATACCCATGAATAAACATGTCGTGGCTAAGTTCATAATAGGAAATATCCAAGAAGATTTCGTTTTTTTTTTCTATTTCACATCACAAATATTACAAATGATAGCTAGACATTCTCATAGATTCACAATAACTTTAGAAATTAGACATATGATTATTATGAAACATGATATACATATATACATATCCGATTTTTGCTTGATTGTCTTCTAAACGTACAACTAATGGAACATTGTAGTTTCAAATTGAGAGAATGAAGAGAAGATAAGAGTGTATGAGGTGAAGAAAGTTTGAAGAAGAAGATCTAAAAATGCTTAACGTTAGTGAAACAAATGGTAAAGTAGAAGAGTAATAAATGTTGGTTGGTGCCGGAAAATGAGATAATTAATGTACCCACGGATTTATCCACGGCTTTACCCACGAAATACAATCGTGGGTAATAGCCTCGAATCTAGCCTCGACTCTAGCCTCACTTGATACTCGAGGGTAAATACCCGCAAACTTAACCACGAAATGTTATGTGTGGGTATTTAGCCTCGAAATTGGCCTCCTTTCTAGACTCAAAAATTTTTGGAGAGTAATTAGCAATGAATTTGCCCTCGAAATCGATTTTCGCAGCCAATTAGCCACGAAAATTTTCCCTTACTACATAGCCACGAAATGCACATTCGTGGGTAAATTTGTGGGTGTTACCCACGACTTTACCCACAAAATTGGTCGAGGCTAATTATCCATGGCTACAACTGCGTTTTCTGGTATGTATATATACAGATTGAGAAAAGTGAGAGACAAAGTTAACATGATGTGTACGTGTTGCTTATTTGTCCCTTTAGTTACTAACTATAATAAGTTACTATCATTTATTGTAACCAACTGACAAACGTAAATTCTTACGGTCGTTATATTAAACTTATCAAAGAGAATTCCAAATTTAATAAACATAAGTATAGTGATTAAGGAAAGGACGAACCCAAGAGAGTGATAGTGTGATTAAAGATCAATTGAGATTAGATTATCAATTATGAGTAGGGGGGTTAGAACTTAACAAGACAAAAGCATGTAAAAACAAGCAAACATGATAATAATACCGAGAGACAAGCACTAAACTAGGTTATATATATATGTATATATATATATATATATATATATATATATATATAGATCCCGACTCATATGTAAACAACTCTTACCATGTGAACATGTAAACACCGAATATATGTGACTATACCGCCGAATATATGTGACTATAACGCCGAATATATAGAGTCAGGTCCGGCGAATATTTCTTTCATTAATAACACACATTTTTCCACTTTAATATCGCCTAAACTCGGCCATCTATTTAACGATCTAACGGATAAAATTTGTTTTCATTTTACACGGTAAGAGTTGTTTACATGGGAGTCAACCTCTCTCTCTCTCTCTCTCTCTATATATATATATATATATATATATATATATATATATATATATATATATATATATATATATATATATATATATATACAAGATCAAACAACAAGTTAGCATTCAAACAAAGATAAAGAGATACATAAAAGATAAGCAACTCCTTAATCTTGATTATGTAGTTATATTCCTTTCCACATAGATATTCACAACCCATTAATACCTAATGTATTTACTACTGGATTAATGACCCGAACCCGGAAACAATTAACCTTAGCATTTTGAATGAGATTTATACTACTTAGGTGATCAAACTAGGTAGAAACAACATGCAAACAAAGTTAGATGCTAGGAATATAACACAAATTTGACTGAATATAAATTTATATTAAAAAGACTTACAACTAGCTTGTATGAAGCTTCAATCAACTCAATGTAGTAAGGAGACTTAGCACTCCATACAAAGGCTTAAATAAGACAAATGACAAAAGAGAGGTTTTTGTTCGAAAAGTGAGGTGATTCTAACATCAGTCTAGCACACACCTCTATTTATATTAAAAAGCACACTAAATTGCAGTAAATGGGTTGTCAGACCGTCATCTTAATGGAAAGGGAGGGTTTAAACAACCAAAGTTATGACGTCTGTTACACAACCGTGGGCGCGGATCTGGGAGCTACGGGTGCGGTTTAGTGCAACACGTTCCATCTTCAATTTAGCCGCAGGGCAGTGTCTTCAATGCGTTGGAGACGCTTGACTCTTCATCTTCTGACATTTTTGTCGTCGATGCGCAGGTGTGGCCCAGTGTCACCGCGGGGGAGGTGACACTGTCTCTTGAGCTTCTCAGCTCCGCAGGCAAGAGGCGCAGGGCACTGACATAGGCTTACACTCGATGTCACCGCGGGTGTGGGGCAATGCCAGCGTGGAGGAGGTGACAAGGAGTCTTCCGGACCCTTGGCAGGGCGCAGGATGTTTCGGTCACCGTGGGGGCGGTGACACTCTGCCGCAGGGGCGGCTGACCGACAAAGCGTCGTCTTGGCTGTCTTTTTAATCTTCTTTCTCTTCCAAGTATTGCTAAATCCTTAGATTTCTTCATTGTGGGCTCCTTCGTCTGAATTTACACAGTAGCAACACAATACAACCAATAAACTCTAATAACATGCTAAATCTATCTAGATATTCATCACCTATCTGCGCATGATTGCATGTTGAGTGAGCCGTAAACAAATACCCATTCTGGGTACCCACTCCAGCTTAATAATACTGAATGCAAGGCCTTCCTTATTTGCCGCTACATTGTTGTCCACTTAGCTCTACTTCAATCCAAAGCATCATCCCATCCCACTATTAGAACTCACACCTATACAACAACCACTAAGGCCTTCAAACCCTCTAGCTAGCTAGGTTCCCTATTTTAGTGCAGATGAAGAAGGCTCAGATTGTGGTGAAGAGATTTTTACGTCGATCAAGCCAGATTAAGTACACATCGAAGGTGAGATATATGGAGTGCCAGAAGAACCATGCGGCGAGCGTCGGGGGTTATGCTGTGGATGGCTGCAGAGAGTTCATGGCGAGTGGAGAAGAAGGAAGCAACCATGGCTTTGTGTGTGCAGCCTGTGGATGCCATAGGAATTTACACAGGAAAGAGGAGCAACTCGTCTCTAACAATCTTCTTCCATTTAAGTGAATGTTCCATTAGTTCACCTATGATTTTATGTAAGTTAAGATATGTATGTATATTGAAGGAAATAGGATCGGAGAAACTAGGAAGAGTTCTTTGTCACCCATTCAAACCCTAATTATTTTGTGTTTGTATATGGCCTAGGCTATATGTTGCTATTACATAGAATAAGAGGATCACTTTTGTAATAAAAGTTGAAAGCTAACAAACTCCTAACAACCCTATAGCCTCTATTGGAAACTAATTATGTGAAATACAAGAGGATCCATAGGTAAATATAATCCTTGTGGCACGATGAGCTACCGTATTTGTCGACTTTCTAACATGATTAAACCTAACAAAAATAAAGCTAGAATACTAGTAAGAACATACATTATGGGCCCGTTTGGTTCTAACTCCGAAAACGGAAACGGAATGGAAACGAATTTAGTCCATATGTATATCCTTATTCATGAAATTTATGGAATTATGGAATCATTCCTTGTGTTTACATGCAAAATACACTTGTCTCCCCATATTTTGTTACCCTATAGGGTATTTAAAGTAATCAAATTCAACTTCAATTACTTCAAATCACAAGGAATGATTCCAAAAACTTTCATGAACAAGGGTATACACGTAGACTAGATTCGTTTCCATTCCGTTTCCGATTCCGGAGTTCAAACCAAACGGGCCCTATATCTAAATCGATAATATTACAATGGTAATACCAAACGAAGCTAGAAAACCAGATAATATTGCACAATATAAATCCTTCAACACGTTCATAGTTGGTGCAATAAGAACAAAGACTCGGATGTTTAGGACGTCATTATGAAAAAATTGCATAATTAGTACCAACGTATTGATACACTCTATACCTTTATAAATTGTGGGCCGGCCGTGTTTTTCTTTTACTGTCAATGGGCCGGGCTTTCAAGATTAACGGGTCGGGCCTGGGCCTTTAGCTACTTCTACTGCCACTTCTCCATGTAAAACTTTGGTAGTAGTCATAACAATTGGCTCAGTATAGAATCACGAATCATTTTACCAAATCTAATACAACCTTTAACAATGGAGACCTTGTAGCGGCTGCAGTGTTGTTGAGATTGATGAATGAAATCCCAAACAAAACTCCTCTACGTAATTGTCCCTCACCATAACATGATGTATATGCGATTCAACAAAATTAGACATGGGTATTGTCGAGGTCAAATGTTTCACATCGACAATATGATACTACTTGAACCTAACATATAAGTTCTAGAACTACTCCTCCTATTATCAATCGGTTTTAGGATAAAACCTAAAAAAACTTGAGTGTAGGTTCACCCTAACGTGCAAACCCCCACATATTAGTGAGTATGAACTATGATGAGTTTCAGCTTCTTGCTCATGGCCTTTGTAGTTAACTTATCAACCCTAGCCTTAAAACACAAAGACTTGTCACTTTTGCAATGGATTGAAAATAGAATGTCATCACTCAAGTTTCAGTTTTATGGTCTGTTTGGTTAAAGCGGTGGAATGGAAACGGAATAAAATCGGATAAGGGTAAGGGTTAGGAAAGTGAAAATAATGGGATTACTTTCATGTGTTAAAAGATCTTTAAACAAACATAGTTTTTTATTGATTCGGAATCATTCCATTAGCAAGAATGATTCTTAGCGCTTCCAAACGAGCCCTTAAATCTTTTGAAAGCACTACTGAATGCATCGATCTGTTTGCATGCAGAAATGTTTTCAAAGAAAACTACATTTCCGGGTGTTTCTACTTAAAGCTATGGTGGATGCATAAGCATGAACAATTGCAACTACAAAATGACATTCCATCTTGTATATATAAAAAACTAAGCTTTATTAAATCATGTAAAGTTTGTTTCTTTCTTTTATCATCGATAATCTTCCCTACGAATCAGTTAGAAAGACATCAAGTTTACTACACAATAAAAAAAAACTAAATTGAGTTACAGTGTTGAGTGAAAATAGTAATTTCATTCATCATAAACCGAAAAACATTGAATGTTGGGCAACATTTTAAACTATTTTATTAAGAACTCAGTTAACAAGAACAAAAAAAAATTCAGCCATGAAACATTAAGAAAGAATTAGCAAGAAAGTACCCTTGCTTTATTCTTTTTGTGTATTGACCCCTTCAACTATAATACATGAAAGAAAAAGGTAAATAAAAATATTTCCCCCATTTTTGAGGTTCAACTGTGGCGTTGAATAAACAGCTTGCAGAGCTGTCACATCCATACTCAAATCAGAGGAATAGTTGGTATGAAGAAGTAATGAGCGGGCGATTCAAATTTTGTAGGGTGGCCAATATATATACTTGCATTTCCATTTATTGTCCTCTCATTTATACACAAATTTTCTCCTCCCATTTATTACGAAAATTTCTCCTCTCATTTGTGTAGATATTTGCTCCATTCCTCATTATATCTCTTATAATCATCTAACTATCGACCTCAAGAGGAAAAATTCGTAAGTTGTTATTTATGTATTTATTAAACTTCAGTATATTATTGTTCAAAATCGTTTGAAAATTGGTATTTTCAACGGTCATTTTTTAAATATATATATGGATGATCAATTATTGTGTATGTTGTTGGTTCTCCCTAGGTAACTGATGATATATTAAATGGATTAATTGATATGATGAGTTTTTTTTATTAAAGAGAAGAGGATATGTATATTGTTATATGATTGTTTCCTGGTGTCAATATATTTTGTGGAATATCATTTGTGATTTCGTAGTAATTGGGTATGATTTTTTTTAACGTCATGTTTATTGGGTATATATGTTGTCATTTCAGAGACATTGACTTATCATTTTTTCGTATGTAGCCATGGATATGATGATATAGTATTGTCATGCGATTGTGTATATATATTATTGTTTGAAAGTTACTGGGTATGAATATATTCGGTCGCATAACATTTTTTAATTTGTAGTGTTGTGTCAAATTTTTTTCTTATTGAGTATGGTACTATGCAGATGGCTGAGTATAGTGGTGATGAATCAAGCCTGGACAGCAATGATCCAAACTATTACGATTGGCATTTAGTCAACAATTTGCCTTAACCAGGGATGAAGTTGATGAAGAAAGACTTGCTCTTATAGTTGCCGATACTAGCCCGTAACGACGTTGATGATTAATGATTTCTTCAAAGAGTTGAAAGACGAGAATAGAAGTTTGGATGATGAGTTTTCGCAATTGCACTCTACAATTAGAGCCAAAGACGAAGAAATTTATATCTTAAGGAGGCAAGTTGAGAATATGCAGAATGAGAAGTTGGATAACGAGAATGCCCACTTGTGTAATGACTTGTCCTTAGAAATTCGACTACTTGTGATAGCTTTTGTTGGATCACTTTTAGGTGCTATTGTTTGTAGGAAGTTGCGGAAGTAAACATTTAGGTATCACTTACGGTTCGTGTTATGACAAAATTTGGTTTGGTATTATTGATATAATATTATGAGTATGTTTACGCGCTTGTTTGGTTATGCTTGAAATGTTGTGTTGAGTATGTTTACGCGCTTGTTTGGTTATGCTTGAAATACTGTGTTGAGTATGTTTACACGATTGACTCGGGTTAGCTTTGAATTCAACTATTTGAATGAATCAGGAAGACTTTGTTTTGTTATGTATGAAAGCAATAATGCCCAAATTTTCTGGAAAGGATGATTTCAAAATGGATGATATGGGTGCTATTTTTGTGTAATCATTGCAGGAAGATGGAGTTTTGGAGGAAAACAAAAAGGGAGTTTGCAGGATAGTTGATTTCTGCAGGCATGTCACATCGCCGGCTGATAAGATAGCAATGTACTTTCTTCTTTTTCAAACCTTTCCTTTGCTTCTATATGTACGCAAGAAACAATTTTATTAAAAAACTGCAGGAAAGGGGATATGATGTAATAGGGTATATTTTGCCAAAGATTTATACAGGGGGTTAGTTTGTATAGTGTATTATTGGATTAGGTACATTCCACCAAAACCGCCAAACATTAACACTATGAACTGAAACCAAACAATAATCGAGATGTAAACGGTTCATGTCTTTCGAAGCTTTTAAAAAATCAAAAACCAAATCTGGAAGGAAAGCAATATATATTTATAACTAATCGGAATGAGAATAAAAATACCTTTTCTTTAATTTGCTAAAGAGTCGATGCTTGATGTAATCTAGTTATCTAATTATGCATGGTATTTCATCATCATTTGGATCCATATTCATGGCATATAGTTTAGATTTATATGACTTTGTAATAGAATCCATTGGTTGTATTATTTTGAACAACTACTTGTACTTTAGTTAAAATGAAGACATTCGATGTCATTTTGAGCATGATTTCATTAACACCTGCAACTAACTAAAGTTTTCTTTGAGGGCGGGAGAGTTAAGGTCAAGACTGCGCCGATTCAAAGGCGAGAGCAAGAGAAATAAAGAAGTGTCTCACTACTAGGAGTGTTCGAGTCAATCAGAGCAAGAGATTGAGCCGACCGAGTATATTTCATAGAATTCATTTCAACTAGATCGAAGAAGAAGAAGAAGAAGAAGAAGAAGATGAAGAAATGAACTCGATCGGAGCGATTTTTCAAATCTTTTGAGTCGATCACCTAAAACAATCCAGCCAACCGATACCATTTGAGGAGCACGTGACCAACTCATCGTTAACGTTGTGTTCTATACATTATCAAGTTTATCTTATGTTTTCGTTCTCCTTAACTCTTTTGTTTTGAGCTATCTTTAAGCTCATTCTTTTGGATATTTTTCTCGCTTATCCTATTTAAATTAGTCTTCTCCTTTAAATAAGACACTTTTGTCATTAGTTTAAGACTTTATTTAGGGCAAAAATAAGGATTATCCTCAATCAACTCGGGAACCGATGATTTTTCTGATGTAATTCAAGAGATTATTTTGTAAGTTATGATTTGATAAATCCTTTATTTAGGGGTTTGGAATACCTGACTTGCATGTTGAATCTATGATTTTTATGAGTTAAATATGTTTTTTTTATCGTCAATTATCTATATGCTATCATATTTCTTTGGATTTTCCGTAACAAAAAAAATAGAGTTGCATTTGGATGATTATTAAATTATAAATGCTTAAGGTTGTTGTTTACAAGATGTGAGAGAAGCGTGAATTTATGCTTTAATTTCTTGTAAGATGAGGGTTGTGTAGAGTGTCTTTAGATTACCCTTTTTTCTCTCTTTTTGCTACTTGTCCAATTTATTGCATTTCCTCTTGATCGAGTTGTTCTCTACCACTGATCGACTCAACCTTGTGCTTTCTTTTCTGTTTTTGTCTCATCTTTTGTCTTGTCTCGACTTATCGATTTTTGTCTTGATCGAGTTGATCTTTGTCATTGATTGGCACAACATTTGTTGTTATTTTTTTATTTTTTCCCTTCCGACCTTTTTCACAAAATGATTCACTCTCACTCCTCATATACGATATTGATATTATACTACAACTAGTTCTTGTAGTTACTTTGCAAGATTTGAGGCACATGTTTCATACATTATCAATCCTTCACCGGACAGAAGTGGTTATTTGCCTTGCCCTCGTAATTGGTTCACAACGGTACTCATGCATTTCTCTCTTATGTAAGCCCTTTTTTAAAGGATGACAAGATTGTGGAGGAGTGAAGAAGGATGAGAGGGTTGGGGATGTGAAGTGGAGAAGGAAGGGGGTAGGAAGAGGCACATACGGAACAATTGTGTAGATGCTCTTCGAATTCACCAGAACTTTGCATCCTCGTATTCGAAAATATTGTTCTCATAACCCAAAAATCATGAGACTAAACAATCCTAAAACATAAATTAAACAATATTGGCGTTTTTAAACGGAAATATTGAAACTAAAATAAACCCCAAAACCATCAAACTGAACATGACCGTCAACTATAAGCATTTCGATTTGTAATGGGGTTTTGTAATTTTCAAGTGTTGGCCAGTGTGATTATCACCATCAATCTTATTATTTTTATAAATAAATATATTTAAAATAGTACTCCCTCCGTTTTATATTATTTGTCCATCTACCATTTTTCAAATATATTAAGAAAGAATAAAATGAAAACTAAGAGCAAGTTTACCCATTGAGTCAAAACATCAAAAGTCATAAGTTTAAATGTCCATGAGTTTGATATTATTGTCACTGGACATGTGTTTTCACCCGTTTTGTTTCTTTATAGGTTAAAATCAATGTAATTTGATTTATTTATTTATGTTTAGTGATGCAATTTGAATGTTTTTTCGGGAAATTTTTATTTTATTTTTTCTAAAGAAAAAAATAATTATATTATAATAAAAAAATTATAAGGAGGTGTATATAAACATAAAGTTTTAAAAATTATTTAGTAAAATGAAATATAAAAATAAAAAGGTATTTTAAAAATAATGAAGAAAGTGTTAATTTTAAATAGGTTATTTAGGAATATTTTGATCAAGTAATTCAACACTTCACTAGAAAATAAGAATGGATGATTTAATTTCATAATCGATATGCTATTATAAATATAAAAATCGAAGTGAGTTATGTCATGTGTCAATCCAGAATAATTTAATGGTGATTGGCAAATTAATAATTAATGCCATATGATTATTTAATAATTACTTTTATAAATTATTCTAAGGTGAATTTCGTAAGTGTGCACTTTTTTTATAGAGTGTATTTGTACACACTTATATAAATAAGCGATCTTCTTAAATAATCCTAGGAAAAAAGAAAAGCAATAAGAAAATAATTATTTTATTTAAATGATATTTTTTAATAATCCTAGAAAGAAGAAAAATAATATTTCAGTTTGTTACCCAATATCTCAGGGTCTATTTTTTTGTTTATAAACTAAATGGGTTTATTGTTAATTTTCGGGTTTATTTTTCAACGGGTTTATATAAATAAACCAGATGAGGTTGTTTACTTAGAGTTTTTTTGTTTATTTTACTTCAAAAAACACTTATTCCCCTAAAAAATCGAACAATAACATTGAATACCCAATGATGAAGAAATAATATCAGGATGGATAAACACAAAGTACAAATCGGGTTTCAAACAAAAAAAACTCATACAAGTAAAAATAACCTTGGTGTAGAAAGTTTATATTTGAGTTGTTTCTAACCCCAAATATATGAAATAACACATACAAAAATTAAATCAGGGTTTATAAGTTAAATGAAACACAACAAGCTACCCAAGTGTGGTACCCAATATGTTAATACTCAACCGTAATACTCGTATATTAATACTCAAGTATGATACTCAATATGTTAATATTCAATGTAATATCTAATATTTTGATATCCAACGTAATGCCCAAATCTGATACCAAATATAATAATACCCGACGTAATATCCAAAATATTAATACTCAACGTATCTTCGTTGTGACACCTAATATGTCAAAATTTAACCCGAACATGAAGATATGAAGAGATAAAAGATCCTCATTCCTGGCTATATATTAGATGCCCATTAATGTCGTCGGATCTAACCGTTTTTTGGGGCTTGGGCGTTTTTTTTTTTTTTTTTTTTGGCTTGGGCGTTGAATCCTTCTTACATTTATTGTGCAATTTACCTTTTTGTTAATTCAAAATTAACAACCGAGGGTAGCGTCTCAAATATCCCCTTCCGCATGCCGTACCACTTCCCTGCAGCTGCAACTTTTCAGAATGCGGTTAGTATCACCGTCCATTTCTTTCATTTTTTACTCTCCTATTCACCCATCAAAGCTTGACCCGACATTCGATGAATTCAAACCGTTCTCGACCGTAAATTTTGAAACAAGAGAATATATGAAGTTAATAGGTTTGTAAACGATTTAGGCAAAATATTAAGTAACATGAAATGATCCAGTAATAGAAAAGTCGGTTAACGATCAGATGACTGAAATGGCCCGATAACCCGACCCGAAATGATCCAAGACTCAAATTAATGTGATCTGAAATACCTAACCCGAAATAAGATCTTATTTTTTATTTTAATTGTACATATTTACTTTTCAAAGAAAAAGTAATCTAAAATAATACGTCCTCTGTTACGCATTATTTGTCCATCTATTACTTCTACATATATTAAGAAACACAAATATGAAAACTAAAAAGGAAAGAGGATCATTTACTTATTTCACTCGTCAATAAAAAAAATATTAGGCAAATTGGCTAACTAGGCCTTTTAGAAATATTACTCTATTAAGAGTTTTCATATCATAAACACATTTCGTGAATATACCCCTAAATTTTTTTTACTGTTCATATTTCTCTCTTTCTTCATATTTTGGTAATTCTTCTCTCTCATGGCAGTTACGGTCAAAATGGAAACATAATATCTTTAAAACGCCCCATTTGTACTTTTTCCCTATAATCTTTCACACACAATGCTCTCAATTTTGAGTATTAGAAAATCGTCATCTTCTTCTCTATTAAGATCCATCATACTGGAAATCGTCATCCTTGCTTTGATTTTGAGTTTCGATTCAGGTATACACTAGTGTTAATACCCGTGCCCTGCACGGGTTAGATGATAATTTTGAATATAAAAACATGATTGATAATCCATTATGTTGAGAATTATTACTCGTTATGTGATGTTGGTTGTAAAGTTGAACGAAAATTAAACAAATAGTGCAATGTAAGCCTGCAATAAGAATCTTGCGAAAGAGATCACTCTATTAGCTATTATGTATATGAGGTAAAAACTCTTCATATCCAAGTGACATTTGTAATAAGTTCACCGACTCTATAAAAAGCAAGAGATGAGTAAATATGTAATTTTGAGGGTAACTTATAGAAATTCATCTCCATTATATACCCATAACTATAAACTGGACTGTTATTTAAATTTTTGTGGATGTCATCAAACTCAACGAAGGAAAATACATTCTGTGGTATCTCAATGTTCTGAATTTCTTTCACAATGGTGGTGTAAAAGAACATTAACTTGTACATATGTTGACAATAGCGGTAATTGCCGGTATGATTGTTAACTCCAAAAGATGAGACTACATAGGCCCGACCATTCGTCATATGGGTGAATCGGTTCACATTTGACTTCTTAATCCAAGCAACAATCTTGATTCTCTGTATTAAAAAAATTAAGGTTAAAATAAATAAATAAATAAATGGTATTTAAATTGATGACTTACGTATTGAGCAATACATATTGAGCAATTCATACCTTCAAATCAGCAAACATACACTCATTTCCAGCAAATATTTTTGTGTTTTTTTCTTTATCGAAACGGAACACGGGCCATGTATGTAGGAGACGGACTTGGATCACGTTGTTGGCACCGCCTTTCATGTTAAGATCAGTCATATCTGTGATAACTTTGTCCATTGAATGTACTATGGAAGTTGCTAGTGCAGTAAAGAACGGCTGGTGCAGTAAAGAACGGATGAATGAAACGGATGAATGAAGAATTAAAATTCTCTGTTGCCGGTGCAGTAAAGAACGGCTGGTGCAATAAAGAACGGATGAATGAAGAATTAAAATTCTTTGTTGCTGGTGCAGTAAAGAACGGCTGGTGCAGTAAAGAATGGATGAATGAAGAATTAAACTTCTCTGTGTGATATATATATAGCAGTCTAGATTTTGTTTTTTAATTCAAAATTGTTTCAGTTATAATACATAATCATATCTTTTGAAGAAGATTGATCTTATCAAATTTGTTGGTACAGTAAAGAAGTTAGTGGGCTATATTAAATATATATTAGTGAATCAATTGACGTTAGTGGGTTGATCTTATCAATTTGACAGAATCATATCTTTTGAAGCTAACCAAATAAAGAACTGTATCTTGCTTGATCTTATAGGTATTATTTGACGCTGGGTTAATTAAAATTAAATAGTTAATCAATAATTTAAATATAATGATTTAACATTTTGGGGGTGTGGTTTTACGAAAAATTGACACGTGTAATTTTGATGACGTGGCTTAACGAAACTGTGCCATGTGTAAGTTTACGGACTGCTTTAATATATAAGATAGATATAGAATAGATATATAGATATCCGTTATTAACCTCTATTTATACAAGTTCTTAAACCATCACTTTTAATAGGTCAACGACCAATATAACGGAAATTAATTTATGAATAAAAATTATAATTAAAATTAACCAAAAATCGCTAAAAATACTTAGCGACTCCCAAAACAGTAGGCCAACGACCCACAAAACAGTAGGCCAACGACCTACTTTACAGTAGGCCAACGACCCACTTTACAGTAGGCCAACGACCCACAAAACAGTAGGTCAACGACCCACAAAACAGTAGGTCAACGACCCAGAAAACATTAGGTTAATGACCCACAAAACAGTAGGTCAGTGACCCACAAAACAGCAGGCCAACGACTCACAAAACAGATATTAATCTGTTATGAATAAAAATTATACTTAACTTAGCCAAAAGGCCAAGAAATGTGTGATTGGTTTAATCTTCAAACCCTCTATTTATACAAGTTATCAAACTGTCAGACTTACTTATAATCGATGTGGGATTGAGAATTCTCTGAAATTTTTTAACGTAAATAGATTGAACTTATAATCTTTTAAAAATAAATTAAGAAAAAAAATAAAAATCTTCCTAATAAAAAGATTACTTAAATTCGTAGGCTTAAAAAATAAAAGAACTACGTAAACCAAATTATTTTTAAAATATTTAGGAGATCTTGTTAGTTAGTTTTACAAAATTTTGTTTTATTTTTGGATTAATAAAAAGATTTTATGGTTTAATAAGTTATTTTGAAAAAGATTTAACCCTACAAAATTTGTGAGAATGACACGTCAGCATTAAGTGTAGTCTAGTTTAGTAGTATATATAGATATTATGTAATGTTCTTCTTCATGTGACTGTGGAAACATACCAAAAAATCATATCAAAACCTCATATCAAACTCATACCAAAATCTATAACAAACAAACGTATCGGAGCTCATACCAGAAACCCATATGAATATAAACAAGAAACACGTCAACAAATCATACCAAAAAACCATATCAAACTCATACCAGAAACCATATCAGACTCATATCAGAAACTCATACCAAAAACCATACTAGACAAACATACCAAAAACTCATACTAGACAAATCATATCAATATATACAGGAAACACATCAACAAATCATACCAGAAACTCATATCAAGCTCATATTTGACTCATACTAGAAACTCATATCAAGAACTCGTACTAGAAAACCATACCAGGAAACCATACCAAAAACACATCAACAAATCATACCAGAAATTCATATCAAACTCATACCAAAAATCATATTAGACTCATACAAGAAACTCATACCAGAAATCATACCATAAACTCATACCAAAAACCATACTATACTCATAACAAAAACTAATATCAGAAACACATTACTAGAAACTCAAACTTCTACTCTCTCTCTCTCTCTCTCTCTCTCTATCTATATATATATATATATAGATCCTGACTCATATGTAAACAGCACTTACCATGTGAACATGTAAACACCGAATATATGTGACAATACCGCTGAATATATGTGACTATACCGCCGAATATATAGAGTCAGGTGCGGCGAATATTTCCTCAATTAATAACACGATTTTTTTCCTTTAATATTGTTTAATCTCAACCATCTATTTAACGATCTAACGGATAAAGGTTGTTTTCATTTTACATGGTAAGAGCTGTTTACATGGGAGTCAACCTCTCTCTCTTTCTTTCTCTCTCTCTCTCTCTCTCTATATATATATATATATATATATATATATATTTGTATATTTCTTCTCTTTCATGACAATTACGATAAAAAAAGCAACAAACTATCTTGAAAACACTAATTTGTACTCTCTCTCCCTATAACCTCTCTCCATATCTGTGTATTTCTTTTTTTTATAGAGTGGGTTAAAATTCGACCAATTACTTTTACCTAATATTAATTAGAGTGGTAAAAATTAGAGGGGTATACAAAACAAAAGCCCATAAAAAAAGAGACTACTTCACCCAATTCTTTCAAAAATATTTAAGTGTTGGTTTTTCCTCGAATGAACCAAGAATATTGCAATTATAACATTACTATCTATTAATTTATTTTTTTATATCCGATGGGTCTAAGACGTGGAGGGTTTGCACAACAAAGTGAATCTACGCACACAAGACTTCGGAGTTTCATTCTAAAACCAATTGGCAATATGAGGAGTAACCCTATGACTTATATGTTAGGTTCACGTAACATCATATTGTCGATGTACGATATTTCCATACTCAACACCATCACAATAATTGTGCATTAATGATTGTAGTCAATGTATGTTTGAAGAATTGCAAAGAGTCAAATGGAGTATTCTATACGTATTTGACGTGCCTTTTAAAAAAGTGTTTTAATCTGTCTTAGTTGATTTATGAAATTTTATGACAATTTAAATTTTGAACCAAAACTAAAATATTTGCCTATATCTTCAGTAACTGGAATCTCAACAAAAATCGGCTATAATAATAGCCTCCTCGTCCGGCACACTGTTGGATAAACACACTCCGAATTTTCGGAAGTTAACTTTGCTCCTAGAGGCCACACAAAACTTTTCGAGACAAAACTTGATGACCCTCATCTGTTCAGAAGATGCCTCAACAAATATTAGTAAGTCGTTCACGAAGAAAAGATGTGTGATATCAGGCCCTCCATTAGTAAGCTTAACTAGTTTCCATGTCATGCATGACATTGCCTCCTCAATGATGTCTCAATCTCTCTATACACATTACGAATATGTATAGCGAGAGTAGGTCCCCTTTCATCACCCCTCTTCTTGGAAGGAAGACTTCCTCAATCTCACCATTACACATGATCCTTATAGACGTGGTGGTAATGCAGTTCATGACCACTTCAATTAATTTCATTTGAAGATGCACCTCCATTAACGTATCTCAGATGAACTCCCGTCTTATTCGATCGTAAGCTTTCTCGAAATCAATCTTCATCGCTGTCATTTTTGGTCCAAACATCCTCCTCATACTTCTGCACGACTTCTTGTCCCATCACAAAATTGTCAGTTATTTGCCTTCCGGGAACAAAACTTGATTGGAATGAGGTTATAAACTCATACATAAGGGGTTTGATTCTTGTAGCTATAGCTTTCGTGATGATTTTGAAGGCAACATTGCATAGTCTTATCGGTCTCAATTAGGAAGTCGTCTCTTGGTTGTAAACCTTTGGGATTAGAACTAGAGTAGTCTTGTTAAGAGTTTTTGGCACCGGTGCTCCGTCGAAAAGTGAATGACAACTTCCTTAACCTCCTTCTTCACTTCCTTCCAATTCTTTCAAAAGAAATTGTTTGGTACCCATCCGGTGCAGGCACCTTAAGAGGGTTCATTCTCTCTCGAGAGCCGACCAGACATCTTGTGTCGTGAAGCACTTGTGTACCTTTTCATAATCTTGTGGGTTCATTTAGGTTAATGACAAGCGTATTTCCTTAGGTCGTTATAATAAACTTATCAAAGTTAAATCCGAACTTAATACTAACCAATGTATATCGATTAAGAAAGGGTTGAACCCAAAAGAGTGAGAGGTGATTAAAGCAGTTAAGATTCAATTATCAATAATTAGTAACTAATGGGGGGTTTTTGGATTGCAGAATGTGACAGATGAAAGCACATATAAATAAAGCAAAGATGGTGATAATGATATTTAGACAAACACTACACTAGGTTGGATTTTCGCTTGCATATAACTTGGTTGGTTCTTTTTAGAAGCTTTCAACATTTGTTCTCATCTTGATCATATTTATAGATTAAGCCAACCGGCGTTAACACATCTTAACAAGTTGCTAATCCGTAAACCTACAAGACCAAACATCAAGTTAGTATTCAACAAAAGATAAAGAGATACATAAAAGAGAAACATCCCATTAATTTTACTATGTAGTTATATTCCTTTACACTTAGATAATCACAACCTGTTCATAACTAAGAGTTTGTTGCGGGATTAATGAGCCGAACCCAAAACCAATTAACCTTAGCCTTTTGCATGCTATTACACAACTTAGGTGATCAAACTAAGTGGAAAACAATCATGCAAACTAAGTTAAATACAAGGAATATAACACAATGTATACTGATTAATACTTCTATTGAAAAGAACTTATAACCAACTTATATGAAGCTTCAATCAACCCAATGTAGCAAGGAGACTTAGCACTCCATACAAATTACAAATAACAAAGAGAGGTTTTGTGGGAAAATGAGGTGATTCTAACATCAGCCTAGGACCTCTATTTATACTAGGAATGACACTAAATGGGAATAAATGGGTTGTGTAAACAACCACCTTAATGGACATAAAGGTGGGGTTTAAATAGTTAGAGTAATATCGTTTGCTGCACAACCGTAGATGCGGATCTAGGAGCCGCGGGAGCGGTTTAGTGCATAACGCTCCATCTTCAACTTAGCCGCTGGGCGGCTTGAGAGTGTTGTGGGGCGTCTTCATTGCTCTGGAAACGTCTCACGCTTGATCTTATGACGTTTTTGTCTTCAATCCGCAGGGGTGGCCCAGTGTCACCGCGGGGGCGATGAAACAGACTCTTCATCTCCTCTAGTCCGCTGGCAAGAGACACAAGGGGGATGGCTTTGGTCTTCAGGCGGAGTCACTGCGGGGGCGGGTCTTGGTAGCCACAAGGGCAGTGATAGGCCTGCTCTTGGGCGCTGGCAAGGCGCAATGTGGCACCGGATGTGCCTGTCACCGCGGGGACGGTGACACCCTGCCGCAAGGGCGGTTGAACGACAAAATGTCGTCTTGGTTGTCTTTTTTGATCTTCTTCTCTTCCAATTGTTGCTAACTATTTGGATATCTTCATTTTTGACTTCTTCAGCTGGATGTACATAATAGCAACACAAAACAGCCATAGAACTCTAATAACATGCTAAAACTACCTAGATATGATAGTGATTCCATCACCTATCAAACTCCCCCGTACTTAGACTCTTACTCGTTCCGAGTAAACCAAAGATCTAACCAATGTAAAATAGAAGTCTCATGAAGCATGGTGAAACAAAGAGGTAACAAGGTAAAGTATGCTAAAGAGAAAAAACAAAAATTTAGTAAAGAGATGTGAGAAAAGAGAAAAGAACTACCATCCTTATTGCTCCAAGAGTGACCTACCCGGAATCCTCCTTATGTCGCCAACGTCACAAAAGGAAGACCTAACACTCGGATTTCGCTCATTTTGCCAAAGCGCCCTTCTAGGTTTTTACTTTACCACTCTTCTTTTTTCTAGTTTGATTTTCTCAATTCTCACATCCCTCAAGTCCATTTTTGCACCAACCTAGTATTGGTCGGACTACCTTCTTATTGCCTAAACCGTCATTTCGGATTTTCGGTTTATCCAAGGATTTTTTATGCCTTTTTTCATTTTCTTTGGCTTTTTATCTTTTTTTTTACTGAATTACAAACTGAATTACAAACACACAAACTGTACAAGCAAGATAGAATCCCTCTCCCATACATGAAGATCACTTTGCCCTTGAAGTGTGAAAAATGAAGGCAAAACAGAATGTGGAGAAGGTTAAGATGATACTCACTAATGAGAAGGTCCGGTTGGACCATCGAGGTCCTACGAGGATACGATAAGTGGGAGAAGAAATGCTCTTGGCGCTGTTAAAGCTCGGTGATGCGACTACTCTGATCGTCGAGCCGGTCACCAATCGTCCTCTCAAAGCCAACACGCCAAGCCTACTATTGCTCATCAATATGAGTCGGCATCCTCTCCTCAAATCCGGACTGCCAGCTCTGCTGCTGCTCAAGCATCTGCCTCTCGTAACCGGTCTGCCACTCCTCTTGGTGGCCTCGGAGTGAAGATGTGACTCTCCTCTAAAAACCATTATGTCAGCCACCCTACTGAGTGGTCAGGGCACTCATCTGAGCAATCAATTGCTCTTGAAACGGATACAAACCACCAACAGTAGGCATCTCCTCGTTTTCGGGAATAGGCTCATAAGATTGAGCCGATGTGGCACTAGAGCTCGCATCATGTCTCTCCACCAAAGCTATGCGCGTTGGTCTCGGATTAACCGGATCAACGCAGATGTAGAAATTAGTCAACTCAGGCCCATATGGCAAGGGCCGGAGGAGGTAGGTTACATGGCTCTGGTCGTGGAAGGAGGTCCAGAAATGGTGCTTACCATCGGCCTTCAACATCTTACAACGCTGAATGAGGTGAAGAAAGAAGAAAGGCATCGGAAATGGGTCCTTTAATACCGACACGTCTATGACTTGAGCAGCTATGAGGGTAATGAACCCTCCTCCAACAATGTCCCAAAGCTCGTCTCTCCAAACACGCCTCAAAGCGTTAAAGAAGAGCTGAACCCAATCAGACACCACTGTACAATCTGGGATGTAGGAATACAGGTAATCGAGGTCCTTGAGGGCAAACTTGTTCTCTTCCTTGTGCCCACAAAAAACATTCATAATAATCTTGCACAAAAGTCTCACACATGGGTGAGTAAGTTTGTCGTTGTACTCGTCACTTGCATGAAAGTCTGACATGGTCGTAGTAGACCAAAAGGCAAACAGATCCCCGGTAAGAGAACCTTCCCACCACTTCTCAGTAGGGTCCTTGGTGACCCCAAAGTCCGCTATCAACTGCTCCATACTCACAACATATTTTCTGTTTTTAAACTTGAATGTTACCCCGGTCAATTCGTGATCCTTTGATTCCAACTGGTATGTGGCAAGAAACTGCCTCACTAACTCAAGATACGTTGTAGCATGTTTCACTAGGAGGTTCCTGAGTCCAGCATGTTGTAGGAACTATTGCATACACTCAAGCATCCCTAACCTTTCTAAAGTCGGGATGTGCAAAAATCTTGTGGGAAGCACATCTCGTTCCATCACAATATCCAATTTCTCTAAATCCCTTGATTTTAGCTTTGTATTTCAACAAAGAGGTCCATTCTAGCAATTTATTTCAAGCAATTAGATTAGAATTTACTGAATTTAGAAGAGAAATCGACCTCTCTGTTGAAGATATGCGGGGTGGGAATTTTGAGCCGCAAGAGTGGGGTCGGGGATAGTGATGCAGCGGGGGTGGTGATCCTAAGCCGCAGAAGTGGGGGAAACTTGTGAGGCCGTGGGGGCGGTACTCTGATGCCGCGGGGGCGGGAGAACTAAAGATGGGCGATTCTCGAAGGACTCGAAGAGATCCAAGGTGGTGGGCAACTTGTTCTATTTGTTCTCGGTGGTGGTTGAAGTAGATGTCGGTGAAGGTGAAGAACAGTGGTGATGACGACTTAGTGGTGGTGGCAGCTGGTGGTTAGGGTTTGTGTGAATGGAGGGAAAGCGGTGGGACAGATGAGTGGAAGGTTTTGAAGAGTTGGGGCTGAGGTGGTCTAGTGGTGGCGGTAGAGGGGCATTGGTGATGGCGTGGTATTATTGGTGGCATGGTTGTGGCACAGGGCGGGCAAGGGGGCGTGTATGAGAGTTGGGGAGGGTGCAGGGGCGGTGCAGAGGGCGTGTGAGGGTGGAGTGGAATAGGAGATGGTAAGTATGAGTCGGGGGAGGTTTAAGTTAAGGAGTAGGAATTTTGGGTTTTATTTTTTTCTTACCTTTGTATGGTCGCGAGGGTGGGGACAATGGCGTCTTCTGCAGCGACTAGGAGCGCTTGGAGCGTCCGGACTTTTCCAAGGCTTGAAGTCCAGCGGGGGCGGTGGCATGGGGCTCTTGGCCGTTGTCAAAGCCGGGCCAATCTTCCTAAATGCGTTCGGTGACCGCGGGGCGGTGGTCTTGAGCCGCGGGGAGACTTCTCAACAAAGCCTTCTCCTTTTATTTCCTCGGGTTGCCTCCCGAGTAGCGGCTTTATTTTACATCATTGGCTCGACGTAATATTTTTATCAAGTTTCAGAGATTTCTCCATGATCAATTTGTTGATGTGGAGATTTTGTTCCGTTGATGTCGTTCTTGTCCCAACACTTGCTTCCTTCTTGCACCTTTTTTCTATGAGACCTTTATAGCACGTCCTCGGTATCCCGCGGAACTGAGACAACAAGCTCTTGGCTTGAAATTATAAGATTGGTCCCAACGGCCATTTCATCATTTTCATTCATTGACGTATCTTGCAAATCTACTTTCAAGGTGTGTTCTTCATGTTCAATTTTTCCTATATCAACATCCCATTTGTCAGATTCAGAAACATCAAAGAGAGTTTGTTCAATTGGATCAACAATATTAATGGAACACAAAGTAAGAGCATTAACTGGGGTTTTTCATGGATTTAAACATATCAAACTCAATTACCTCATCGTTAAACTCCGTAGTAAGTTTTCCACTAACATAGTCATTTTTCCTTTTAGCCATTATTAGAAATGGTCTTCCTAATATGATTGTAGTCTCTATGTTCCATATCAATGACAAAGAAATCAGCAAGACATATTAATTTGTCAACTTTTATGAGACATCTTTAATTACCTCTTTAGGAAGTATGTTAGAACCATCAGCTAGTTGCACAATAGTACGTGTTGCATGCAAAGGTCTCAAGTCAAGGGATTTATAGATTGAATAAGGTGTGACATTGATAGATGCACCTAAGTCTAGCATTGCTTTGTCAAAGCGAGTATTGCCTATGACACAAGGATTACTATAGCCGGATCTCTACGCTACTCTGGCATTTGGGTTTGGCAAGTAGCAGACACGTGCTCACTCTCATTCACCTTTTGTTTCCCTTTCATCTTCTACTTCCTCTTGATGGTACACAATTCCTTCAAGAAGAGAGCATATTTAGGCACACTTTTCACTAGTTTAAGGAGAGGAATGTTTACCTCGCATTTTGAGAAAGTCTTAAAAAGCTCCTTGTCCTCGATTACTCTTCTTTCCTTGAGTGCCTCAAGGAAGGGTGTTGGTGGCTTCTCGGCATAGAGTGGTGGAAAGTTTGGACGGACGTAGTGGTCTTCTTCCAAAGCACCTTCTGTGGGGTTAGCCGCGGGAACGGGTAGTTGCAGCCGCGGAGGAGGAGTGTTTTCAGCCGCAGGGACGACCTCATCAAGGCACAGGGACGGCTGACCAATAAAAGGTTGGTTAGCCGTCCCTATTTCTTGACTTTTGTTCACCATCCTCCTACTCCTGAGTGTTAATGCGCAGACGCTTTCCTTTGGATTCACCATTGTTTGGGAAGGTAAATTTCCCGAGGTTTGAGCTTCGATCCTCGTGATTGCTTCCGCCATTTTTCCAACTTGTTTCTCAAGGTTTTTGATACTTGATTATGTGTTTTGGACATAAGAAGCAAAATGTTTAGTTAGAACATGAAGCATCTCTTCAATTGAGTCAAACTTACCTTGGCGAGGTTGTTGTTGTTGATTTTGTTGATCTCTCCACCTGAAGTTTTGTTGATCACGCCATCCCGGAATATAGTTTTGGGAGTACGGGTCACTTCTTGGACGTTGTTGTTGTTTTCCATATCCCATGGCATTCACCTCAGTGGTGGAGTCGTCTTAGACTTGAGGACACAAGTATGTGGGGTGGAAGGGATCAACACATACTCCACAAGGCTTCAGTTGTTGTGGAGTTCCTATTAAGATGAGCATTTGCACCGTTTCCTTTAGTTCATCAATCTCTTGTGATAGTTCCGGACGGTTGGGATTGATGGCATGGACTCCTCTTTTGGTAGAAGTTCTACCAAAGTTCCTTGTACCTTCTGCCATTTTCTGCATTTTCTCCATAGCAATTTCAAGAGTAGAGTAAAGAATATTACATCCGCAAGCGGCGTCCACGATCCTTATTTTGTTGTCCGACAACTTGTTGTACAAGTACAACACAAGATCCTGCGTGGAATATCCGTGGAAGGGGGCGGTGACACCCTGCCGCAGGGGCGGCTGAACGACAAAATGTCATCTTGGTTGTCTTCTTTGATCTTCTTTCTATTCCAAGTGTTGCTATCTTTGGATATCTTCATTTTTGACTTCTTCACCTGGATGTACATAATAGCAACACAAAATAACCATAAGACTCTAATAACATGCTAAAACTACCTAGATATGATAGTGATTTCATCACCTATCAAACTCCCCAATACTTAGACTCTTACTCGTCCCGAGTAAACCAAAGATCTAACCAATGTAAAACAGAAGTCTCGTGAAGCATGGTGAAACAAAGAGTTAACAAGTAGAAGCATGCTAAAAAGAAAAAACAAAAATTTAGTAAAGAGATGTGAGAAAAGAGAAAAGAACTACGATCCTTATTGCTCAAAGAGTGACCTACTTATGTCTCCCCTTCTTATGTCGCCAACGTTAGAAAAGGAAGACCTAACACTCGGATTTTGCTCATTTTTCCAAAGCGTCCTTCCGGGTTTTCACTTTACCACTCTTCTTTTTTCTAGTTTGATCTTCCCAATTCTCACATCCAACCTACTTGGATGATTCTTAAGTTAAAGTCCAACTCCATATTCCCTTTTTGATTGTCTAGAGGATCACTATGGTGGTTTAGGTTGTGATGTATAAGGAGAATAGGTTGGATGTTTCATGTTTCAATCGAATCCCTTATATTATCTCCCCTTCTGCTCCCTTGATAGTAAGTTCTTATTTGCTGCTTATTTTCATCTCCCTTATTTCCTTTTTAGGTATCATCTTTCGGTCCTTATTTTCTTTCTCCACGTCTTTCTTGTTGGCAACTTTTCTTGATATTTCACTATCCTCTCTTATAGTATCCAGTTTCCCAGTCGGGCTCTATTTGTTTCCGGTTTCATTTGTTTTTTAGAGCTTTGCATACAAACTTTCCTTTCTACCCATTCTTGTAGAATAATCTATCTTTGCAATTTTCTTATCTTCTACAGTATTCTCTAAAGTTTTCTTAGGTGTTTCCTCTATTCTAAGGGTAGTTTACTTCCTTTTTAATATCATAAAAGTTTTCAACTTCTTGTAAGTCTTCATCCTCCAAGTAGGCAAGAATAGAAAAATGTGACCCTTGGTTGTCATTTCCTTCATAAAGATGTTCATTATTTCATTTCCTTTCTTCTTGTCCATCTTGGGATCTTTGGTCTTGGTCCGCTTGGGTACACTGACTGTTTGGATCCTTGTGTTACCTTCGTTCCATTCTTTTTAGTCTCCTCTTTCTGATTTGTTTTCGATTTGCCCACCCGTACCTTCTATTCTTCTCTCTCACCTTCCCCTAATATATAATTTTGCCATCATCCATTTCCCAAAATTTTGACTATTTTTAGGTATATTAACCTTTTGTTTTGGGTTGTTATTATTCTTTGAGCCTTCTACATTATCATTCATATGTTTTTGGGGGCATTGATCCACTACATGACCTATCTTTTCACAATTGAGGCGTATCATTTTCAAACCTTTGTATTGGATCTTCTAATACCTTTTATGCATACAAAACCTTATTGGCCATTGTCCCAAGGTTTAAGCACTTATTTGGCTTATGAGTTTCTCTATCTGTTGATGAATTTGCCGAAGGTGAATGAGCACGTGAATTGTGTCGGTTTTGGATGTACTTTTAGTATTTTTTTAGTTTCAATGTAGCAGGTATGTTCAAGAGGATTGCATGTCTTCCTAGAGTACTTCGTGTGTGTGTGTTAATTTGGGTCATAGGCCACATGTCACAAGCATGTATATATACTTTTTTATGTTAGTATAATTGGGACTTAACAAGCTTGGTTATGCTGTTTCACTTTTCTATAAATTTACCTTTACCTAAAAAAACATACACACTAGTGGTTTGGTAAGATCCAATTCGATACTCAACCTTGTATACTTCCCCCTTCTTTTTCTTTGTAGTCTTGTCCAATTCCAATGCTCTTCCAACATGGTTACCTATCTAGTTCAAAGTATTGTTTTCAAAGTATTGCATGGATAATTTGGGATTCTTATCCATGCATCTAAGAACCGAATGGGTTCCTCCTCATACACGAAGTTAGGTATCCACTTTTAGATTTTTAGCTAGCTCTCCCCTATTATCCACGGACCATTGACCATAACATAAGAAAGATCGTCCATGCATTCAATCTGATTATGTAGTAGTCACTACCGATGTCAATCATGTTAAAATGGCCTTTGGGTTTCCATATCTGTATTAGTCTTCTACGTAGATACATAAACCTCACTATCTAGTTAAAAAAAAACTTTGATAGTAATGGCATCCCTCCGAGGTTAATGTATTCCTTCTTCATCATCTGAAGTAAGAAGGATTATAGGACAGTTTAACTCTTTGTCCTCTGGTATATCATCATCAGTCAAGTCTCGCTCAATATCATTATCCTCCAAGAAGTTTCTTCCTTGCCCGTATTCATTCCATATCTCTTTCCTTCTAACCACCTTCTCTTTGTAAGAGTTGTTCACCTTTTATTTTTGTTTAAGCTTCAAGCTTTCTTTCACTGTTGTAAGGTATAAGAACTCTTCTTCCTCTAACATGAGAGAGTCGGTTTTAATACCAATATTGATTATGTCATATTCTCCTTTCTTGGTATTTTTGTAGCTTCTTTCTATATCCTCGGGTCACATGAAGGAGCTTTTCCAAGGTCCTTAGTTATAGTTCCGTTTTACCAGTTTTGGGCAAGGTTGCCAGCTTTCCCTATATAAGTTCATTGGAGCATTTAGGTCAAAACATTGGAGACATAACGATGTTCTAGAGATATGTTAATAATTTTGATTAACAAAAAAGTTAACGGTCAAGAAAACATTTAAATGTTGCTAGCATGATTTGATAGTATTCAACTGACAGGGCTTCTCAAAGCCTAATTATAAGAAGATTTCTAAAACAATCGATATATAGTTACGGGCTCGATTTCGTAGTTTAATGTGAAATTTATAACCATCTATATTTCAAACTAATAGAAGTCTCTTTTATAATTGGACCGCATATAAGAGCGTTGAATTCATTAATTTTGGAAAATAAATATATAACTCGGATAAACAAAAAATTAATTATATAAAATAAATACAAAATTTGATTTATATGTATATATATGCAACAAAAATTATCATCTATACGTTTTTCATTTTTATTTTAGATTATATTATGTTATGTGACTTTAATTTTTTTTCCCTTATATTTCATGATAAACAAAGTAGAAAAATATTTATCTGGATCAAACGGACAAGTCGGATATCCGGATCTAATTAAAGTCATTTAAACCAAACGGGTCATCCGGATCTGTATAAAGTCATTCGGATCGCCTATCATACTCACAAATAATCGTCCGATCCAGCTACAATCATATTCGGATACCATGTTTTAGAATCCGGATCAAATGGATGATATATTACTCGGGCATACAACCAGATTCAGATCGTATCTGGATCGGGGTTCCCTATAAAATTTGAATACGGATATCAGGATCGGGTTAATATCTAGGCATAAATTTAATGCAAAATGTGTGTATCTAAGAGCTACTCGACCCAACCGGATAAGCCAAATTCAACCCGACAAATTATTTGACCCAAAACGGCCTAAATCAAGAAGTTAAGCTATCATATACCGATTTTCACCAAGTGACATCAATCCGAACATAACTGAACCGACTTTGAACCACTCTAGTTGGCACCTCTATCCGAATCCATTAAAATCTAAAGTGAAGTGGTCTAGAATGCCCTGATAATCGAACTAAACCGATCTCTTATGACCCAAGAATCGAGACTACCCGATAATCGAACTATGACCTAAGAATCGAGGCTACTCGATAACCTATTCCAACCCGACCCAAAACAAACTACTTAAAAATTAATCTTTTTTTTACACGAACCTAATTACATCCTAATATGTTGTGACCCGGCCCAAACCCGACTTGTCAACCCCGTTTAACACCTCTACCCCTACGATAATAACATCAAGATCGATGTTATACGATTTTGTACAAGTTATTTATATAAAATGCTTAATTTCATATTTCAGATACAAAATTAAGTTTTATTTTTGGAGAGGACATTTCTATTCAGCACTCCATTTGCGGAAATCAATTGAACTTTGAGAACCTATTTGGAATTGCTAATAATCATCTATGAAAACGGAATATTACTAAATCAATAAAAAAAACATGTGTTGTTTCGCGAGTAAAATAGAATGTTATAAGTCTTTTAAGAAATAAAAGTAAACATGACCATTTTATTTCATTTCCTTCAACTTAATCGTTTTCATTTTCCCCTCTACTCAATTGGGCACTCAAATTCTATATGTACGGAATCAATTGAACTCAATTTTTATTTCTCACTCCATGTGTGAAATCAACGGAACACTAGTTCTACACTTTGATTGAAGAATTAGGGAGATGGTTACAAAACAATATGGGTACGTTTAAAATCCCAAATAATAAAGGTTTATATATTGTTAAGATGTGGGGAATATTGTCCCACATCGACAATATAATAATACCCGAACCTAACATAGGGCTATTCCTACTATCAATTAGTTATAGGATAAAATTCCGAAGATTTGTGTGTAAGGTTTACTTTACGTGTATCCCTCAACGTATTAGATCCGCCAGATGTTAGGTTCGGTGGGTCTAACTTTATATATGTGTATGTATATATGTATATATATAGCATAACTTTATTATGTTTACACAAATATGTATATTAGGATGCGTGATTTAAAATTTGTCAAAGTAGATCTTCGGATTGATGGAACAGAAGCATCTGTTCAGAATGTTATGAACACTCGAGTGCATCCGTCTATTTCGATTTTGATGGATTGTTTTTCGGATTTGGCAGTCGGTTTTTCGTGCGCTTTCAACTTTCATAAAACAAAAGAGGTGGGAATGGGGTTTGAACTTCGACACCGACGTTTAACGTTGAAGTTAGAATTTTTGTAGAGCGTTGGCCATCGATAAAATTGAATATATTAAGACTATGACAAATGGAATGTACCTATGATGCACGGACACGGATACGAGAAACGGATACGGCAAGAAACGGAGAAGCGACACTGTCAAAAGTATAGGAAACGGGGACACGGCGAGTAAAACAAATAATATATCATTTTAAAGATATTGAAATATAGAATTGTTACATCATAATGAGATACACATGTATAAAAAAAAGTCAATGATATATGAATAAATAAAAATATTAACATAATAACAAAATAACTGAAACAAAAGATTAGAAACAACCATTTAAAACTTACAAACAAACATTTAAATTAGGGTTTTTCCTCTTGTTTCCATCAAGGTTTGGACTTTTCCTCTTGGTATCCACTAAGTTTTAAAATTTCTCTTGGTGTCCTCAAGGTTTCATTTGTTCCCCTTTATACCCATTCTTAATATATTACATTAAAATAATTAAAAAAATAGAAAAACAAATTAAAAATAGATTACGACCTCAATAAATTTAACTAATAAATTTATAATAGAAATAGTTTACATATATATTTTTATTTTTTGAAATAAATATATATTTTATTTTTGAAATAAAATATTTTTTACCTTTTACTTTCGATTTAAAAAATATATATAAAATTAAATTAAAAACAATTTTTTTGAAACTTTATTAAGAGTCTAGAGAATTACAATATACTAAAAAAAATTTATTTTGAATTTAAAATTTATATAATATATATTAATTCGAAAATTTTAAAAAAAATTATATTTTTTTTTATTTTTTACGATTATGGAAAACTAAATTAAAAAAAATATTAAATTAACACTAAAAAATAATATTATTATTTTCAAATTAAAATAAATTATAGAAAATTAACTTTAAAAAATATTATATTATTAATTTTCTGGACTCTTAAAAAAATTTAAAAAAATATTATTTTTTAATTTTTTTGATAAATATTATTAACATAAATTATATATATTTTTTAAATTGAAAGTAAAAAGATATTTTAATTCGAAAATTTAAAAAAATATATGTTTATTTTTTAATTTTTACGATTATGGAAACTAAATTATAAAAAATAATAAATTAACACAAAAAAATAATATTATTAATTTTCAAATTAAAATAAAGGATTTTTCCTCTCGGTGCCATCAAGGTTTGAACTTTTCCTCTTGGTATCCACTAAGTTTCAAAATTCCTCTTGGTACCCTCAAAGTTCCATTTGTTTCCTCTTTATACCCATTCTTAGTATATTACATTAAAATTCATCAAAAAAATGTTAAAAAAAGTTTTAAAAAAATAACTTAATTTATAATAAATAACTTATATATATATTTTTTTATTTTTTGAAATAAATATATTCTTTATTTTCGAATAAATTTTTTTTTAAATTTTACTTTCGATTTAAAAAAAATTATGTTAATAATATTTATTTAAAAAATTTAAACATAATTTTTTAAAATTTTTTAAGAGTCCAAAAAATTAAACATATAGTATTCTTAAGTTAATTTTCTATAATTTATTTTAATTTGAAAATAACAATATTATTTTTATGTGTTAATTTATTATTTTTTATAATATACTTTTCCATAATCTTAAAATTGAAAAAAACATAATTGTATAAAATTTTCGAATTAATATAAATTATATAAAATTTAAATTTAAAATAAAAAAAAATTATTATATTTTAATTCTCTAGACTCTTAATAAATTTTCAAAAAAAACATTTTTTATTTAACTTTATATATATATATATTAAATCCAAAGTAAAATAAAAAATATTGTAATTTAAAAATAAAAAATATATTTATTTTAAAAAATATATATATATATATAAACTATGTATGTTGTAAATTTATTAATTAAATTTAATGAGGTGATAATCTATTTTAAATTTATTTTTCTAATTTTTTAATTATTTTTAATGAATTTTAATGTAATATATTAAGAATGGGTATAAAGAGGAAACAAATGAAACCATGAGGACCCCGAGAGGAATTTTGAAACTTAGTGGATACCAAGAGTAAAAGTGCAAACCTTGATGGCACCAAGAGGAAAAATCTTAAAATAAATTATATAAAATTAACTTAAAAAATATTATATCATTAATTTTCTGGATTCTTAAAAAAATTTAAAAAGTCCAAACCTTGATGGGTAAAAAGAGGAAACAAATGAAATCTTGAGGGCACCAAGAGAAATTTTAAAACTTAGTAGATATCAAGATAAAAAGTCCAAAGCTTGATGGCTACGAGAAGAAAAATCCTTTAAGGCTGTGTTTGGCATGTCACTTAAACTAATGTATAAGAGTGTGTACGAGTGTTTTAATATTTAAAAGGTGTTTGACATGTAATAAAACACTAGTTTTTAGTGTTTATCGGAGTGTTTCCGAAACCCTCATATGAATAAGGGTTTCAGGCTTAAACCAGTGTTTTAATGTGCGAAATGACTCTGTTGCCCTTAACTATTTTCCGTATTTACTCACCTTACCTAGTACTTAAACAATCTTCTCTCACCTCAACCTTGATTCATCGACTTCTCAGACTTTCGTTCTCCTTGGCGAAGAAGAGGAACACATTCGTCTTCTTCCTTTTTTCGTTCGGTTGATACGGATTTACAGTGGACATTGAGATGCGAGTTTGCGTTTTGTTATTATGGTGATTGAAGATCATTCGACGATCTGATAGTTTTGGTCTTCTGCGACAAAATTAGGGCTTCTGAAAGGGGCTTTTTCGGCGATCGATTGTAACAATGGAGGAGCATTAGCAGTGAAGCAAATTGATTTCAGTGAGCTTTGTTTTTTGAAGTTTCTGGCAATGGAGAAGTGCCTCTGTTCTTTGTAAATGAAATTCATCATATTGTGAAATCTGAGATAAGAATGGGGATTGTGGACTTAGATTGTGAATTTGAGATTCATATGAGACAATTGGTACATATTGCTGGATTTATATGTAATTTGAACTTCTTCTGCACTCTGCATTGAATGGAACCAACATGTTAATTTTTCATTCGTTTCTATTTTTTGTTCCACTGATTTCCCCAAATTCAATTAATATGTTTGAGGTTTGAAACAAACATGAAGAGATATTCCGGCAATTCATCCCCAAATTCAATTAGGGCTAGGCTCACAAATTATTCTTGGAATAATGGAACTTGTTGAAAACACTAGGGTAGGTTGTACCCATAGCCAAACACTCGTTAACGTTTTTAAACACTAAACACTAGTTTTTCCGAAAATTTTTCAAAAAACACTTTTTAACACTAAACACTAGTGTTTAATGTGACATGCCAAACACAGCCTAAATTCCTATCAGTACCCCTGCACGCAAGGTCACGAGTTAGAAGAGCGCTTTTTCTGGGTCATGTGGGGTCGGTGGTTCAGGAGCACATGCTCCTCCATTACTACGTCTTTTTTTCTTTTACTATACACCAGATACCGCCACGTAGCATAGATATTTGTGTGATCACGTTTATACCTCAACGTTGAAACAAGGTCGTTGATGGCTTATTTGGATTTCGCGCTGAGGCGTACGGTCCCATGATACGGCACAGCCGCACAGGATACCTCCTTCCGCCAAGGATGTATTTCCATTGCTTGCTTATTTTCATTTATCTATGTGTTCAAAGTAATATTTAAGTGGGTGAAAAAGCTGGTTGTCGGCTTAAATGACTGAACTTTTACCCGTATGACTGAACTTTTATCCGTATGACTTTATTTTCTGATATGAATTTCATACCAAGATTTCATATCAGAATTTATACCACAAAATATTTCACCAGAAAATATTTCACACCAAAAAATATTTCATACCGAAAATATTTCATACACAATATATACCAGAATTAATACCAAAACTTTAATACCAGAATTTTCATACAAAAAAATTCATACCAAAAGTCATATCAGTTCCACAAATAACAAGTGAACACTAGCAACAACTCTAGCAGCTTCACAGACAATAGCATACCAAAGTACTTTCACTGGATTGCTACCGGAAGAAGAAACAGGAAACATATAAAGGAGTTAGTTGATAAAAATGGGGCAATTATTTCATCTGAAAATGATATCCGAATGGAAGTTAGAAAAGAATTTATATCCAAATTCACTAGTTCCCCACTGAATAAAAACCTCTTGGAAGAAAAACTTCATCTCATCAAGAACAAAGTCACTATCGAAGACAATGAAAGACTTACTAAACCACCAACAAATGAGGAAATTAAAAATGCTATATTTGACATCGGATGTGACAAATCCCCAGGTCCAGACGGTATGTCCGCCGGGTTTTACCAAAAATACTGGCATATAGTGGGAAATGACGTTTCAAAAGCAGTTAAGAATTTCTTCAGAAGTGGAAAACTACTCAAACAAATAAATCACACTTTCATAACATTAATCCCAAAAGTAGACAACCCTACGAATATTAATCAATTTAGACCTATTAGCCTCTGCTCAACAATATACAAAATCATCGCAAAAATCATTACGAATAGAATGGAACCCATAATGCCAAAACTGGTCCACCCTCTTCAAGGAGCATTCGTGACTAAAAGGTCAATACATGATAACATTCTCATTGCACATGAAATATTTCACTCATTTCGGAGTAAGAAAGGCAAGGAAGATTGGGCCGCCATTAAACTTGATATGAAAAAGGCATATGACCAAGTCAGCTGGGAATTTATTATACGCATTCTCCAAAAATTCGGATTTAATAAAAAATTTGTGGGATGGATAGAGGAATGTATCTCCACTATATCTTTTTCGGTTCTGGTAAACAATGGACCTACTGACCAATTCTTCTCTGGAAAAGGACTCAGACAAGGAGACCCCTTATCCCCCTACCTTTTTATTCTGGGAGCAGAAATCCTTACTCAAATGATCCAAAATCACTGTAATAACTACGACGACCATATTGGATTCTCCGTTTGCAGAAACGCAACCCCAATCCCTTTTTTATCTTTTGCAGATGATATGATCATTTTTACTAAAGCAAACTCGAAATCATGCCTTAGAACAAAAGAAATCCTGAAAACATATTGCTCCATTTCTGGACAAAAAATTAACTACCTCAAATCCGCATTCCAAACTACTAAAAATACGACCATGAGTTGCATCACTGACCTCAAAAATATCCTAAATATGGAACACACAACCTCTCTTGATTACTACCTTGGTTGCCCTATTGTTAATGGTAGAGTCAATAAAGAGACATTTAGCAACATTAATAATAAAACTAAGCAACAACTCCGTAAATGGAAAGCAAGTTCCCTTTCACAAGAAGGTAGAAACATACTTATAAAGCATAACTTAGCGACCAAACCATCCTTTGTGATGCAAGGATTTATGCTACCAATACATAATTTGAATGAACTCGATAAAACGTATAAAAACTTCTTTTGGAATAAAGGCGATAACTATAGACCATTGATCAGTTGGGATTCAATATGTAAACCAAAAAGAAACGGCGGACTCGGAATAAGAAAATCCCTTACAACTAATAAAGCTCTTCAAATGAAGTTAATCTGGAAAATTCTTGCTGAACCAGAAAATATATGGGTGAAAATTATAAATGAAAAATACGTGAGGAATACTAATATACTACAGTATCACCTAAAATGTTCAACGTCTTGGCAATGGAAAAATCTTATAAAACTTAAATCCGAATTTAAAAACGGAATTATTTGGCAAGTGGGCAATGGAAAAACCATCAATTTTTGGCAAGATAACTGGGTCACAACGACTCCTCTAATAAAATTGGTACAAAACATCAATATAATCAATTCACATATCAAAGTCAGCCATTTCATTAAATCTAATGAATGGGATAAGAACAAAATTGAAAATGAATTACAAAATATCATCAGCCCAACAATTAGAAAAAAAATTATGGAAACAATTATCCCAACAAACGAAATACAAGACAGATTATACTGAAGAAGCAGTTCGAATGGTTGGTTCTCTACAAAATCAGCCTCGGAAATGATTGAGAAAGAATCTGGATGGCTTCCTGACTATTCTTGCGAATGGATATGGAAATTAGACACCCAACCAAAAATTAAAAACTTCATATGGAAAATCTCTAGAAACGGCCTTCCTACTAAAGCAAAACTTAACGAAAGAAGAATTGCAGTTACAACTAACTGTGAATTCTGCAATCACCAGATTGAAGATCTTTTTCACATTCTTTTTGATTGCCCCTATAGCAAAAATGTGATTGCGAGAATTGACAATTCCATCTTAACCAACCTAAATAACATTAGAACAAAAAACAAAAAAGTCCATGAAATATTACAAGAGATAAAAAACAAGATCGGTATTAACAACTTTACTCGCCTTGCAACTATTTGGTGGAGTATCTGGTTCTATAGGAACAAAACCATCTTTAATAACGATTCTATTGGATCGGACCATGATATCGTAAACTTCATCAAAAACCAACTCCATAATTGGAAAACTCGTTTTACGGATGAGGACGACTACGACTTTAAACACATCCCAAAAAACAGTAAATCCTCTATAAGGAAAAAAAATAACATCAAGTGGGACAAACCAAAACCTGGATTTCATAAACTTAATTTTGATGGTTCAAAACTTGATTCGGGCATAACGTCTATTGGATATGTTATTCGAAATCATAACGGCCAAGTTATTAGTTTGGACGCTAAGAAAAATAACTTTAACTCGGTAATCAAAGCAGAAGCTTTCGCTCTAAAAGCTGGCCTTAAGGAAGCAATAAGACTAAATATCAAAAAGATCGAAATTGAGGGTGATAATCTATGTGTTATCAAGGCACTTCAAGGAATCTGGTGCTGTCCCTGGGAGATCGAGATGATCGTATCCGACTCCAGACTTGATCTTCACTTCTTTGAGGAAGTCCAGGTCAGGCATGTGTTCAGAGAAATCAACTGTGTTGCTGACTGATTGACCCATTTGGGAATTTCGAACCCCAACACATCATTTTCTGACGATCCCGAACTTCGTGTTCTCATCCGCAAGGATGCTTTAGGATGGACTACCTCTAGACGATAGTCCTTCCTAACCGCTTTCCGATTTCAAAAAAAAAAAAAAAAAAAAATAGCATACCAAACTTTCGTCCAACAAATCCCAACACAACAAAATCGAATTCAAGCATCACTAGCTGGAGGGGGAGGGGATTAGCTCCGCGTTCCTAACTATCTAAATCTCTACAAAGGACGGCTAAAAAAGTGAAAAAGTCGTATCCACCTTCTTCAGTTGCTTCTTCAAGAGCAATATTGGCATCTATGGAGGAGGAGGAGGAGCAGCCGGAGATAGCCCTCACCCTACTCTCCTTCACCTTCTTTGTCGTTCCAACTCTCTTCACCCCTCGTTTCTTTGGAACTCACCACCTTCTTGCCCACCTCTGGAAGCCCATCAAGCTCACCCCACCTCTTTCTCTGGTGTGTACCTCTGCACTCTCTTCTTGGAGACGTTCCGGCTCAATCTCTAAAGCTTCTTCTACATCACCCAAGGCGAACCCTTAAATGTCACTGTCATAGTAGAGGGTGTTCCTTCCGATCTGTCGCCAGTGCGCAAGATCTAGATCTAGATCTAGGTCTAGATCTTGTAGTCCGCCGTCTTCGAAATCGTTGCTTGCGGAGGGGCTGATTCGAGGTCTTTGGCGGAGGAGCAGTGGGTTCTTATGAACTAGATCTAGATCTTGTAGTCCACAGTCTTCGAAATCATTGCTTGTAGAGGGGCCGGTTCGAGGTCTCTAGCGAAGGAGCAGTGGGCTCTTATGAACTGGACGGCGACAACATGGTATAGGACACCTTAATAGTATGAAAACTGGTGATTGCGCCTCATCAATGGTGATGTTGGTGGATTTCGGACATAAGTGGAAGAAAAGGTAGCCGAAAGGCAAGAGCAAAGAGAGAGTCGGTTGTAGAGAAGAGAAGGTAGATGACCTCCATGGCTATTGTGAGAGATTGAGGAAGATGGTAGCCTTGATTTAGGGTTTTAAAACATTGAACAATCAAAAAATAAACGGGGTACATTTACTAATAACAAAATAGCATGTGCCTACTTACTCTATTAAAAACTAAAAATAGTCTATTTATCAAATTCACCCTAATAATTTTATTTCTATTGATATTGTAGACTATAAACAAGATCTATTTAACAAAACTACAATATTATTGATCAATTTTATATGTGAATAAGGTTTTTTTGTAGAGCTGATAAACCCTGGGTTGTCCCAACTGACCTAACCCGTCCGTCCGCAAAAACGAGCGGGTAAGGACAAGATGAAAAGCTAGGTCCGACCGGACAACCGGACTGAATCCGGACAAAGTGCAAAGCTTGGTCGGATTGCTTGCCCGGACCGGATATATATATATATATCCTCATAATAACTCTAACTCAAGCTTCAGTATTCAACCCTTCATCTTTCCTCACTCGACAATCATCAAATCAACCCTTAGAAGTCAGATAGAAATGTCCGGTTCTCTCACCGGATTCTCGAGCTTCAGACTTCTCTCTTGCTAAATTCTCTCTCTCAACCTCATATCCAGGCTTCTCTGAGTTCTCTCTCAACCTCAGATCCAGACTTTGACGTCTCTCACTTGGTTCTCTCGCCAGATTCTCAACCTTCAAACTTCTATCTTTCCGGATTCTCGAGCTTCAGACATCTTTATCTCAACCTCATATATAGGCTAATATATTTCTCTCTCAACCTCATATCCAGACTTCAACGTCTCTCACTTGGTTCTCTCACTGGTATCTCGAGCTTCAGACTTCTCTCTCGCCAAATGCTCTCTCTCAACCTCATCTCAAAGTTTCTTTGAGATCTCTCTCAACCTCAAATCCAGACTTTGGCGTCTCTTACTTGTCTGAGCAACCTCCTCGGCGTCTCTCAACCTCAAGTCCAAACTTTGGTAAGTGTCTATTATAGCTTGTTGCTTCTTCTTTTTCTTTCCCTTTCTTGTGTTCTTGATATGTGCGATGGATAATGATAAGTAAAATCGCTGTGAAATCATTCTTGCATTCTTACCACTTGCCGGTAGAGTTGATACTATTCAAGGAGTGCTTGAGAATTGAGATGGATATTGTAAAATCCTATATGCTTGATTCGTAATATGTAAAATATTATATGCTAGATCTCTTCATTAAGAGTTATTGTTTAACCATGATTGCATACTTACCACTAATCAATAGAGCTTAAACTGGTGGTGGGCATAAATCCCGTTTAATCCTGTCCCATCCCGGTCCAGTCCCGATCCCGTCCTGATGCCGACAGAATTTGAAATAGATAAAGTGTGTGTCCCGTCCTGTGAAAAATTTGCGGGAAGGAATGCGGGACGGAAACTTCCCATTTCGGTTAATCTCGTCCCGCATATATAAAAAAAATAAATAATACTTTATATTTAAAAAAATAAGATATAGATAAATAATATATATAAATTATAATTTTATATTGATTAGAACTATTAAAGTAATAAAATACTAAAAGATAATACTCTTTTACATGTTGTGAAAAATGTTATATTTTGTACACTACCATTTGTTATTGTAGTGATAGTTTTTTTTAATGGAAATCAGTAAGACACTTTGGTGTAACTTGTATTCATTTTGCATGAAGTAACTATTAATGAAGGCCTCTTGAATCGATAATTCGGTATCGAGTTTTTTTTTTTTTTTTTTTATCATTTGTGTCTTTAATACGAGAGAAAACATGCACAAATGTTGAATATAATCAGTGCATAATTCTTGCGGAATTAGGCCCATCCCACCCCGTCCCACGTGAGACAGAGCCCATTTGTTTGTGTATTCTTTGTTTTTTTTTAAAAAAACACAAGTTGGATATCAAACAAAGCTATTTCTAACAACAAAAGCGTTCCTAATTATACTTTAGAAAATTGATCTAATAACAAAATAAATTAGTTGACGTTAGATATAAATTTTAACAAGCTCCTGTGTTAGGAATACCTTGTATTGTCAAGTTATTTCTAACAACATAAGGGTTCCTAATTATAAATTTTAACAAGCTCCTCTTCTTTAGAGTTATTCACTTGTATTGTCAAGTGTTTCGTGTTTTTTTTGTAGAGGATTTTTCCAAATTTTGAGAAAGTTTATTGGTGGCAGTTCGAGTTGTTTGTCTTGGAGAGGTCGTGAGTTTGTGATCGACTCTTGAAGACTCTACTCCGATTCCAAATCCGAGGTGTCCACAATTGCTCCCTTAGCTCCCGTTTTGTGCACTTCCTTCGACGACAAGCACTATACTCTCCGCTCTTCATAGGCTGACTCGCTCTCCTTTCCCTTGAAGATTTTGTTGCTTGTAGGTCTACTTGTTGTATTTTTATATATTTCTTTGATATATCTTTTTACTTGCTCTTCACGACGATTTGTCCATCTGCCGATTTATTTCGTTTCTTTGATGCATTAAACCGTATGTCGTCTAGTGCATCAAACTACTTTCCTTTATTAAAAAAAAAAAAAAAAAAAAAAAGCCAACAATTACCAATAGTCATGGGTTGAGCTGGGAGTTATTTAAGTTCTACTTGTCAATTAAATATTAATTCCATCAAATCTTTATTGAAGGCAATTTAATAAAAATTAAAATAAAATAAAATTGTAATTTAATTATATTGGGGTTTAGATTCAATTTTTTTTTTTACTTTCAATGATTCATGGAATTAATATATTTTGATTTTCACTTATTAGTTTTGGTTTTTATAGCTAACTCTAACAAATACGATTTTAGAAAAATGTTTTTTTTTCCTACAATTAATTCTACTGGTTATGTAATCCATAAATTTATTAATATTAGTACATAAGTTTATTTTTAACCAAACATCGTGAGAAATTGAATTAATATACTTGTTGAAATCAAAATCTGTCCATATTACGCTGCATTAAATGAGTTGAATCTCAAATCTCATCTGCCTTCGCATGTGATGGCATGTGATAAGAAGGCGGTATTTGTAATGCATATTTATATTAATTTATTGATAAAAATAATGAATATTATGATTGAAAATGATTAAAAAGCATCAACATAAGATTATTCAAAGTGTTTAATTTGTCAAAATGATACAGTACAAGTTTATATAAGATATATGGTAGAAGCTAATTGTAGTTTCCCCAACAATCATCGTGCTAAAAGATGGGTCGGTGTTGCTGCGGAGGCTTCCTTTAATAACTATATATATTTTTATATTGGTTCCAGGACGGTAATGTATATCTGGTATGAAAATATAGAGATTTTTTATTAAGATGAAATAGTTTGATGCACTAAACGACACACCGTGACCAAAAAAATCACAAGACGGACAAACAGTATGAAGAAACGGAACAAACGAAAATCAAATGAATGTACAAGTGTATGTCAAGTAGACCAAAAAGCAAATATTTCTTTAAGGGAAAGGAGAACGAGAAGGTCATTGGAGAATGGAGAGTACAAAATCTATCGTTAATAAAATGCACATATATAAAAGAAGCATGTGAAGCAACTATTGACACCTCAAATTTGGACTCGAAGTGGATCCTTCAAGAGTCGATCAGACCCTCCAAGACAAAACTCAAATGGCCGCCAAAACTTGCTCAAAACCACAGCAAAACGCGGAACACTTGACACGTACATGTTAATAACATTGAAAAATGGGCCGAGGAGAAGCACAGTAACTTTATGATTCGTAAAATAACGTCGGGTTTTACTTTGATGTTTGTTACTTTGTTTAGTGATAGACAATTTTTAATTTTTTTTTATTGATTTGTGCAAATGAGATTAGTCGGAGAAGAAGGTGGTTTTCACCGGGGTTTGTAAAATTGGATAATCATGATTGTGGCATAAACACATTGATGACAAAAAAAAATAAGACAAACTAATTATATTTAATCTAAAAACACCCAAATATCGGCCAAACTTGCGGGTTAACTCGAATTATTTTGGTAGTCAACTAGCAAAGTATGATAAATTTTTTCCCAAGTTTTAAGGGATTCAACGCGGCGGTGGTGGAGGCAACTTAGACATGAGTGACCCCTAACTCGATGGAAGAACCAAGGCTCGAGGGTTACGACGAGATTTGCATGGACCTGATGTCAACAAAAGAAGACTTGGTCCATTTGAGCAAAAAAGTTATTCAATTTTGGGTTTTCGTAGATTTGGTGAAAACAAAAGAAGCTTCGATCTATTTTAACCAAAAGGTGGTTCAATTTTGGTGTTTTCGTGGATGTGAAGTCGGTAAAAGAAGATTTAAATCCAATTTATTAAATTATCTTTTATAATCCGGTGGGTATAATACGTAAAGGGAATGTAAAGTGAACCTTAAACACAAGCATTTGAGTTCCATTCTAAAATTAATTGGTAATTAGATTAGGATATTATAATATTGTCAATGTGGGACAATACTCCACACATCTTAATGCAATTCAAACATTTATACAATAAAATCATAACCTAGATAAAATTTCTGATTGTTTAATTGGGGGTTCAACTTGGGTTTTTTTTCCTCTAGGCAAACATTAGTGGGTCAAAACTACGACTAAAAAGTTGTGAAAGCAGTGGTGAAACGGTGGACTGATCATTGAAAAGAGTCGAATCTGGTTAAGAAAAAACATGAGAAGATTGAGTAGTGAACATGGCGCTTAATTTGCTCTTTTATCGAGGAAGGGGAAAATCGAATCCGAAATTGCCAAGGTCTTGGATATAGTTCTAAACCCCCCTCAAGTCAAAAGAAATGAGTTGGCGGAAGTTTTGAAATGGTTGTGGATGCGAAGGGTTGATTCGATCCAGGTAGAAGATCCAAAAGAAGAACATTAAGAGAGGAGAATTGCGATGCCCAATAATCAAGGATAAAGAAATGTTTCTAAAATATACTTGATAAAAATTGAAAATGTCTTACAAATGTATATAGGGGAAGGATGAAGACAAATGCTAAGACTTAAATGAGAGTTAAAAGAAAATATTCTAAACATTAAAGAAGGGATTTGACAGCATATTACAAGAATTATTCCAAGCATTCAATGCATTCTTAAAGGAAGCTATTCATAAGAGTATCCCTTTTAATTATTAAGAATATTTAATAAATCAAAGATATAAAATATTCCGGAAATAAATATGTGGAAAACGTCTTCCGTCGGTAGTATCATTCCTTCGCCCGTATGCCTCATATATCCGTTAGTAATCCCATGGTGGAACAAAGACAAGGGGTCTCATGGAAAGTGTTGGGATAGACACAAACGAGTGGTAGGGTAGCCAAGGACGTATCAGGCCAGAGGCACGGATGACACCGACATCTAGAGGCGTATCAACAACCTTTCAAGTTTGAAATGACGAGGGAAAACGACAAGACTTGACAAGTGCAATATTGAGGAAATCATAAGTACAACTTGACAAAAAATAGTCAAGTTTTAAAAAGTATGGAGAACAACCTCTTTTGGAAACTTTTTTTTTGTTTGGTAAATCACTAGACTGATCTTACATATTGTTCAATCTAACTGTATAAGGGGATTCGATAGTTTGACATGAAAGATAAAGAATCCAAACTCAGTTGGAAAAAATGATCTAATGACGCTTTTCAAGTCAACAAACTAAAACGTCCACATTAATGTATCTAAACGAAATATCAAATATCACCACAAGATAGGATGTAGTAGAATGAGCAACATTTCCATCAAAGCCATAACCATCGATGGATTTGTCAACACAAATAATCACGACACCATTCGTACAAAATTCCTAAACGAGCTTATCAAAAGATTCAAAAAAATTGATTACGACAATCAAGTTCTAAAAACACAAGTTGTCCAAGTAACACAAGAGATCTTCGACGTAGAGAATGTGAATATGACTAGGTCAATATCCAACACAAAAGTTAAAATGTCATTTTCAATACTAGGAGTGATAAATACTCAAGGCTAGATGGAATGCCTATATGTTCTACCAAAAATACTAAGATATTGTCGTAAATGTTGTGGTCAATGTTGTTACAAGTTTCTTTCAGACAAGTAAACTATTGAAACCACTCAAGTTACTCAACCATACTTCTACCACTACGATGATAGTAATTTCCAAAGTCCAAACTGGAAAATAGGCTGAACACGTAGCAGTGGGCCACAAGGCCCAAGATAAAACCAAGCTGATGTCAATTAAATGAAACGCAGAGTTTAGGCAAGGGTTTCTGAGTGGTCGTTTATAAAGGTTTTTTTCAGTAGCTGTTGGATATAGAGATTTCATTTTTCTGGAACGTTGGACTGCTCTCTCTCACATTTCTCTCTCAACAACAGAAGAAGAAAATCGCCCTAGCTCAACTCCCTTCCTCTCTCTCTCTTGTCTACAGCAACAACGAAGCAACAGTGGAGCGAGTTCTCCTCATTTTTTGCTCTTTGTTTGTTGCTTTCTTGCTATTCTTTGGTGAAGCCAAGACTTGTTTAGACAATATAGGGTTAATCCCTAAAGTCTACAAGTTGAGTACGGATTTTGATTTTCGTTTCAGTTTTATTCTTGTAATTTCTTGGTTCGTTTTTGATAGTGGATTGGTAATCTCTTGAGGCCCCGAGGAGTAGGAATATTTCTGAGAAATATTACCGAACCTCGTTAAATCATTTTATATTCTTGTTCTTGTTCGAACGGGGCGCTCTAGCCTTCAATCTTCTTTGTTTTATCTTTTCAAAGTGGTATCAGAGCCGGAAAGGCAATGACCTACAGATTCTCGCATTTTGAGTTGCGAAAAATCTAGATCCACTTTCAAATCTGTTTTGGCTACGTTTTTTTAAAAAGCATTTTACAGATCCACTTTTTTGTTCGGTTAGACAGATCCGGATTCTCGCTTTTTTAAAAATGTATTACGGTTTTACAGATACGGTTTTCCTTTGTTGTTTTTTTGGTTTTAAAATCTCAGATCCGTGTTTTTTAAAGACCTATCGGACTTGTTGTTTTTTCGAAAATTGTAGATCCGGTTTTATAAATCACATATCTCGTTTTTTCTAATTTTAGATCTGATTTTATTTTGGATCTGGTTTCTTGAAAACGTCTTAAAAGATCTGTGTGGTATCAAAATCACGGTTCTATTTCTTTTTTCGAATCTACTTTCAGATCTGGATTGCTTAAATCGGTTTCAGATTTTTTGAATTTGGATCTTGATTTTTTTATACTCTTGAGCCAAATATATATCATTCTTTTTTTTGTTATGATGCTTATATCTGTTGGTCACAGATCTTGATAGCTCTCTTACATCTTGTAATAGATCCTTGAACGAAGCTCTTGCTTCGTTTGTATGTGATTAGTTTGTTGACATTGTTGTTTTATTTTTGCTTCTTTAAGCTTCCAATGCTGTCATTATGTACTAATCTTCATATCATCTATTCTTACATGTTAATTCTAAATTGTATATAGTCTATCTGCTGTGTATATTCATCTTCTCTATCTTCTTTCTTTTCTTATTCCATATTATCATAATGACTAACTCTTATTACAGAATAAAATCCTCTGATGGTGTTTCCGATTTTTGTATGTGGTCTGTTAGGATGAAAGGAGTTTTGGTAAAAGAGAAGGTTTGGCATGCAATAGACGAGAGTTATCCATCAACGCTCAGTGCTGAAGAAAGAAAGGAAATGGATCTCCAGACTCATAGTGAGATAATGATGAGGCTCACAGATGAAGTTAGCCGGCAGGTTCTTGTTCACACAACCGCCAAGACTCTCTGGACAACTCTTAACGAGTTGTATGAAGTTAAGTCTTTGCCTAGTAGAGTTAGTTTGTTGTGTAGGTTATTCACCTTTAAAGTGAACATTAATCTCTCTCTTCAAGATAATCTGTATAGTTTTCTAAGAATGACTCAGGACTTAGAACGATGTAAAGATCCTATAGATGAAGTTCACCAAGCTGTTATAATTCTTAACTCTCTCCCTTCTCAATTTAACAATTTTAAAGACGTTATACAATATGGATATGAAGATTTAACTAGGAAAAAGATTCTGGATGCCATAACTGAAAAGAATAACACTCTAAAGGTCTTTAAAATAAAGGGAGAGTCTAGGGATAGTAAATCAGAAGTCTTATTTGCTAAAGGTAAAAATAAGAAGAATAAATACAACAACAATCAAGATAGTAAAGCTGACTCTAAAACTGGATATAATCAAAAGAATTCTTCTAGTCAATCTGTTAAAAAGGAGATTATTTGTTACTATTGTGGCATTAAGGGTCATAAGACTCCTGATTGTAATAAGAAGAAGAAGGATGATGCTAGTAAGTCTAAGAATGGTTCTACTAATATCCTTTAGTCTCATGCTTACTATGATGATGAATTACTTGTTGTTTCTAATAATAATGATTCTGATGCTTTGATACTTGATTCTGGTTGTACCATGCATTCCACTCCTCATGAAAAATATTTTGATTTTCTGCATAAATGTGATAATGGGATGGTTAGATTAGGAGATCATACTTCCTTATCTATAAAAGGCATTAGTAATATTCCTTTCATGATGCATGATAATAAAATCAGAACTCTTCAACAAGTTAGGTGGCTGCCTGAACTTAGAAGAAATTTACTGTCTGAAAGTGTTTTTGATGACCTAGGTTGCTAGATTCACACAAATAAAGGTGTTAGGAATGTGATTAAAAATGGTAAAATCCTCCTTAAAAGTGTGAAGAAAAATGGTTTATATCATGTTGTTGGTTCTCCTGAATTGAATGTTTTAAATTCTGTTGTGAACATGAACCTTGATCAAACCAAATTGTGGCATGCTCGTTTTGGACATATAGGAAATAAAGCCTTGCATTACATGTTTAAAAATGGTTATTTTGACCATAAACCTTCTGTATTGGACATGTGTGAAAACTGCATTTTTGGTAAAGCAACTCGGTTAAATTTCAATAGATCTACCTATGTTGCTAAATATCCTCTTGAATATATTCATTCTGATCTATGGGGTCCTGCCCAAGTTGATACAATAAGAGGTAGAAAATATTTTATTTCCTTTATTGATCATTTTTCAAGAAAAGTTTGGGTATATTTGTTAAAGGCCAAAAGTGAAGCTTTCAATACTTTTAAACTTTGGAAAGCAAAAGTTGAAAATGAATCTAACCATAAGCTAAAATGTCTTAAAACCGATAATGGTCTAGAATTTTGTAATCATGACTTTAATGAGTATTGTTTGCAAAATGGAATAAAACGTCATTTGACTGTTCCGGGAACCCCTCAGCAGAATGATACTGCTGAGAGAATGAATAGGACTTTGCTTGAAAAATCTAGATGCATGCTCTTTTCTGTAGGTATGAAACAGTCCCTTTGGGGAGAGGTTGTAATTACAGCTTCTTATTTGATAAATAGAACTCCTTCTTCTGCTATAGGGTTTAAGACCCCACAAGAAATGTGGACTGGTCAAAAACCAAGTATAGAACACTTAAGACCTTTTGGTTGTACAGCTTATGCTCACCATTCTCAAGGGAAACTAAATCCAAGAGCTCTCAAGTGTGTGATGTTAGGTTATCCGGAAGGGGTAAAAGGTTACAAATTACTTGTTATACAACCTGGTGGTTATAAGGTTTTAACTAGTAGAGATGTAATTTTTAATGAATCTGATTTTTATTTTAAAAATCTGCTTACATCTACTGTTGAGAATACTAACAGGGACAGGGAAGCAGATTTTTTCATGTCAAGTGACACCCTTGAGCCAGCAAATGAATTTGATACTGGTGTTTTTCAAAGACACACCAGTAATGCTCCTAGTAATATTGTTGAAGAACAAACCAGGGAGAGTATTGAGCTGGAAAACAATTCAGAAGACAACACACCTCACCAATCAGGTGGGGCAGTAAGCAATTCTAATTCTAACTCTAACTCTAACACAACTTCTGTCAATACTGAAAATTCTGGAACTGTAATTGGGACTGTAACTAATTCGGACACTATTTCGGACATTTCTCCTATTTCTGTTTCTGATTCTGTTGTGGATTCTGATTCTGTTCCTAATGCTGTTGATTTGTCTAATTATCAGCTTACTTCTGATAGAGCACCTAGAGCTAGAGTTCCTAATCCAAAGTATTTTAATCCTACATATAATGACATTGTTGAGTTTGTATATAATACGGATAATAATTTGGTAGAATTTGCTGTGTTGATTGCTGATGTGATTGTTAATACTTATACTCCTGAGTTGTATGAACATGCTATTAAATGTAGTCAATCTAAGTTTTGGTTAGCAGCTATGAATGAAGAGATTATCTCTATGCATGAAAACAAAACTTGGAAATTATATCCTAAACCAAATGGTGTTAGAACTATTGATTGCAAATGGATTTATAAAATCAAAGATGGCATTAAACCTAATTACCCTCCTAGATTTATAGCTAGGTTAGTGGCTAAGGGTTTTACTCAAAAGGAAGGTATAGATTACAATGACATTTTTGAACCTGTTGTGAAATATAAAACCATGAGATTGCTTATTGCTTTAGTTACAGTGTATGACTATGAAGTAGAACAGATGGATGTTAAAACTGCTTTTCTGCATGGAGAACTTTATGAGACTATCTATATGAGACAACCAAAAGGTTTTATAGACAAAAATCACCCTGATTATGTGTGTTTGTTAAATAAATTCATATATGGTTTGAAATAGTCTCTTAGGCAATGGAATATCAAATTTGATACATGCATGAAAAGATTAGGTTTTTATAAGAAGTCACTATGATCATTGTTTATACTTCAAATCTGTCAAAACTGATTCTCCTTTGTATATCTTGCTTTATGTGGATGATATATTGTTAATCTATAAATCCAAAGCTAAGATAAATGAGGTGAAAAATTCTCTTAGAAGAAACTTTGATATGAAAGACTTAGGTCCTGCTCAAAGAATTGTAGGGATAAAAATTGAAAAAAATAGGTCTAAGAGACAAACTTGGCTTTCCCAATCTGACTATGTGACTAAGGTCTTAAATAAGTTCAATCTAAAAGATGTTAAACCTTCTAAAATACCCTTAGGAGGGCACTTCGATTTGACTCGTGTCAAGAATATTTCTAAAGAGGAAAAATCTCGCATGAGTAAGATTCCCTATGATGCTGTTGTAGGATCTGTCATGTATGCTATGATTTGTTCTAGACCTGATCTTGCCTTTGCTATTAGTGATCTTAGCAGATTTATGTCTGACCTAGGTGAAAAACACTGGGAAGCTATGAAATATGTGTTGAAATATCTTGCTGGAACTGTTAATTTTGGATTGTTATATGCTAAACATCATTCTTCTTATGATTTGACTGGTTATGTAGATTCTGATTATGCTTCTAATAAAGATAATAGAAAATCTACTACTTCCTATGTATATACTTGGTGTGGAAATTGTATTTCTTGGAAATCTCAACAACAACCTATTGTAGCTTTATCTTCTACCGAAGCTGAGTATGTAGCTGCAACTGAAGCTTGTAAATAAGTTGTGTGGCTTAGTAATATTTTGTTTGAGATAGAGGGTAAGTCTACTATGCCAACTTTATACATGGACAGTCAAAGTGCATTATATTTTTGTAAGGATCCGGTTTATCATGAACGGACTAAAAATATTGATGTTAGATATCATTATATTCGTTTACATAGAGTCAAATAACTTACTTGTTGATAAAGTTGATGGTGATACTAACCCAACAGATTTTGGCACTAAAATAGTGACTAGTGAGAAATTTTTGCTTTGCAGGAATTTCTTACATATTTTAGAGGTCACGTAAAGGTAAGAAAAATGGGTTGATGACGGTTTTACTCAAAAATCCACTATTATATGAACTTATAAATTAGGAGGGCAAATTGTGATGATAGTAATTTCCAAAGTCCAAACTGGAAAATGGGTTGAACACGTAGCAGTGGGCCACAAGGCCCAAGATAAAACCAAGCTGATGTCAATTAAATGAAACGCAGAGTTTAGGCAAGGGTTTCTGAGTGGTCATTTATAAAGGTTTTTTTCAGCAGCTGTTGAATATAGAGATTTCATTTTTCTGGAACGTTGGACTGCTCTCTTTCTCATTTCTCTCTCAACAACAGAAGAAGAAAATCGCCCTAGCTCAGCTCCCTTCCTCTCTCTCTTGTCTACAGCAACAACGAAGCAACAGTGGAGCGAGTTCTCCTCGTTTTTTGCTCTTTGTTTGTTTCTTTCTTGCTATTCTTTGGTGAAGCCAAGACTTGTTTAGAAAATATAGGGTTAATCCCTAAAGTCTACAAGTTGAGTGCGGATTTTGGTTTTCGTTTCAGTTTTGTTCTTGTAATTTCTTGATTCGTTTTTGATAGTGGATTGGTAATCTCTTGAGGCCCCGAGGAGTAGGAATATTTCTGAGAAATATTAGCGAACCTCGTTAAATCGTTTTGTATTCTTGTTCTTGTTCGAACGGGGCGCTCTAACCTTCGATCTTCTTTGTTTTATCTTTTCAACCACCTTAATCCAAAAATGACGATCCAATAACAACGATTCACTAAGACCGGTTAGGTTGTGCGTCTCTATTTATAAGGTTATCTCCAAGATCATTATGGATTGCCTATAATAATCAGCCCCCATCAGAGGACCGTTCATAACAAAGTTATTCAAGTCAACATCTTAATTTCTCGTGAGATCTTCAACTCCTTCAACATTAAAAGGGGTTAAAAAAAGGCTATGCGTCAATTAAGCTTGATATGAAAAAGACACATATAGAGTATAATGGAACTTTTACCTCCAAATCTTGAAATTTGTTTTTATATGATGGATCAAAGAGTGCATTTCTACGGTCTTCTTCTCCATCATCATCATCAAAGAAAGGACCTACAAACCAAGTAACTTATGGTTTACAAAAATCATATCACTTGCAACACCCCACAAAATTATCATCCCGCATCATTTGAATAGGATTTATGATTAACTTAAAAGGAATTTGGTTGTTTTTCATGTCAATAAAAATTCTTATTCTTTAGTGGTTGAGTGAATAAAGAACTCAAAAGGTAAGCTTGCTTGGGCATGACCAATTTGTGAGTGTGTGACCTTTTGAGAAGTTTATGTATGAGCATAATTGATGTGCGGACAATGTCCCTAAGACCTTGAGTCTTACATAACTTCCAACTTAAACTAGTTTGAAAAACCTTGTACCGTTTTAACGTAGAACCTGATAACTTCAAGGTTGTGGATAAGAAAAATCAAAGATACTAACACGCCCCTCTAACTTAAACTGTTTTGAAAAATGTCAGCAAAATTAGATAACTTATGGACCCGAATTGTCTTGGAGAAATACCTCAAATGAACGAGCATCCTAGACTACAATAGAAATGAAACATATCATGGCAAAGAAAAAAAGTAGTTAGAGATCTAGAGTTTTTAGGCTATACCATGTCCCTATAAATAGAGATTATAATCCATTTGGTTAGAGATCTCCTTCTCTACAATTTACTTTCACTTTTTCCGCTTTTGTTCCTTCGAGGCCTCTCGACTAGTCTTGTTTTCTATCATAAATAAAGTTTTATAGTTTGTTTAAAGTATGTGTGCCTAATTCCCATCTTTTCTAGGGTCTGGTGATCCCGACTGCATTGATCTATGATGTTGGACTGAGTCTTTGTAAGGAGTTATGGTAGTATTGGATCCTTTTATGTTATATGTTCTTCAAGGTGATGTTGACTTCAAATGACAGTCTAGCCTTCATACCTTGATGTTGAGTTCGATGTGAAGAGTAGATGCCGTCATGGGTACGTGACAATAAATGGGTGACAATATTGATGTATGTCGAGCAAAGATATGACCACGTGACAATCGGACGAAGTTTTCTTTTACATAACTTTGACTTACATTTGATAATGTGGAATTCAATTGAGATCCATTATATGCATGTTGTGATAGTCTGGATTCTGGAAATGATTTACATGATTAAAACCTATTGTGCGCCTCATTCTTCCCTCTTATATGGTTTCAAACTTTTCCACTTCCAAACTTTCTCCCATCTTTCTCTTTACCTTTCTAAACTGTTCTATGAAGCAGTCGAACAACATCTCTGAGAGAGGTCGAGTGACTGGTGGAACCAACTTTGAATTTTCACTCCGATTTCATCTCTAGTTATCTATAAATTATCATCCGGTTTCAAACTTGAAGTTTTACCCTGATCGACTAGATCAGATCGGTCAAACCGGCTTCTTTTTTCTCTAATTCTGATTTCCGTTTGTTTCTAAACTTATTGTATATACTTGGTTTATCTATTTCTTATTTTGGTTTCTTAATTAAGCTTCATAGTTTAAGTTTGGGTAATGAACTGAAGCTACGAAGTACGACCCAAATGTCCTTAATTAGAAGAATAACACAAGACATAAGAGAGAGATAAAACCAAATGCACGCAAGTGGAGAATCATCTTCCCCAAATCATGTATCTAAAATTGTAGTAACATGTTATATGTACAAAATGTAGGTCTAAAAAAGTAGGAACACAACCATATAATATAATATAATAAAGATAGTTTCTAACACATGGAGATGTAAGCGGGAAAATGAAAGATACGAGAAAAGTGCCTCATTTCACGGCTACAATTGTTTACTGTCTATATCACGCAACCCACCAAACCCCTATAAAAACCCAAACAACCCTTCTTCTTCTTCCAAACACAAACAAGACGACGCCATGGCAACCACCACCAAGCTCGCGGCTATCCTCCTCCTCTCCCTCATTGCCTTCTCCATGCTCGCTTCTGAGGTCTCCGCCCGCTCCCGATACGGCTCCGGCAGCGTCCGCCCTTCTCG